>JAWPHD010003751.1:0-207205 GCA_037043455.1 Cyrtodaria siliqua
CGAAGTTGTAAGTGATTATAATGCTTTTTTACTAAAATGTTATCCTGTCACATGATATATTCTAGAGGTATGAAACAATGAATGTCTCTAATAGATATCAATTATCATTTGATTACTGTTTATCGATAAAAACTGTTTTAATTTTACCTTTTCAGTACGGATGTTGACTTGCTCTAGTTCGCCATTTAAAAATCACATCGCAACATCCGGGAGGTGATACAGTTCGTTTCTACACTGTGCTAAAAGAACCCGTAAATTTGGACACAATTCGTTCGCACATTGCGACGTCATGAGGTTGACGTCAAAATTCAGTTATATGTATGGCACGAAAAAGGTCGGGCAATACTTCTGACGTCCTTGCATTTGTTTTGCTGGATTATTCGCTGCCGGAACGGCAGCGACTCTTATATAGCTTTAGTAATTGCACATGGTAAGGTAGTAATAAATAGTTTCTTTGAGTTTTTCAGCTATAAACATGCTTTACAACTTGAATTCCTAGAGAACTCGTCTGAAAAAACTTGAATGGTATAAAAACATATTTTTTAATGTTAAAAGGTTACCATTTCACTTGCTGAAATGACGTTTTCGTAAACCAGTCTACTGAAATCATTGGTATTATATGTATATTACCGACGAAATATTCAGAAGCCTCAGGAAGGTAGGGTTCAAGCCTGCTGATTTCCCTTTTTTTTTTTTCCTTTTCTTTTTTTAACTTTCATTGATTTTTATTATAAAATCAAATTATTCAATGAATACAATTGGTTAAAAGTTGATCACATGATCAAAAATAAAAAGGTATATTGACCTGAAAAACGTATATTGACTTTTGTATATTGACCTGTGAAAAATAAGTATGAAAAATTCAATTTCCATGAATATTCAAAATTCAAAATTTCAAAATTCAAAATTCACAATTCAAAATTCAAAATTTCAAAATACAGAATTTCAAAATTCAAAATTTCAAAATTGAAAAATTTCAAAATTCAAAATTTAAAAATTTCAGAATTCAAAAATTTCAAACTTAAAAATTCCATGAATAATTTGATTTAATAATAAAATAATTGTTGCCTTTTAGGTTCGGTCGATATATAGAGTTTAATAACTAGTGTTTTTGAGATACGGGAAATATCTCCCGAGGTAGAGAAATGGCCCCGATATAAGGACGAGTGCGGAGAACGAGTTCTTATATCGGGGCCTTTTATTAAGCGAGGGAGATATTTTCAAGATCTCAAAAACACTGGTTATTAAACTATGTATTACATAATTTAAAATGATATTTTATTTAAGAAATAATAAATAAGTACCTGTGTTTTATCGGTGAATAAAATACAGTTAGGAGTTCGGATGCGTAGTAATTAAATCACGAGTGCGTTAGCACGAGTGATTTAATTTCTCGCATCCGAACGACTAACTGTATTTTATTCACCGATAAAATACAGGTCCGTATTTATTATTTCGATTCTAACACAACAATTACCACATTATTTACGCTATTGTTGGGGCACTATATATTATCTCGGAGGTCAAGGTAATCAGGCTACTATGTTTACAGGCTGTTCCATTGGGCGCCCCCGTATGCAAAGTTCTGCTCCTCCACATGGCACGTGCGCGCCGCCAATAAATCAATATTGTTGTATGTGGGCTAGCTCATTATCACAAACCCGTCAATACAGACCCACTGGTTGAATTATGTCATTAACGAAAGTCTCGTTTTGTGAAACTGGGATGATATTTCATCCCACATGTGCCCACGTCCTCACACTCATCTACTACATATTAGTGCGGTAAACACGTTCTGAAAAGAGGCTTAAGTAATGAGTAGATGGACTGTCTCTGGCCACATTGTTAAACATAAACATGTGTGTTATGATGTCTAGATTACAAAGTTGCCGATGTCACTTGATATCCTCAGGAAAAGGTTCTAAAATCCAAAATACCGAGTTTTACCTACTAAATTTGGTGTAAAAAATAATAATAAATACCGACAATGTACTATTAGATTCGACTATAAAATTGTTTTGAACTAGTCACAATGCTTTTAATGAAATAATTAACAACACACACCAGGGGGGTGGGGGTGGGGGGGGGGGATGAATATCTGACAAGGTTGTATTCGTATTTGTATTTGGCCTATGCTTCTTCCAGAGGGCATCCATTCCCTTTACTGTGTTATATTAAAATGAAGCATTTAAGGACCACAGTCAACCAAAAAAACTCATAGAAACAAACAATAATTACAACGACGAATAAAAGACAAGATAATTTATGACATCACAAACATAAAGGGTTGACAATAGGACCAACGCCTTGGAATGGGAGTTGCAAAAAGGCTACGTTATTTTCTTTTCTTGAGCAAGATAATAAATCCACATTGCTGAGTACTGGTTCTACCCAGGAAGCAATCCAGAGTGATTAATCTAAGTTGCAATTACTTGCTTCTCAATCGATGTAAAATAAATATGTTTAAACTAAAAATGCCATTCGGGGTGTTAACCATGTTTCAAGGTGCACGACACCTCACTCTTACGCTATTGTCATCCCAATAAAATGGGACGGTGCAAATAAAAGTCCCCGACATTGGCAAAATGGGCTGATGGGGGTTTAAACAATGTTCTAGGGTGGTGCACCTTACATTTAGTCTTGCATTACTGTGTTGTGTTCATTATCAACTGATAACGATAGTATTACTACTGCCTCATTTGTACGCGAACTAAGTCGTTATTACATTCGTGTTTTTTATTTTTTGACATGTGACTTTCTTTTTTCTTTTCTTTTTTTGACATGTGACTTTCTTTTTTCTTTTTTTTTACATTTGTCACAAAATATTTTTTTACATATGTAACCAATCGTGTTACATTTGTCGTATGTTTTTACATATGTAACCAATCGTGTTACATTTGTCGTATGTTTTTACATATGTAACCAATCGTGTTACATTTGTCGTATGTTTTTACATACGTGACTTTTCTTTTCATCTTTACCGAAATGAGAAAAATGGTCTTATAGAAATCACACCACCCACATGCAATGGCACGTAGGTCCGCACTGCACCACAATCAAAGTAAATTAAATATACAAGGAAAAGGACAATGCACAACACAACGAGTGGTGAAGACAATGTTACCGACTTGGATAAAAAAAAAGCGATAATTACAATTTTCAAAATAAGGTTAAATAAGTTTCTTTTTGTCATTCAGTGTGTTACTTTTTTTTTCAGTTAAATAATTGTTTTAATCTTATTAATAAGTACCATTTGGAATATGTTTACTATTGTTTGGAAAACAACTAAAACACGATAAAAGCAAGTCAGCCTGATAATTTACATATTTATTTCATGCATCTAAATTATCGTGCATTTCAATGAAACATTCGTTCAGTATGTGTTCATTAAACAACTTAACTCGTAGATAACTGTTCATCTTCAACGGAAATCACGCAGTTAACTCTACGACGTGGTCACATGAGACACAACTACTTCCGGTTTGGGCGCGTGAACGACATACAATATTAGATGCAACTCAGTTACACTAGAGACCAAAACACACATTTTGTATTTTGTTCATGCAAGTCACTGACGTCGTGTTTATATAGCTTTTTATACAGCTTTTTATACAGTCTTTCCTTTGTATATTGACCAATCCGTAAACGTTGTAGGCGTGTAGGGACACACGGAGTATAGTCAATACTTTGAATTACAAACATCTATTTCAACGTCAAACAAAGTAAAAATACGGCGGTTGAGTCGTACGATTAACTAGCACATCTTGGATATGAGCCATATTTTCGTCATTTCTTTTGAAGGACTCTCTCAGCGGAAGCAGCTTTTAAATAATTGTAGTTTCTGTCGTCTGTTAAGCGCAGCATTCACTACTCCCTCAAATACATCGTCAACCTTACAGTGGTCTAAGGTGGAGCACTCTAAAAATGATTTAATATGAAATTGTGCGGCGAGAGCTTTACCTTCCTCTGTTAACACTGCATTGTGTTCTCTTCCGTCAGAATTATAACTGTTTCGTTCATATGCCTGCAGTCCAATAAGAATAATTTCCTGATTTCGGCGTTTGTATTTTAAAGCTTCGGGTATCCATATATCCCTTGCATGGTTGAAGGATTCCCGGTCGTTGACGGAGTAGGCGACAAGGATGACCTCACTGTTGGCATAGCAATATTGTCGGAGATCCTCGTGAACAATCTGAAAAAGAAATCACATGGATTTGCTAAATCATTTTGATACCATGTTTAATTAGTGCATAGCAATTTTTATCAGCCATAATAAAATGCTATTTAGTTAATTTACATTATAATGTTAACACCCAACAAAAGAAAACTATATTGTACAAGCAGACGACAACTTCAGCACACATTATAGACACATTATGTATACTGAAGCGAAAAAGAAACGCTACTCGGGTATTGTATATACTGCGCACTTAATTCCACATAATAGTCCAAAGGAATCCCAAGATGTTTTGTAAAATAAATGTTGCAGTTAGTTAATCACAGTACACTTTGTAACAATAAATTCATAAATGTTGAAGTTCCTCTTTGAAAAATTGAGCCATTTCAGTACTGTATTTAAGGTAAGGAGTTTGCAAAATGTTGCATCCTAAGTTTGCTCACATGCTTGAGCCAAACGCGTACCCTGTCAATATGAAACTTTGCAGGAATACTATTTGCTGTGTTACGTGTTGTTTTAGTCATTTTTTCCGAAAGGAAAGGTCTTACGTAGCCATGTACCATTCGATTAACAGCAGCAAATTGTACATATAATACATAGCGGAAAATCCCGAGTTGCGTTTATTTTTTCTGTTTTACTAGACTATTTATACATAAATGATGGCCAATATGAATAAAACAAGGCCAGTATGAAGAAATTCGCCAATATGAGCTTAAGTAACGTCATTCACGTTAAGTGACGTCATTCATGCTCGCTTATCAACTTATAAAATTAATTAACGCTACTATAAATGAACGCAAATCATGTCAAATAATGTTACTAAAAATTCTACTGTAGTGGAATAAAATTGTCATTAATTAAGTTTTTTCATATTGTCCGAGTTATTGGTCCTCGGGCAGTCATATTGGCCTGTGGCCTTCGGCCTAGGGCCAGCATGACAGTATTGGACCAATAACTGGGCCAGTATGAAAACTCTTAATTAATAACATCATAATACGGTTAAGTTAATTAATAATAAGTGTGATTATCTGTAGCCTGTCTGTTTAAATATTAACTGATTGTCGATCACATATAATGTCAACGATAGATAGATAGCTGGATGAATGGATGGACGGACGGGCGGACGGACGGACAGACAGACAGATATAAAAACGAGGAAATCCTACCTGTCCACTTGTGTCAAAGACGCCTACTGTAAACATCTTCTGTTTAAGTTTAACCAATCCTGTAATACAGAAACAAAAGATAAATAATACTGTACTGTGATTCCCATACTTTTTTAGGCAGCCGAGTCCGTAGCACGTCCCTCCTCACTAATGCCAGAGATACGTGCTTACAAACTGATTGCTATTACAAACTTAGTTTATTTTTCAGAATTAAATTTGAAATATCAGGATAGCATTATAGAACGTTAATTTCCTTGCAGTTATATACAATATACAATATGCTATGAACCATTCAAATATGTTTACAATGATCTGTAAATATGCAAATTATTTGGAAATATTAACAGGACGTAGCGAATTTTAAACACAACCAAGATTGCCGTGTGTTCCATTCTCACATATCAGAGATGCACGTTGTACGAAAAAGACACCTGGCGGGCGAGGATGATCATGGGCGAGGATGATCATGAAAAGCTCTTGCATCAAACGAAAAGATTGAAAGTTAAATACCTGAAAAATTATCAAACACAGTCTCCTCGTAATGGTTTGAAAAGCGATGTTGAGAGAACGCCACGGCCAACGTGCTTTTGCCAATATGAGAATCTCCGATAATCACACAGTGAACAATTCCCTTCTTGCGACGCCCCGCCAACTTAGGAAGAATTTGTTTAAACATAATTAAATTGAATTTACTGTATTATAAAGACGAGTAATGTTCTTTAAATGAAATGGAAGAAGATGAGAATTGTATATATATGTGAATCTGTATACCCCACGGTCAGCGCACGTCTTTCTCGTTCTATCCTGCGAGAATTTATTAGCACATTCTTAATGGAATTTTTCTTAGGTAACCTTTTAAACGTTTCTTGCGGAAGAAACACACTGAACATAAATTTTCTTTGAAAGAAAGTGAATACACGTGGTTAAAAAAGTATTTGGTTACTTGGATTATATCTTGAAGACAGTAAGCAAAATTGTTTTAGCTATTATCCTAATGGATTTCGTTAACGTTCTCATCTGCTTATTAATGTCAAATCAGCACATGTGACGTTAAATCACTGAAAATCGTCCGACTTTTCTGATGAAATCGACGACACCCCGACATATGTGTAAAGCCATTTTCATCAAGTGTACGCAAGTTTAAGACCATTGATAATATAGAACTTGTTAGCTAGCATATTGATGTAAACTACGGATGTATGAAATGCTCTCATATTGTTATTTTATCGTGTGCCGGCTCCAAAAAATGAGTGATGTCTTCTGTAATGACTGTATGACTTATTGCATTGATTGTGTATGTCAACTGCGATTACCGATATTCAATAGGTATGACTTATTGCATTGATTGTGTATGTCAACTGCGATTACCGATATTCAATACGTATGACTTATTGCATTGATTGTGTATGTCAATTACGATTACCGATATTCAATACGTATGACGTATTGCATTGATTGTGTATGTCAATTACGATTACCGATATTCAATACGTATGACTTATTGCATTGATTGTGTATGTCAACTGCGATTACCGATATTCAATACGTATGACTTATTGCATTGATTGTGTATGTCAATTGCGATTACCGATATTCAATACGTATGACTTATTGCATTGATTGTGTATGTCAATTGCGATTACCGATATTCAATACGTATGACTTATTGCGATTTTTTTATTGTGATTTTGAGTAAAGTGTATGACTTATTTAGTCAATGTTTTCGTCTTTTCCAGGTAAAATGGAAGAATATAGATGTATTTACTGTGACCATTCGACGAAAGACTTCAGTGAATAATAATATGCGCATCTCCTCTTGGTAGTGAAGCTTCCCCTGAAGTTTCGTTGAATTCCAGCCAGTGGTTGCTGAGAAATAGCTCGGACACAAATGGTGTTATAGTATGCTATATAACCAAATCAAAGGGCCATAGCTCTGTGAACAAAAATCGAACAGCAACATGCTGATTATATGCGCGGCTCCTCTTGGTAGTGAAGCTTCCCATGATATTTCATTGAATTCCATCCAGTGGTTGCTGAGAAATAGCCCGGACAAGAACTGTTCCATAGTATACTATATATAAGAAAATCAAATTTAAGGGTCTTTACTCTGTGAAAAATCATCGAGCCGGAACATGCTGATACTATACGCATCTCCTCTTGGTAGTGAAGCTTCCTATGAAGTTTCGTTGCATTCCAGCCAGTGGTTGCTGAGAAATAGCGCGGACAAGAATGTGTCAAGGACAGACAGACAGACGGACAGTCGATTCCAGTATACCCCACCTACAACTCCGTTGTGGGGGAATAATAATAAATTTCGAAGCCTGAATACGGGCTTTATAATAATAACCCAGGCACTAATTGAAAAAGTTCAAATGAATAAACTTACCATGGTATATTGCGGAGAAACGTGATGATATGTAACATGCATATGGATATTGATAGGTCAGAGTCAATGTCACTGTTACTAAAATATATTGAACTATATGTCCGACTTTAATTCATTAGATTTTACATTGCTTGAAAAAAACTTAAGACGAAAAATAAAACTTTTAAATTGTGTTTGTTTAAACATGCCAATCCTCTCAATGCAAAAATGTTGTCAACCATTATAGATTATTACGGGAAACATAAACATGATAAATTATGTAAATACAATGTTCAATGAAAATAAACGATGTTTGATAAATTATTGTCTTAAAAAGCAAATAGGGGGTTAAGAATGTTCTTATGCATACGTATATGCAGATTATCTTTGATCTGAAATATAACAATAACGTGTCGAGGAGAACAAAAAGTATGCAACTGTTGCATCACATTCCCACAAGATATATCAATAAATCAATATAGATCGTGTACACATACCTGTATATATCAATAACTAACAGCACGTTGTGTATAAGTAACTACATGTATAATCAACACAGCAATCGGTGATATTTTTATAACAACGCAACAGGCACCATCGCAGATGAGTCATCCATTCAAGAATTCGGAAAATACTGCATTAATTGTATTGACAATACACCCGGTCTTAAAGTAGATTTCTATAGTTTGTGTCCTATCATTGAAATATCTGATTTATTTTCGTAAGACTTCGATCTAAGAAACCAAGTTATGGAATAAAAACTAGGAAATATTGCTTGTTAAAAGTTTTTAAAAATAAAAAGAGATTGCAATTGATCTTCAAGGAATTAAAACACGGCGTTTGATGACAAGTTTATGCAAAAATGTCGAAATCATCAAAGAAAGGGTGTTTCAACCCCAACAAAATAACTAAAACCTCCTGTTATTTGTTTTCAACATTCCAATCATATGGTTCAGTCTAACCTTTAAAATGTTATACCAAAACAAATGTGAATTTCCAAAAAACGTTTTTAACCAAAAAGACACGCAATGGAAACTACAGAAATCGTCTTTAAGAGACCGAATGTCTACTTTTAAGTATTATAGTATATCGGAACATTACATTTTAACCACATTAACACCAGAAATCAATTAATTTAAATCGCAAGAAGGGATACATTACCATCGCAAGCATCATACAAATGATTATTAATATCTGGCAAGAAGTCATACAGTATGAACAATACACATGAACGAAGTTTTGCTTTATGTCTGAGTAAAAAGGACAAAACATAGGCAATGCTGTGTATAGCGTAGGAATGATTTATACCCTGAAGCACAAATCCCATGTATGAATAATTCTAAATAATAGATTTCTTTCGAGAATAACCTAGTTCTTCTGCACGTGGCCGTGTCAATTCCCGAAGTTGTAAGTGATTATAATGCTTTTTTACTAAAATGTTATCCTGTCACATGATATATTCTAGAGGTATGAAACAATGAATGTCTCTAATAGATATCAATTATCATTTGATTACTGTTTATCGATAAAAACTGTTTTAATTTTACCTTTTCAGTACGGATGTTGACTTGCTCTAGTTCGCCATTTAAAAATCACATCGCAACATCCGGGAGGTGATACAGTTCGTTTCTACACTGTGCTAAAAGAACCCGTAAATTTGGACACAATTCGTTCGCACATTGCGACGTCATGAGGTTGACGTCAAAATGCAGTTATATGTATGGCACGAAAAAGGTCGGGCAATACTTCTGACGTCCTTGCATTTGTTTTGCTGGATTATTCGCTGCCGGAACGGCAGCGACTCTTATATAGCTTTAGTAATTGCACATGGTAAGGTAGTAATAAATAGTTTCTTTGAGTTTTTCAGCTATAAACATGTTTTACAACTTGAATTCCTAGAGAACTCGTCTGAAAAACTTGAATGGTATAAACACATATTTTGTAATGTTAAAAGGTTACCATTTCACTTGCTGAAATGACGTTTTCGTAAACCAGTCTACTGAAATCATTGCTATTATATGTATATTACCGACGAAATATTCAGAAGCCTCAGGAAGGTAGGGTTCAAGCCTGCTGATTTCCATTTTTTTTTTTTCTCTTTTTTTTTAACTTTCATTGGTTTTTATTATAAAATCAAATTATTCAATGAATACAATTGGTTAAAAGTTGATCACATGATTAAAAATAAAAAGGTATATTGACCTGAAAAACGTATATTGACTTTTGTATATTGACCTGTGAAAAACAAGTATGAAAAATTCAATTTCCATGAATATTCAAAATTCAAAATTCAAAATTCAAAAATTCAAAATTCAGAATTTAAAAATTCAAAATTTCAAAATTCAAAAATTCAAAAATTCAAAAATTTCAAAATTCAAAATTTAAAAATTCAAAATTCAAAAATTCAAAATTCAGAATTTAAAAATTCAAAATTCAAAAATTCAAAATTCAGAATTTAAAAATTCAAAATTTCAAAATTCAAAAATTTCAAAATTCAAAATTTCAAAATTTCAGAATTCAAAAATTTCAAACTTAAAAATTCCATGAATAATTTGATTTAATAATAAAATAATTGTTGCCTTTTAGGTTCGGTCGATATATAGAGTTTAATAACTAGTGTTTTTGAGATACGGGAAATATCTCCCGAGGTAGAGAAATGGCCCCGATATAAGGACGAGTGCGGAGAACGAGTTCTTATATCGGGGCCTTTTATTAAGCGAGGGAGATATTTTCAAGATCTCAAAAACATTGGTTATTAAACTATGTATTACATAATTTAAAATGATATTTTATTTAAGAAATAATAAATAAGTACCTGTGTTTTATCGGTGAATATAATACAGTTAGGAGTTCGGATGCGTAGTAATTAAATCACGAGTGCGTTAGCACGAGTGATTTAATTGCTCGCATCCGAACGACTAACTGTATTTTATTCACCGATAAAATACACGTCCGTATTTATTATTTCGATTCTAACACAACAATTACCACATTATTTACGCTATTGTTGGGGCACTATATATTATCTCGGAGGTCAAGGTAATCAGGCTACTATGTTTACAGGCTGTTCCATTGGGCGCCCCCGTATGCAAAGTTCTGCTCCTCCACATGGCACGTGCGCGCCGCCAATAAATCAATCTTGTTGTATGTGGGCTAGCTCATTATCACAAACCCGTCGATACAGTCCCACTGGTTGAATTATGTCATTAACGAAAGTCTCGTTTTGTGAAACTGGGATGATATTTCATCCCATATGTGCCCACGTCCTCACACTCATCTACTACATATTAGTGCGGTAAACACGTTCTGAAAAGAGGCTTAAGTAATGAGTAGATGGACTGTCTCTGGCCACATTGTTAAACATAAACATGTGTGTTATGGTGTCTAGATTACAAAGTTGCCGATGTCACTTGATATCCTCAGGAAAAGGTTCTAAAATCCAAAATACCGAGTTTTACCTACTACCCTAATTTAACCATAACTGCGTGTAAATTTGGTGTAGAAATAATAATAAATACCGACAATGTACTATTAGATTTGACTATAAAATAGTTTTGAACTAGTCACAATGCTTTTAATGAAATAATTAACAACACGAACCAGGGGGGTGGGGGGGGGGGGGGGGGGATGAATATCTGACAAGGTTGTATTCGTATTTGTATTTGGCCTATGCTTCTTCCAGAGGGCATCCATTCCCTTTACTGTGTTATATTAAAATGAAGCATTTAAGGACCACAGTCAACCAAAAAAACTCATAGAAACAAACAATAATTACAATGACGAATAAAAGACAAGATAATTTATGACATCACAAACATAAAGGGTTGACAATAGGACTAACGCCTTGGAATGGGAGTTGCAAAAAGGCCACGTTATTTTCTTTTCTTGAGCAAGATAATAAATCCACATTGCTTAGTACTGGTTCTACCCAGGAAGCAATCCAGAGTGATTAATCTAAGTTGCAATTACTTGCTTCTCAATCGATGTAAAATAAATATGTTTAAACTAAAAATGCCATTCGGGGTGTTAACCATGTTTCAAGGTGCACGACACCTCACTCTTACGCTATTGTCATCCCAATAAAATGGGACGGTGCAAATAAAAGTCCCCGACATTGGCAAAATGGGCAGATGGGGGTTTAAACAATGTTCTAGGGTGGTGCACCTTACATTTAGTCTTGCATTACTGTGTTGTGTTCATTATCAACTGATAACGATAGTTTTACTACTGCCTCATTTGTACGCGAACTAAGTCGTTATTACATTCGTGTTTTTGTATTTTTTGACATGTGACTTTCTTTTTCTTTTCTTTTTTTGACATGTGACTTTCTTTTTTCTTTTTTTTTACATTTGTCACAAAATATTTTTTTTTTATAGTTAACCAATCGTGTTACATTTGTCGTATGTTTTTACATATGTAACCAATCGTGTTACATTTGTCGTATGTTTTTACATATGTAACCAATCGTGTTACATTTGTCGTATGTTTTTACATACGTGACTTTTCTTTTCATCTTTACCGAAATGAGAAAAATGGTCTTATAGAAATCACACCACCCACATGCAATGTCACGTAGGTCCGCACTGCACCACAATCAAAGTAAATTAAATATACAAGGAAAAGGACAATGCACAACACAACGAGTGGTGAAGACAAAGTTACCGACTTGGATAAAAAAAAGAAGCGATATTTACAATTTTCAAAATAACGTTAAATAAGTCTCTTTTTGTCATTCAGTGTGTTACATTTTTTTTCAGTAAAATAAGGTGAAATAATTGTTTTAATCTTATTAATAAGTACCATTTGGAATATGTTTACTATTGTTTGGAAAACAACTAAAACACGATAAAAGCAAGTCAGCCTGATAATTTACATATTTATTTCATGCATCTAAATTATCGTGCATTTCAATGAAACATTCGTTCAGTATGTGTTCATTAAACAACTTTACTCGTAGATAACTGTTCATCTTCAACGGAAATCACGCAGTTAACTCTACGACGTGGTCACATGAGACACAACTACTTACGGTTTGGGCGCGTGAACGACATACAATATTAGATGCAACTCAGTTACACTGGAGACGAAAACACACGTTTTGTATTTTGTTCATGCAAGTCACTGACGTCGTGCTTATATAGCTTTTTATACAGCTTTTTATACAGTCTTTCCTTTGTATATTGACCAATCCGTAAACGTTGTAGGCGTGTAGGGACATACGGAGTATAGTCAATACTTTGAATTACAAACATCTATTTCAACGTCAAACAAAGTAAAAATACGGCGGTTGAGTCGTACGATTAACTAGCACATCTTGGATATGAGCCATACTTTCGTCATTTCTTTTGAAGGACTCTCTCAGCGGAAGCAGCTTTTAAATAATTGTAGTTTCTGTCTTCTGTTAAGCGCAGCATTCACTACTCCCTCAAATACATCGTCAACCTTACAGTGGTCTAAGGTGGAGCACTCTAAAAATGATTTAATATGAAATTGTGCGGCGAGAGCTTTACCTTCCTCTGTTAACACTGCATTGTGTTCTCTTCCGTCAGAATTATAACTGTTTCGTTCATATGCCTGCAGTCCAATAAGAATAATTTCCTGATTTCGGCGTTTGTATTTTAAAGCTTCGGGTATCCATATATCCCTTGCATGGTTGAAGGATTCCCGGTCGTTGACGGAGTAGGCGACAAGGATGACCTCACTGTTGGCATAGCAATATTGCCGGAGATCCTCGCGAACAATCTGAAAAAGAAATCACATGGATTTGCTAAATCATTTTGATACCATGTTTAAATAGTGCATAGCAATTTGTATCAGCCATAATAAAATGCTATTTAGTTAATTTACATTATAATGTTAACACCCAACAAAAGAAAACTATATTGTACAAGCAGACGGCACCTTCAGCGCACATTATAGACACATTATGTATACTGAAGCGAAAAAGAAACGCTACTCGGGTATTGTATATACTGCGCACTTAATTCCACATAATATTCCAAAGGAATCCCAAGATGTTTTGTAAAATAAATGTTGCAGTTAGTTGATCACAGTACACTTTGTAACAATAAATTCATAAATGTTGAAGTTCCTCTTTGAAAAACTGAGCCATTCTAGTATTGTATTTAAGGTAAGGAGTTTGCAAAATGTTGCATCCTAAGTTTGCTTCCATGCTTGAGCCAAACGCGTACTCTGTCAATATAAAACTTTGCAAGAATACTATTTGCTGTGTTACGTGTTGTTTTAGTCCTTTTTTCCGAAAGGAAAGGTCTTACGTAGCCATGTACCATTCGATTAACAGCAGCAAATTGTACATATAATACATAGCGGAAAATCCCGAGTTGCGTTTCTTTTTCTCTTCATCCATAGTTACTAGTTATCAAAATTAGTCTGTTTTACTAGACTATTTATACATAAATGATGGCCAATATGAATAAAACTAGGCCAGTATGAA
This sequence comes from Cyrtodaria siliqua, assembly GCA_037043455.1. NCBI lineage: Eukaryota > Metazoa > Mollusca > Bivalvia > Adapedonta > Hiatellidae > Cyrtodaria > Cyrtodaria siliqua. The sequence continues at coordinate 14,163 of JAWPHD010003751.1, forward strand.
GAAATTCGCCAATATGAGCTTAAGTAACGTCATTCACGTTAAGTGACGTCATTCATGCTCGCTTATCAACTTATAAAATTAATTAACGCTACTATAAATGAACGCAAATCATGTCAAATAATGTTACTAAAAATTCTACTGTAGTGGAATAAAATTGTCATTAATTAAGTTTTTTCATATTGTCCGAGTTATTGGTCCTCGGGCAGTCATATTGGCCTGTGGCCTTCGGCCTAGGGCCAGCATGACAGTATTGGACCAATAACTGGGCCAGTATGAAAACTCTTAATTAATAACATCATAATAAGGTTAAGTTAATTAATAATAAGTGTGATTATCTGTAGCCTGTCTGTTTAAATATTAACTGATTGTCGATCACATATAATGTCAACGATAGATAGATAGTTGGATGAATGGATGGACGGACGGACGGACGGACAGACAGACAGACAGATATAAAAACGAGGAAATCCTACCTGTCCACTTGTGTCAAAGACGCCTACTGTAAACATCTTCTGTTTAAGTTTAACCAATCCTGTAATACAGAAACAAAAGATAAATAATACTGTACTGTGATTCCCATACTTTTTTAGGCAGCCGAGTCCGTAGCACGTCCCATCCACTAATGCCAGAGATACGTGCTTACAAACTGATTGCTATTACAAACTTAGTTTATTTTTCAGAATTAAATTTGAAATATCAGGATAGCATTATAGAACGTTAATTTCCTTGCAGTTATATACAATATACAATATGCTATGAACCATTCAAATATGTTTACAATGATCTGTAAATATGCAAATTATTTGGAAATATTAACAGGACGTAGCGAATTTTAAACACAACCAAGATTGCCATGTGTTCCATTCTCACATATCAGAGATGCAACGGTCCCCAAGTTGTACGAAAAAGACACCTGGCGGGCGAGGATGATCATGGGCGAGGATGATCATGAAAAGCTCTTGCATCAAACGAAAAGATTGAAAGTTAAATACCTGAAAAATTATCAAACACAGTCTCCTCGTAATGGTTTGAAAAGCGATGTTGAGAGAACGCCACGGCCAACGTGCTTTTGCCAATATGAGAATCTCCGATAATCACACAGTGAACAATTCCCTTCTTGCGACGCCCCGCCAACTTAGGAAGAATTTGTTTAAACATAATTAAATTGAATTTACTGTATTATAAAGACGATTAATGTTCTTTAAATGAAATGGAAGAAGATGAGAATTGTATATATATGTGAATCTGTATACCCCACGGTCAGCGCGCGTCTTCCTCGTTCTATCCTGCGAGAATTTATTAGCACATTCTTAATGGAATTTTTCTTAGGTAACCTTTTAAACGTTTCTTGCGGAAGAAACACACTGAACATAAATTTTCTTTGAAAGAAACAACTGAAGCACTAAACATAGTATAGAAACGAACTGTATCATCTCCCGGATGTTGCGATGTGATTTCAATGGCGAGCTCAGTAAAGTGAATACACGTGGTTAAAAAAAGTATCTGTTACTTGGATTATATCTTGAAGACAGCAAGAAAAATTGTTTTAGCTATTATCCTAATGGATTTCGTTAACGTTCTCATCTGCTTATTAATGTCAAATCAGCACATGTGACGTTAAATCACTGAAAATAGTCAGACTTTTCTGATGAAATCGACGACACCCCGACATATGTGTAAAGCCATTTTCATCAAGTGTACGCAAGTTTAAGACCATTGATAATATAGAACTTGTTAGCTAGCATATTGATGTAAACAACGGATGTATGAAATGCTCTCATATTGTTATTTTATCGTGTGCCGGCTCCAAAAAATGAGTGATGTCTTCTGTAATGACTGTATGACTTATTGCATTGATTGTGTATGTCAACTGCGATTACCGATATTCAATACGTATGACTTATTGCATTGATTGTGTATGTCAATTGCGATTACCGATATTCAATAGGTATGACTTATAGCGATTTTTTTATTGTGATTTTGAGTAAAGTGTATGACTTATTTAGTCAATGTTTTCGTCTTTTCCAGGTAAAATGGAAGAATATAGATGTATTTACTGTGACCATTCGACGAAAGACTTCAGTGAATAATAATATGCGCATCTCCTCTTGGTAGTGAAGCTTCCCCTGAAGTTTCGTTGAATTCCAGCCAGTGGTTGCTGAGAAATAGCCCGGACACTAATGGTGTTATAGTATGCTATATAACCAAATCAAAGGGCCATAGCTCTGTGAACAAAAATCGAACAGCAACATGCTGATAATATGCGCGGCTCCTCTTGGTAGTGAAGCTTCCCATGATATTTCATTGAATTCCATCATGTGGTTACTGAGAAATAGCCCGGACAAGAAAGTTCCATAGTATACTATAAATAAGAAAATCAAATTTAAGGGTCATTACTCTGTGAAAAATCATCATCGAGCCGGAACATGCTGATACTATACGCATCTCCTCTTGGTAGAGAAGCTTCCTATGAAGTTTCGTTGCATTCCAGCCAGTGGTTGCTGAGAAATAGCGCGGACAAGAATGTGTCAAGGACAGACAGACAGACGGACAGTCGATTCCAGTATACCCCACCTACGACTCCGTTGTGTTGGGGGAATAATAATAAATTTCGAAGCTTCATTACGGGCTTTATAATAATAACCGAGGCACTAATTGAAAAAGTTCAAATGAATAAACTTACCATGGTATATTGCGGAGAAACGTGATGATATGTAACATGCATATGGATATTGATAGGTCAGAGTCAATGTCACTGTTACTAAAATATATTGAACTATATGTCCGACTTTAATTCATTAGATTTTACGTTGCTTGAAAAAAACTTAAGACGAAAAATAAAACTTTTAAATTGTGTTTGTTTAAACATGCCAATTCTCTCAATGCAAAAATGTTGTCAACCATTATAGATTATTACGGGAAAAATAAACATGATAAATTATGTAAATACAATGTTCAATGAAAATACACGATGTTTGATAAATTATTGTCTTAAAAAGCAAATAGGGAGTTAAGAATGTTCTTATGCATACGTATATGCAGATTATCTTTGATCTGAAATATAACAATAACGTGTCGAGGAGAACAAAAAGTATGCAACTGTTGCATCACATTCCCACAAGATATATCAATAAATCAATATAGATCGTGTACACATACCTGTATATATCAATAACTAACAGCACGTTGTGTATAAGTAACTACATGTATAATCAACACAGCAATCGGTGATATTTTTATAACAACGCAACAGGCACCATCGCAGATGAGTCATCCATTCAAGAATTCGGAAAATACTGCATTAATTGTATTGACAATACACCCGGTCTTAAAGTAGATTTCTATAGTTTGTGTCCTATCATTGAAATATCTGATTTATTTTCGTAAGACTTCGATCTAAGAAACCAAGTTATGGAATAAAATCTAGGAAATATTGCTTGTTAAAAGTTTTTAAAAATAAAAAGAGATCGCAATTGATCTTCAAGGAATTAAAACACGGCGTTTGATGACAAGTTTAGGCAAAAATGTCGAAATCATCAAAGAAAGGGTGTTTCAACCCCAACAAAATAACTAAAACCTCCTGTTATTTGTTTTCAACAGTCCAATCATATGGTTCAGTCTAACCTTTAAAATGTTATACCAAAACAAATGTGAATTTCCAAAAAAACGTTTTTAACCAAAAAGACACGCAATGGAAACTACAGAAATAACCTAGTTCTTCTGCACGTGGCCGTGTCAATTCCCGAAGTTGTAAGTGATTATAATGCTTTTTTACTAAAATGTTATCTTGTCACATGATATATTCTAGAGGTATGAAACAATGAATGTCTCTAATAGATATCAATTATCATTTGATTACTGTTTATCGATAAAAACTGTTTTAATTTTACCTTTTCAGTACGGATGTTGACTTGCTCTAGTTCGCCATTTAAAAATCACATCGCAACATCCGGGAGGTGATACAGTTCGTTTCTACACTGTGCTAAAAGAACCCGTAAATTTGGACACAATTCGTTCGCACATTGCGACGTCATGAGGTTGACGTCAAAATGCAGTTATATGTATGGCACGAAAAAGGTCGGGCAATACTTCTGACGTCCTTGCATTTGTTTTGCTGGATTATTCGCTGCCGGAACGGCAGCGACTCTTATATAGCTTTAGTAATTGCACATGGTAAGGTAGTAATAAATAGTTTCTTTGAGTTTTTCAGCTATAAACATGTTTTACAACTTGAATTCCTAGAGAACTCGTCTGAAAAACTTGAATGGTATAAACACATATTTTGTAATGTTAAAAGGTTACCATTTCACTTGCTGAAATGACGTTTTCGTAAACCAGTCTACTGAAATCATTGCTATTATATGTATATTACCGACGAAATATTCAGAAGCCTCAGGAAGGTAGGGTTCAAGCCTGCTCATTTCCCTTTTTTTTTTCTTTTTTTTTTAACTTTCATTGGTTTTTATTATAAAATCAAATTATTCAATGAATACAATTGGTTAAAAGTTGATCACATGATTAAAAATAAAAAGGTATATTGACCTGAAAAACGTATATTGACTTTTGTATATTGACCTGTGAAAAATAAGTATGAAAAATTCAATTTCCATGAATATTCAAAATTCAAAATTCACAATTCAAAATTCAAAATTCAAAATTCAAAAATTCAAAATTCAGAATTTCAAAATTCAAAATTTCAAAATTCAAAAATTTCAAAATTCAAAATTTCAAAATTTCAGAATTCAAAAATTTCAAACTTCAAAATTCCATGAATAATTTGATTTAATAATAAAATAATTGTTGCCTTTTAGGTTCGGTCGATATATAGAGTTTAATAACTAGTGTTTTTGAGATACGGGAAATATCTCCCGAGGTAGAGAAATGGCACCGATATAAGGACGAGTGCGGAGAACGAGTTCTTATATCGGGGCCTTTTATTAAGCGAGGGAGATATTTTCTGTATCTCAAAAACACTGGTTATTAAACTATGTATTACATAATTTAAAATGATATTTTATTTAAGAAATAATAAATAAGTACCTGTGTTTTATCGGTGAATAAAATACAGTTAGGAGTTCGGATGCGTAGTAATTAAATCACGTGGGCGTTAGCACGAGTGATTTAATTTCTCGCATCCGAACGACTAACTGTATTTTATTCACCGATAAAATACAGGTCCGTATTTATTATTTCGATTCTAACACAACAATTACCACATTATTTACGCTATTGTTGGGGCACTATATATTATCTCGGAGGTCAAGGTAATCAGGCTACTATGTTTACAGGCTGTTCCATTGGGCGCCCCCGTATGCAAAGTTCTGCTCCTCCACATGGCACGTGCGCGCCGCCAATAAATCAATCTTGTTGTATGTGGGCTAGCTCATTATCACAAACCCGTCGATACAGACCCACTGGTTGAATTATGTCATTAACGAAAGTCTCGTTTTGTGAAACTGGGATGATATTTCATCCCACATGTGCCCACGTCCTCACACTCATCTTCTACATATTAGTGCGGTAAACACGTTCTGAAAAGAGGCTTAAGTAATGAGTAGATGGACTGTCTCTGGCCACATTGTTAAAAATAAACATGTGTGTTATGGCGTCTAGATTACAAAGTTGCCGATGTCACTTGATATCCTCAGGAAAAGGTTCTAAAATCCAAAATACCGAGTTTTACCTACTACCCTAATTTAACCATAACTGCGTGTAAATTTGGTGTAAAAAATAATTATAAATACCGACAATGTACTATTAGATTTGACTATAAAATTGTTTTGAACTAGTCACAATGCTTTTAATGAAATAATTAACAACACACACCAGGGGGGTGGGGGGGGGGATGGGGGGGGGGGGGGGATGAATATCTGACAAGGTTGTATTCGTATTTGTATTTGGCCTATGCTTTTTCCAGAGGGCATCCATTCCCTTTACTGTGTTATATTAAAATAAAGCATTTAAGGACCACAGTCAACCAAAAAAACTCATAGAAACAAACAATAATTACAACGACGAATAAAAGACAAGATAATTTATGACATCACAAACATAAAGGGTTGACAATAGGACCAACGCCTTGGAATGGGAGTTGCAAAAAGGCTACGTTATTTTCTTTTCTTGAGCAAGATAATAAATCCACATTGCTGAGTACTGGTTCTACCCAGGAAGCAATCCAGAGTGATTAATCTAAGTTGCAATTACTTGCTTCGCAATCGATGTAAAATAAATATGTTTAAACTAAAAATGCCATTCGGGGTGTTAACCATGTTTCAAGGTGCACGACACCTCACTCTTACGCTATTGTCATCCCAATAAAATGGGACGGTGCAAATAAAAGTCCCCGACATTGGCAAAATGGGCTGATGGGGGTTTAAACAATGTTCTAGGGTGGTGCACCTTACATTTAGTCTTGCATTACTGTGTTGTGTTCATTATCAACTGATAACGATAGTATTACTACTGCCTCATTTGTACGCGAACTAAGTCGTTATTACATTCGTGTTTTTTATTTTTTGACATGTGACTTTCTTTTTTCTTTTCTTTTTTTGACATGTGACTTTCTTTTTTCTTTTTTTTTACATTTGTCACAAAATATTTTTTTACATATGTAACCAATCGTGTTACATTTGTCGTATGTTTTTACATATGTAACCAATCGTGTTACATTTGTCGTATGTTTTTACATATGTAACCAATCGTGTTACATTTGTCGTATGTTTTACATATGTAACCAATCGTGTTACATTTGTCGTATGTTTTTACATACGTGACTTTTCTTTTCATCTTTACCGAAATGAGAAAAATGGTCTTATAGAAATCACACCACCCACATGCAATGGCACGTAGGTCCGCACTGCACCACAATCAAAGTAAATTAAATATACAAGGAAAAGGACAATGCACAACACAACGAGTGGTGAAGACAATGTTACCGACTTGGATAAAAAAAAGAAGCGATAATTACAATTTTCAAAATAACGTTAAATAAGTTTCTTTTTGTCATTCAGTGTGTTACTTTTTTTTTCAGTTAAATAATTGTTTTAATCTTATTAATAAGTACCATTTGGAATATGTTTACTATTGTTTGGAAAACAACTAAAACACGATAAAAGCAAGTCAGCCTGATAATTTACATATTTATTTCATGCATCTAAATTATCGTGCATTTCAATGAAACATTCGTTCAGTATGTGTTCATTAAACAACTTAACTCGTAGATAACTGTTCATCTTCAACGGAAATCACGCAGTTAACTCTACGACGTGGTCACATGAGACACAACTACTTCCGGTTTGGGCGCGTGAACGACATACAATATTAGATGCAACTCAGTTACACTAGAGACCAAAACACACATTTTGTATTTTGTTCATGCAAGTCACTGACGTCGTGTTTATATAGCTTTTTATACAGCTTTTTATACAGTCTTTCCTTTGTATATTGACCAATCCGTAAACGTTGTAGGCGTGTAGGGACACACGGAGTATAGTCAATACTTTGAATTACAAACATCTATTTCAACGTCAAACAAAGTAAAAATACGGCGGTTGAGTCGTACGATTAACTAGCACATCTTGGATATGAGCCATATTTTCGTCATTTCTTTTGAAGGACTCTCTCAGCGGAAGCAGCTTTTAAATAATTGTAGTTTCTGTCGTCTGTTAAGCGCAGCATTCACTACTCCCTCAAATACATCGTCAACCTTACAGTGGTCTAAGGTGGAGCACTCTAAAAATGATTTAATATGAAATTGTGCGGCGAGAGCTTTACCTTCCTCTGTTAACACTGCATTGTGTTCTCTTCCGTCAGAATTATAACTGTTTCGTTCATATGCCTGCAGTCCAATAAGAATAATTTCCTGATTTCGGCGTTTGTATTTTAAAGCTTCGGGTATCCATATATCCCTTGCATGGTTGAAGGATTCCCGGTCGTTGACGGAGTAGGCGACAAGGATGACCTCACTGTTGGCATAGCAATATTGTCGGAGATCCTCGTGAACAATCTGAAAAAGAAATCTCATGGATTTGCTAAATCATTTTGATACCATGTTTAATTAGTGCATAGCAATTTTTATCAGCCATAATAAAATGCTATTTAGTTAATTTACATTATAATGTTAACACCCAACAAACGAAAACTATATTGTACAAGCAGACGACAACTTCAGCACACATTATAGACACATTATGTATACTGAAGCGAAAAAGAAACGCTACTCGGGTATTGTATATACTGCGCACTTAATTCCACATAATATTCCAAAGGAATCCCAAGATGTTTTGTAAAATAAATGTTGCAGTTAGTTAATCACAGTACACTTTGTAACAATAAATTCATAAATGTTGAAGTTCCTCTTTGAAAAATTGAGCCATTTCAGTACTGTATTTAAGGTAAGGAGTTTGCAAAATGTTGCATCCTAAGTTTGCTCACATGCTTGAGCCAAACGCGTACCCTGTCAATATGAAACTTTGCAGGAATACTATTTGCTGTGTTACGTGTTGTTTAAGTCATTTTTTCCGAAAGGAAAGGTCTTACGTAGCCATGTACCATTCGATTAACAGCAGCAAATTGTACATATAATACATAGCGGAAAATCCCGAGTTGCGTTTCTTTTTTCTGTTTTACTAGACTATTTATACATAAATGATGGCCAATATGAATAAAACAAGGCCAGTATGAAGAAATTCGCCAATATGAGCTTAAGTAACGTCATTCACGTTAAGTGACGTCATTCATGCTCGCTTATCAACTTATAAAATTAATTAACGCTACTATAAATGAACGCAAATCATGTCAAATAATGTTACTAAAAATTCTACTGTAGTGGAATAAAATTGTCATTAATTAAGTGTTTTCATATTGTCCGAGTTATTGGTCCTCGGGCAGTCATATTGGCCTGTGGCCTTCGGCCTAGGGCCAGCATGACAGTATTGGACCAATAACTGGGCCAGTATGAAAACTCTTAATTAATAACATCATAATACGGTTAAGTTAATTAATAATAAGTGTGATTATCTGTAGCCTGTCTGTTTAAATATTAACTGATTGTCGATCACATATAATGTCAACGATAGATAGATAGCTGGATGAATGGATGGACGGACGGGCGGACGGACGGACAGACAGACAGATATAAAAACGAGGAAATCCTACCTGTCCACTTGTGTCAAAGACGCCTACTGTAAACATCTTCTGTTTAAGTTTAACCAATCCTGTAATACAGAAACAAAAGATAAATAATACTGTACTGTGATTCCCATACTTTTTTAGGCAGCCGAGTCCGTAGCACGTCCCTCCTCACTAATGCCAGAGATACGTGCTTACAAACTGATTGCTATTACAAACTTAGTTTATTTTTCAGAATTAAATTTTAAATATCAGGATAGCATTATAGAACGTTAATTTCCTTGCAGTTATATACAATATACAATATGCTATGAACCATTCAAATATGTTTACAATGATCTGTAAATATGCAAATTATTTGGAAATATTAACAGGACGTAGCGAATTTTAAACACAACCAAGATTGCCGTGTGTTCCATTCTCACATATCAGAGATGCACGTTGTACGAAAAAGACACCTGGCGGGCGAGGATGATCATGGGCGAGGATGATCATGAAAAGCTCTTGCATCAAACGAAAAGATTGAAAGTTAAATACCTGAAAAATTATCAAACACAGTCTCCTCGTAATGGTTTGAAAAGCGATGTTGAGAGAACGCCACGGCCAACGTGCTTTTGCCAATATGAGAATCTCCGATAATCACACAGTGAACAATTCCCTTCTTGCGACGCCCCGCCAACTTAGGAAGAATTTGTTTAAACATAATTAAATTGAATTTACTGTATTATAAAGACGAGTAATGTTCTTTAAATGAAATGGAAGAAGATGAGAATTGTATATATATGAGAATCTGTATACCCCACGGTCAGCGCACGTCTTTCTCGTTCTATCCTGCGAGAATTTATTAGCACATTCTTAATGGAATTTTTCTTAGGTAACCTTTTAAACGTTTCTTGCGGAAGAAACACACTGAACATAAATTTTCTTTGAAAGAAAGTGAATACACGTGGTTAAAAAAGTATTTGGTTACTTGGATTATATCTTGAAGACAGTAAGCAAAATTGTTTTAGCTATTATCCTAATGGATTTCGTTAACGTTCTCATCTGCTTATTAATGTCAAATCAGCACATGTGACGTTAAATCACTGAAAATAGTCAGACTTTTCTGATGAAATCGACGACACCCCGACATATGTGTAAAGCCATTTTCATCAAGTGTACGCAAGTTTAAGACCATTGATAATATAGAACTTGTTAGCTAGCATATTGATGTAAACTACGGATGTATGAAATGCTCTCATATTGTTATTTTATCGTGTGACGGCTCCAAAAAATGAGTGATGTCTTCTGTAATGACTGTATGACTTATTGCATTGATTGTGTATGTCAACTGCGATTACCGATATTCAATAGGTATGACTTATTGCATTGATTGTGTATGTCAATTGCGATTACCGATATTCAATACGTATGACTTATTGCATTGATTGTGTATGTCAATTGCGATTACCGATATTCAATACGTATGACTTATTGCATTGATTGTGTATGTCAGTTACGATTACCGATATTCAATACGTATGACTTATTGCATTGATTGTGTATGTCAACTGCGATTACCGATATTCAATAGGTATGACTTATTGCATTGATTGTGTATGTCAATTGCGATTACCGATATTCAATACGTATGACTTATTGCATTGATTGTGTATGTCAATTGCGATTACCGATATTCAATACGTATGACTTATTGCATTGATTGTGTATGTCAGTTACGATTACCGATATTCAATACGTATGACTTATTGCATTGATTGTGTATGTCAATTGCGATTACCGATATTCAATACGTATGACTTATTGCATTGATTGTGTATGTCAATTGCGATTACCGATATTCAATACGTATGACTTATTGCATTGATTGTGTATGTCAATTGCGATTACCGATATTCAATACGTATGACTTATTGCATTGATTGTGTATGTCAATTACGATTACCGATATTCAATACGTATGACTTATTGCATTGATTGTGTATGTCAATTACGATTACCGATATTCAATACGTATGACTTATTGCGATTTTTTTATTGTGATTTTGAGTAAAGCGTATGACTTATTTAGTCAATGTTTTCGTCTTTTCCAGGTAAAATGGAAGAATATAGATGTATTTACTGTGACCATTCGACGAAAGACTTCAGTGAATAATAATATGCGCATCTCCTCTTGGTAGTGAAGCTTCCCCTGAAGTTTCGTTGAATTCCAGCCAGTGGTTGCTGAGAAATAGCCCGGACACAAATGGTGTTATAGTATGCTATATAACCAAATCAAAGGGCCATAGCTCTGTGATCAAAATCGAACAGCAACATGCTGATAATATGCGCGGCTCCTCTTGGTAGTGAATCTTCCCATGATATTTTATTGAATTCCATCCAGTGGTTGCTGAGAAATAGCCCGGACAAGAAAGTTCCATAGTATACTATAAATAAGAAAATCAAATTTAAGGGTCATTACTCTGTGAAAAATCATCATCGAGCCGGAACATGCTGATACTATACGCATCTCCTCTTGGTAGTGAAGCTTCCTATGAAGTTTCGTTGCCTTCCAGCCAGTGGTTGCTGAGAAATAGCGCGGACAAGAATGTGTCAAGGACAGACAGACAGACGGACAGTCGATTCCAGTATACCCCACCTACAACTCCGTTGTGTTGGGGGAATAATAATAAATTTCGAAGCCTGAATACGGGCTTTATAATAATAACCGAGGCACTAATTGAAAAAGTTCAAATGAATAAACTTACCATGGTGTATTGCGGAGAAACGTGATGATATGTAACATGCATATGGATATTGATAGGTCAGAGTCAATGTCACTGTTACTAAAATATATTGAACTATATGTCCGACTTTAATTCATTAGATTTTACGTTGCTTGAAAAAAACTTAAGACGAAAAATAAAACTTTTAAATTGTGTTTGTTTAAACATGCCAATTCTCTCAATGCAAAAATGTTGTCAACCATTATAGATTATTACGGGAAAAATAAACATGATAAATTATGTAAATACAATGTTCAATGAAAATACACGATGTTTGATAAATTATTGTCTTAAAAAGCAAATAGGGAGTTAAGAATGTTCTTATGCATACGTATATGCAGATTATCTTTGATCTGAAATATAACAATAACGTGTCGAGGAGAACAAAAAGTATGCAACTGTTGCATCACATTCCCACAAGATATATCAATAAATCAATATAGATCGTGTACCCATACCTGTATATATCAATAACTAACAGCACGTTGTGTATAAGTAACTACATGTATAATCAACACAGCAATCGGTGATATTTTTATAACAACGCAACAGGCACCATCGCAGATGAGTCATCCATTCAAGAATTCGGAAAATACTGCATTAATTGTATTGACAATACACCCGGTCTTAAAGTAGATTTCTATAGTTTGTGTCCTATCATTGAAATATCTGATTTATTTTCGTAAGACTTCGATCTAAGAAACCAAGTTATGGAATAAAAACTAGGAAATATTGCATGGTTAACGTTTTTAAAAATAAAAAGAGATCGCAATTGATCTTCAAGGAATTAAAACACGGCGTTTGATGACAAGTTTATGCAAAAATGTCGAAATCATCAAAGAAAGGGTGTTTCAACCCCAACAAAATAACTAAAACCTCCTGTTATTTGTTTTCATCATTCCAATCATATGGTTCAGTCTAACCTTTAAAATGTTATACCAAAACAAATGTGAATTTCCAAAAAAACGTTTTTAACCAAAAAGACACGCAATGGAAACTACAGAAATCGTCTTTAAGAGACCGAATGTCTACTTTTAAGTATTATAGTATATCGGAACATTACATTTTAACCACATTAACACCAGAAATCAATTAATTTAAATCGCAAGAAGGGATACATTACCATCGCAAGCATCATACAAATGATTATTAATATCTGGCAAGAAGTCATACAGTATGAACAATACACATGAACGAAGTTTTGCTTTATGTCTGAGTAAAGGACAAAACATAGGCAATGATGTGTATAGCGTAGGAATGATTTATACCCTGAAGCACAAATCCCATGTATGAATAATTCTAAATAATAGATTTCTTTCGAGAATAACCTAGTTCTTCTGCACGTGGCCGTGTCAATTCCCGAAGTTGTAAGTGATTATAATGCTTTTTTACTAAAATGTTATCCTGTCACATGATATATTCTAGAGGTATGAAACAATGAATGTCTCTAATAGATATCAATTATCATTTGATTACTGTTTATCGATAAAAACTGTTTTAATTTTACCTTTTCAGTACGGATGTTGACTTGCTCTAGTTCGCCATTTAAAAATCACATCGCAACATCCGGGAGGTGATACAGTTCGTTTCTACACTGTGCTAAAAGAACCCGTAAATTTGGACACAATTCGTTCGCACATTGCGACGTCATGAGGTTGACGTCAAAATTCAGTTATATGTATGGCACGAAAAAGGTCGGGCAATACTTCTGACGTCCTTGCATTTGTTTTGCTGGATTATTCGCTGCCGGAACGGCAGCGACTCTTATATAGCTTTAGTAATTGCACATGGTAAGGTAGTAATAAATAGTTTCTTTGAGTTTTTCAGCTATAAACATGCTTTACAACTTGAATTCCTAGAGAACTCGTCTGAAAAAACTTGAATGGTATAAAAACATATTTTTTAATGTTAAAAGGTTACCATTTCACTTGCTGAAATGACGTTTTCGTAAACCAGTCTACTGAAATCATTGGTATTATATGTATATTACCGACGAAATATTCAGAAGCCTCAGGAAGGTAGGGTTCAAGCCTGCTGATTTCCCTTTTTTTTTTTTCCTTTTTTTTTTTTTAACTTTCATTGGTTTTTATTATAAAATCAAATTATTCAATGAATACAATTGGTTAAAAGTTGATCACATGATCAAAAATAAAAAGGTATATTGACCTGAAAAACGTATATTGACTTTTGTATATTGACCTGTGAAAAATAAGTATGAAAAATTCAATTTCCATGAATATTCAAAATTCAAAATTTCAAAATTCAAAATTCACAATTCAAAATTCAAAATTTCAAAATACAGAATTTCAAAATTCAAAATTTCAAAATTCAAAAATTTCAAAATTCAAAATTTAAAAATTTCAGAATTCAAAAATGTCAAACTTCAAAATTCCATGAATAATTTGGTTTAATAATAAAATAATTGTTGCCTTTTAGGTTCGGTCGATATATAGAGTTTAATAACTAGTGTTTTTGAGATACGGGAAATATCTCCCGAGGTAGAGAAATGGCCCCGATATAAGGACGAGTGCGGAGAACGAGTTCTTATATCGGGGCCTTTTATTAAGCGAGGGAGATATTTTCAAGATCTCAAAAACACTGGTTATTAAACTATGTATTACATAATTTAAAATAATATTTTATTTAAGAAATAATAAATAAGTACCTGTGTTTTATCGGTGAATAAAATACAGTTAGGAGTTCGGATGCGTAGTAATTAAATCACGAGTGCGTTAGCACGAGTGATTTAATTTCTCGCATCCGAACGACTAACTGTATTTTATTCACCGATAAAATACAGGTCCGTATTTATTATTTCGATTCTAACACAACAATTACCACATTATTTACGCTATTGTTGGGGCACTATATATTATCTCGGAGGTCAAGGTAATCAGGCTACTATGTTAACAGTCTGTTCCATTGGGCGCCCCCGTATGCAAAGTTCTGCTCCTCCACATGGCACGTGCGCGCCGCCAATAAATCAATATTGTTGTATGTGGGCTAGCTCATTATCACAAACCCGTCGATACAGACCCACTGGTTGAATTATGTCATTAACGAAAGTCTCGTTTTGTGAAACTGGGATGATATTTCATCCCACATGTGCCCACGTCCTCACACTCATCTACTACATATTAGTGCGGTAAACACGTTCTGAAAAGAGGCTTAAGTAATGAGTAGATGGACTGTCTCTGGCCACATTGTTAAACATAAACATGTGTGTTATGGTGTCTAGATTACAAAGTTGCCGATGTCACTTGATATCCTCAGGAAAAGGTTCTAAAATCCAAAATACCGAGTTTTACCTACTACCCTAATTTAACCATAACTGCGTGTAAATTTGGTGTAAAAAATAATAATAAATACCGACAATGTACTATTAGATTTGACTATAAAATTGTTTTGAACTAGTCACAATGCTTTTAATGAAATAATTAACAACACACACCAGGGGGGTGGGGGTGGGGGGGGGGGGGGGGGGGGGTGGGGATGAATATCTGACAAGGTTGTATTCGTATTTGTATTTGGCCTATGCTTCTTCCAGAGGGCATCCATTCCCTTTACTGTGTTATATTAAAATGAAGCATTTAAGGACCACAGTCAACCAAAAAAACTCATAGAAACAAACAATAATTACAACGACGAATAAAAGACAAGATAATTTATGACATCACAAACATAAAGGGTTGACAATAGGACTAACGCCTTGGAATGGGAGTTGCAAAAAGGCCACGTTATTTTCTTTTCTTGAGCAAGATAATAAATCCACATTGCTGAGTACTGGTTCTACCCAGGAAGCAATCCAGAGTGATTAATCTAAGTTGCAATTACTTGCTTCGCAATCGATGTAAAATAAATATGTTTAAACTAAAAATGCCATTCGGGGTGTTAACCATGTTTCAAGGTGCACGACACCTCACTCTTACGCTATTGTCATCCCAATAAAATGGGACGGTGCAAATAAAAGTCCCCGACATTGGCAAAATGGGCAGATGGGGGTTTAAACAATGTTCTAGGGTGGTGCACCTTACATTTAGTCTTGCATTACTGTGTTGTGTTCATTATCAACTGATAACGATAGTTTTACTACTGCCTCATTTGTACGCGAATTAAGTCGTTATTACATTCGTGTTTTTCTTTTTTTGACATGTGACTTTCTTTTTTCTTTTTTTTTACATTTGTCACAAAATATTTTTTTACATATGTAACCAATCGTGTTACATTTGTCGTATGTTTTTACATATGTAACCAATCGTGTTACATTTGTCGTATGTTTTTACATATGTAACCAATCGTGTTACATTTGTCGTATGTTTTTACATACGTGACTTTTCTTTTCATCTTTACCGAAATGAGAAAAATGGTCTTATAGA
This sequence comes from Cyrtodaria siliqua, assembly GCA_037043455.1. Lineage (NCBI taxonomy): Eukaryota > Metazoa > Mollusca > Bivalvia > Adapedonta > Hiatellidae > Cyrtodaria > Cyrtodaria siliqua. The sequence continues at coordinate 30,433 of JAWPHD010003751.1, forward strand.
AATCACACCACCCACATGCAATGGCACGTAGGTCCGCACTGCACCACAATCAAAGTAAATTAAATATACAAGGAAAAGGACAATGCACAACACAACGAGTGGTGCAGACAAAGTTACCGACTTGGATAAAAAAAAAGCGATAATTACAATTTTCCAAATAACGTTAAATAAGTCTCTTTTTGTCATTCAGTGTGTTACATTTTTTTTCAGTAAAATAAGGTGAAATAATTGTTTTAATCTTATTAATAAGTACCATTTGGAATATGTTTACTATTGTTTGGAAAACAACTAAAACACGATAAAAGCAAGTCAGCCTGATAATTTATATATTTATTTCATGCATCTAAATTATCGTGCATTTCAATGAAACATTCGTTCAGTATGTGTTCATTAAACAACTTAACTCGTAGATAACTGTTCATCTTCAACGGAAATCACGCAGTTAACTCTACGACGTGGTCACATGAGACAGAACTACTTCCGGTTTGGGCGCGTGAACGACATACAATATTAGATGCAACTCAGTTACACTGGAGACGAAAACACACGTTTTGTATTTTGTTCATGCAAGTCACTGACGTCGTGCTTATATAGCTTTTTATACAGCTTTTTATACAGTCTTTCCTTTGTATATTGACCAATCCGTAAACGTTGTAGGCGTGTAGGGACACACGGAGTATAGTCAATACTTTGAATTACAAACATCTATTTCAACGTCAAACAAAGTAAAAATAGGGCGGTTGAGTCGTACGATTAACTAGCACATCTTGGATATGAGCCATACTTTAGTCATTTCTTTTGAAGGACTCTCTCAGCGGAAGCAGCTTTTAAATAATTGTAGTTTCTGTCTTCTGTTAAGCGCAGCATTCACTACTCCCTCAAATACATCGTCAACCTTACAGTGGTCTAAGGTGGAGCACTCTAAAAATGATTTAATATGAAATTGTGCGGCGAGAGCTTTACCTTCCTCTGTTAACACTGCATTGTGTTCTCTTCCGTCAGAATTATAACTGTTTCGTTCATATGCCTGCAGTCCAATAAGAATAATTTCCTGATTTCGGCGTTTGTATTTTAAAGCTTCGGGTATCCATATATCCCTTGCATGGTTGAAGGATTCCCGGTCGTTGACGGAGTAGGCGACAAGGATGACCTCACTGTTGGCATAGCAATATTGCCGGAGATCCTCGTGAACAATCTGAAAAAGAAATCACATGGATTTGCTAAATCATTTTGATACCATGTTTAAATAGTGCATAGCAATTTGTATCAGCCATAATAAAATGCTATTTAGTTAATTTACATTATAATGTTAACACCCAACAAAAGAAAACTATATTGTACAAGCAGACGGCACCTTCAGCGCACATTATAGACACATTATGTATACTGAAGCGAAAAAGAAACGCTACTCGGGTATTGTATATACTGCGCACTTAATTCCACATAATATTCCAAAGGAATCCCAAGATGTTTTGTAAAATAAATGTTGCAGTTAGTTGATCACAGTACACTTTGTAACAATAAATTCATAAATGTTGAAGTTCCTCTTTGAAAAACTGAGCCATTCTAGTATTGTATTTAAGGTAAGGAGTTTGCAAAATGTTGCATCCTAAGTTTGCTTCCATGCTTGAGCCAAACGCGTACTCTGTCAATATGAAACTTTGCAAGAATACTATTTGCTGTGTTACGTGTTGTTTTAGTCCTTTTTTCCGAAAGGAAAGGTCTTACGTAGCCATGTACCATTCGATTAACAGCAGCAAATTGTACATATAATACATAGCGGAAAATCCCGAGTTGCGTTTCTTTTTCTCTTCATTCATAGTTACTAGTTATCAAAATTAGTCTGTTTTACTAGACTATTTATACATAAATGATGGCCAATATTAATAAAACTAGGCCAGTATGAAGAAATTCGCCAATATGAGCTTAAGTAACGTCATTCACGTTAAGTGACGTCATTCATGCTCGCTTATCAACTTATAAAATTAATTAACGCTACTATAAATGAACGCAAATCATGTCAAATAATGTTACTAAAAATTCTACTGTAGTGGAATAAAATTGTCATTAATTAAGTTTTTTCATATTGTCCGAGTTATTGGTCCTCGGGCAGTCATATTGGCCTGTGGCCTTCGGCCTAGGGCCAGCATGACAGTATTGGACCAATAACTGGGCCAGTATGAAAACTCTTAATTAATAACATCATAATACGGTTAAGTTAATTAATAATAAGTGTGATTATCTGTAGCCTGTCTGTTTAAATATTAACTGATTGTCGATCACATATAATGTCAACGATAGATAGATAGATGGATGAATGGACGGACGGACGGACGGACGGACGGACGGACAGACCGACAGATATAAAAACGAGGAAATCCTACCTGTCCACTTGTGTCAAAGACGCCTACTGTAAACATCTTCTGTTTAAGTTTAACCAATCCTGTAATACAGAAACAAAAGATAAATAATACTGTACTGTGATTCCCATACTTTTTTAGGCAGCCGAGTCCGTAGCACGTCCCTTCTCACTAATGCCAGAGATACGTGCTTACAAACTGATTGCTATTACAAACTTAGTTTATTTTTCAGAATTAAATTTGAAATATCAGGATAGCATTATAGAACGTTAATTTCCTTGCAGTTATATACAATATACAATATGCTATGAACCATTCAAATATGTTTACAATGATCTGTAAATATGCAAATAATTTGGAAATATTAACAGGACGTAGCGAATTTTAAACACAACCAAGATTGCCGTGTGTTCCATTCTCACATATCAGAGATGCAACGGTCCCCACGTTGTACGAAAAAGACACCTGGCGGGCTAGGATGATCATGGGCGAGGATGATCATGAAAAGCTCTTGCATCAAACGAAAAGATTGAAAGTTAAATACCTGAAAAATTATCAAACACAGTCTCCTCGTAATGGTTTGAAAAGCGATGTTGAGAGAACGCCACGGCCAACGTGCTTTTGCCAATATGAGAATCTCCGATAATCACACAGTGAACAATTCCCTTCTTGCGACGCCCCGCCAACTTAGGAAGAATTTGTTTAAACATAATTAAATTGAATTTACTGTATTATAAAGACGATTAATGTTCTTTAAATGAAATGGAAGAAGATGAGAATTGTATATATATGTGAATCTGTATACCCCACGTTCAGCGCGCGTCTTCCTCGTTCTATCCTGCGAGAATTTATTAGCACATTCTTAATGGAATTTTTCTTAGGTAACCTTTTAAACGTTTCTTGCGGAAGAAACACACTGAACATAAATTTTCTTTGAAAGAAACAACTGAAGCACTAAACATAGTATAGAAACGAACTGTATCATCTCCCGGATGTTGCGATGTGATTTCAATGGCGAGCTCAGTAAAGTGAATACACGTGGTTAAAAAAAGTATATGTTACTTGGATTATATCTTGAAGACAGTAAGCAAAACTGTTTGAGCTATTATCCTAATGGATTTCGTTAACGTTCTCATCTGCTTATTAATGTCAAATCAGCACATGTGACGTTAAATCACTGAAAATCGTCCGACTTTTCTGATGAAATCGACGACACCCCGACATATGTGTAAAGCCATTTTCATCAAGTGTACGCAAGTTTAAGACCATTGATAATATAGAACTTGTTAGCTAGCATATTGATGTAAACTACGGATGTATGAAATGCTCTCATATTGTTATTTTATCGTGTGACGGCTCCAAAATCTGAGTGATGTCTTCTGTAATGACTGTATGACGTATTGCATTGATTGTGTATGTCAATTACGATTACCGATATTCAATACGTATGACTTATTGCATTGATTGTGTATGTCAATTACGATTACCGATATTCAATACGTATGACTTATTGCATTGATTGTGTATGTCAATTACGATTACCGATATTCAATACGTATGACTTATTGCGATTTTTTTATTGTGATTTTGAGTAAAGTGTATGACTTATTTAGTCAATGTTTTCGTCTTTTCCAGGTAAAATGGAAGAATATAGATGTATTTACTGTGACCATTCGACGAAAGACTTCAGTGAATAATAATATGCGCATCTCCTCTTGGTAGTGAAGCTTCCCCTGAAGTTTCGTTGAATTCCAGCCAGTGGTTGCTGAGAAATAGCCCGGACACAAATGGTGTTATAGTATGCTATATAACCAAATCAAAGGGCCATAGCTCTGTGAACAAAAATCGAACAGCAACATGCTGATTATATGCGCGGCTCCTCTTGGTAGTGAAGCTTCCCATGATATTTCATTGAATTTCATCCAGTGGTTGCTGAGAAATAGCCCGGACAAGAACTGTTCCATAGTATACTATATATAAGAAAATCAAATTTAAGGGTCATTACTTTGTGAAAAATCATCGAGCCGGAACATGCTGATACTATACGCATCTCCTCTTGGTAGTGAAGCTTCCCATGAAGTTTCGTTGCATTCCAGCCAGTGGTTGCTGAGAAATAGCGCTGACAAGAATGTGTCAAGGACAGACAGACAGACGGACAGTCGATTCCAGTATACCCCACCTACAACTCCGTTGTGTTGGGGGAATAATAATAAATTTCGAAGCCTGAATACGGGCTTTATAATAATAACCCAGGCACTAATTGAAAAAGTTCAAATGAATAAACTTACAATGGTATATTGCGGAGAAACGTGATGATATGTAACATGCATATGGATATTGATAGGTCAGAGTCAATGTCACTGTTACTAAAATATATTGAACTATATGTCCGACTTTAATTCATTAGATTTTACGTTGCTTGAAAAAAACTTAAGACGAAAAATAAAACTTTTAAATTGTGTTTGTTTAAACATGCCAATCCTCTCAATGCAAAAATGTTGTCAACCATTATAGATTATTACGGGAAACATAAACATGATAAATTATGTAAATACAATGTTCAATGAAAATACACGATGTTTGATAAATTATTGTCTTAAAAAGCAAATAGGGAGTTAAGAATGTTCTTATGCATACGTATATGCAGATTATCTTTGATCTGAAATATAACAATAACGTGTCGAGGAGAACAAAAAGTATGCAACTGTTGCATCACATTCCCACAAGATATATCAATAAATCAATATAGATCGTGTACACATACCTGTATATATCAATAACTAACAGCACGTTGTGTATAAGTAACTACATGTATAATCAACACAGCAATCGGTGATATTTTTATAACAACGCAACAGGCACCATCGCAGATGAGTCATCCATTCAAGAATTCGGAAAATACTGCATTAATTGTATTGACAATACACCCGGTCTTAAAGTAGATTTCTATAGTTTGTGTCCTATCATTGAAATATCTGATTTATTTTCGTAAGACTTCGATCTAAGAAACCAAGTTATGGAATAAAAACTAGGAAATATTGCTTGTTAAAAGTTTTTAAAAATAAAAAGAGATCGCAATTGATCTTCAAGGAATTAAAACACGGCGTTTGATGACAAGTTTAGGCAAAAATGTCGAAATCATCAAAGCAAGGGTGTTTCAACCCCAACAAAATAACTAAAACCTCCTGTTATTTGTTTTCAACATTCCAATCATATGGTTCAGTCTAACCTTTAAAATGTTATAACAAAAAAAATGTGAATGTCCAAAAAAACGTTTTTAACCAAAAAGACACGCAATGGAAACTACAGAAATCGTCTTTAAGAGACCGAATGTCTACTTTTAAGTATTATAGTATATCGGAACATTACATTTTAACCACATTAACACCAGAAATCAATTAATTTAATCGCAAGAAGGGATACATTACCATCGCAAGCATCATACAAATGATTATTAATATCTGGCAAGAAGTCATACAGTATGAACAATACACATGAACGAAGTTTTGCTTTATGTCTGAGTAAAAAGGACAAAACATAGGCAATGCTGTGTATAGCGTAGGAATGATTTATACCCTGAAGCACAAATCCCATGTATGAATAATTCTAAATAATAGATTTCTTTCGAGAATAACCTAGTTCTTCTGCACGTGGCCGTGTCAATTCCCGAAGTTGTAAGTGATTATAATGCTTTTTTACTAAAATGTTATCCTGTCACATGATATATTCTAGAGGTATGAAACAATGAATGTCTCTAATAGATATCAATTATCATTTGATTACTGTTTATCGATAAAAACTGTTTTAATTTTACCTTTTCAGTACGGATGTTGACTTGCTCTAGTTCGCCATTTAAAAATCACATCGCAACATCCGGGAGGTGATACAGTTCGTTTCTACACTGTGCTAAAAGAACCCGTAAATTTGGACACAATTCGTTCGCACATTGCGACGTCATGAGGTTGACGTCAAAATGCAGTTATATGTATGGCACGAAAAAGGTCGGGCAATACTTCTGACGTCCTTGCATTTGTTTTGCTGGATTATTCGCTGCCGGAACGGCAGCGACTCTTATATAGCTTTAGTAATTGCACATGGTAAGGTAGTAATAAATAGTTTCTTTGAGTTTTTCAGCTATAAACATGTTTTACAACTTGAATTCCTAGAGAACTCGTCTGAAAAACTTGAATGGTATAAACACATATTTTGTAATGTTAAAAGGTTACCATTTCACTTGCTGAAATGACGTTTTCGTAAACCAGTCTACTGAAATCATTGCTATTATATGTATATTACCGACGAAATATTCAGAAGCCTCAGGAAGGTAGGGTTCAAGCCTGCTGATTTCCCTTTTTTTTTTTTCTCTTTTTTTTTTAACTTTCATTGGTTTTTATTATAAAATCAAATTATTCAATGAATACAATTGGTTAAAAGTTGATCACATGATTAAAAATAAAAAGGTATATTGACCTGAAAAACGTATATTGACTTTTGTATATTGACCTGTGAAAAATAAGTATGAAAAAATCAATTTCCATGAATATTCAAAATTCAAAATTCACAATTCAAAATTCAAAATTCAAAAATTCAAAATTCAGAATTTCAAAATTCAAAATTTCAAAATTCAAAAATTTCAAAATTCAAAATTTAAAAATTTCAGAATTCAAAAATTTCAAACTTCAAAATTCCATGAATAATTTGATTTAATAATAAAATAATTGTTGCCTTTTAGGTTCGGTCGATATATAGAGTTTAATAACTAGTGTTTTTGAGATACGGGAAATATCTCCCGAGGTAGAGAAATGGCCCCGATATAAGGACGAGTGCGGAGAACGAGTTCTTATATCGGGGCCTTTTATTAAGCGAGGGAGATATTTTCTGTATCTCAAAAACACTGGTTATTAAACTATGTATTACATAATTTAAAATGATATTTTATTTAAGAAATAATAAATAAGTACCTGTGTTTTATCGGTGAATAAAATACAGTTAGGAGTTCGGATGCGTAGTAATTAAATCACGAGTGCGTTAGCACGAGTGATTTAATTTCTCGCATCCGAACGACTAACTGTATTTTATTCACCGATAAAATACAGGTCCGTATTTATTATTTCGATTCTAACACAACAATTACCACATTATTTACGCTATTGTTGGGGCACTATATATTATCTCGGAGGTCAAGGTAATCAGGCTACTTCAGGCTACTTAATCAGGCTGTTCCATTGGGCGCCCCCGTATGCAAAGTTCTGCTCCTCCACATGGCACGTGCGCGCCGCCAATAAATCAATCTTGTTGTATGTGGGCTAGCTCATTATCACAAACCCGTCGATACAGTCCCACTGGTTGAATTATGTCATTAACGAAAGTCTCGTTTTGTGAAACTGGGATGATATTTCATCCCACATGTGCGCACGTCCTCCCACTCATCAACTACATATTAGTGCGGTAAACACGTTCTGAAAAGAGGCTTGAGTAATGAGTAGATGGACTGTCTCTGGCCACATTGTTAAAAATAAACATGTGTGTTATGGTGTCTAGATTACAAAGTTGCCGATGTCACTTGATATCCTCAGGAAAAGGTTCTAAAATCCAAAATACCGAGTTTTACCTACTACCCTAATTTAACCATAACTGCGTGTAAATTTGGTGTAGAAATAATAATAAATACCGACAATGTACTATTAGATTTGACTATAAAATAGTTTTGAACTAGTCACAATGCTTTTAATGAAATAATTAACAACACACACCAGGGGGGTGGGGGGTGGGGGGGATGAATATCTGACAAGGTTGTATTCGTATTTGTATTTGGCCTATGCTTCTTCCAGAGGGCATCCATTCTCTTTACTGTGTTATATTAAAATGAAGCATTTAAGGACCACAGTCAACCAAAAAAACTCATAGAAACAAACAATAATTACAACGACGAATAATAGACAAGATAATTTATGACATCACAAACATAAAGGGTTGACAATAGGACTAACGCCTTGGAATGGGAGTTGCAAAAAGGCCACGTTATTTTCTTTTCTTGAGCAAGATAATAAATCCACATTGCTTAGTACTGGTTCTACCCAGGAAGCAATCCAGAGTGATTAATCTAAGTTGCAATTACTTGCTTCTCAATCGATGTAAAATAAATATGTTTAAACTAAAAATGCCATTCGGGGTGTTAACCATGTTTCAAGGTGCACGACACCTCACTCTTACGCTATTGTCATCCCAATAAAATGGGACGGTGCAAATAAAAGTCCCCGACATTGGCAAAATGGGCAGATGGGGGTTTAAACAATGTTCTAGGGTGGTGCACCTTACATTTAGTCTTGCATTACTGTGTTGTGTTCATTATCAACTGATAACGATAGTTTTACTACTGCCTCATGTGTACGCGAACTAAGTCGTTATTACATTCGTGTTTTTTTATTTTTTGACATGTGACTTTCTTTTTCTTTTCTTTTTTTGACATGTGACTTTCTTTTTTCTTTTTTTTTACATTTGTCGTATGTTTTTACATACGTGACTTTTCTTTTCATCTTTACCGAAATGAGAAAAATGGTCTTATAGAAATCACACTACCCACATGCAATGGCACGTAGGTCCGCACTGCACCACAATCAAAGTAAATTAAATATACAAGGAAAAGGACAATACACAACATAACGAGTGGTGAAGACAAAGTTACCGACTTGGATAAAAAAAAAAGCGATAATTACAATTTTCAAAATAACGTTAAATAAGTCTCTTTTTGTCATTCAGTGTGTTACATTTTTTTTCAGTAAAATAAGGTGAAATAATTGTTTTAATCTTATTAATAAGTACCATTTGGAATATGTTTACTATTGTTTGGAAAACAACTAAAACACGATAAAAGCAAGTCAGCCTGATAATTTACATATTTATTTCATGCATCTAAATTATCGTGCATTTCAATGAAACATTCGTTCAGTATGTGTTCATTAAACAACTTAACTCGTAGATAACTGTTCATCTTCAACGGAAATCACGCAGTTAACTCTACGACGTGGTCACATGAGACACAACTACTTCCGGTTTGGGCGCGTGAACGACATACAATATTAGATGCAACTCAGTTACACTGGAGACGAAAACACACGTTTTGTATTTTGTTCATGCAAGTCACTGACGTCGTGCTTATATAGCTTTTTATACAGCTTTTTATACAGTCTTTCCTTTGTATATTGACCAATCCGTAAACGTTGTAGGCGTGTAGGGACACACGGAGTATAGTCAATACTTTGAATTACAAACATCTATTTCAACGTCAAACAAAGTAAAAATACGGCGGTTGAGTCGTACGATTAACTAGCACATCTTGGATATGAGCCATATTTTCGTCATTTCTTTTGAAGGACTCTCTCAGCGGAAGCAGCTTTTAAATAATTGTAGTTTCTGTCTTCTGTTAAGCGCAGCATTCACTACTCCCTCAAATACATCGTCAACCTTACAGTGGTCTAAGGTGGAGCACTCTAAAAATGATTTAATATGAAATTTTGCGGCGAGAGCTTTACCTTCCTCTGTTAACACTGCATTGTGTTCTCTTCCGTCAGAATTATAACTGTTTCGTTCATATGCCTGCAGTCCAATAAGAATAATTTCCTGATTTCGGCGTTTGTATTTTAAAGCTTCGGGTATCCATATATCCCTTGCATGGTTGAAGGATTCCCGGTCGTTGACGGAGTAGGCGACAAGGATGACCTCACTGTTGGCATAGCAATATTGTCGGAGATCCTCGTGAACAATCTGAAAAAGAAATCACATGGATTTGCTAAATCATTTTGATACCATGTTTAATTAGTGCATAGCAATTTTTATCAGCCATAATAAAATGCTATTTAGTTAATTTACATTATAATGTTAACACCCAACAAAAGAAAACTATATTGTACAAGCAGACGACAACTTCAGCGCACATTATAGACACATTATGTATACTGAAGCGAAAAAGAAACGCTACTCGGGTATTGTATATACTGCGCACTTAATTCCACATAATATTCCAAAGGAATCCCAAGATGTTTTGTAAAATAAATTTTGCAGTTAGTTAATCACAGTACACTTTGTAACAATAAATTCATAAATGTTGAAGTTCCTCTTTGAAAAATTGAGCCATTTCAGTACTGTATTTAAGGTAAGGAGTTTGCAAAATGTTGCATCCTAAGTTTGCTCACATGCTTGAGCCAAACGCGTACCCTGTCAATATGAAACTTTGCAGGAATACTATTTGCTGTGTTACTTGTTGTTTTAGTCCTTTTTTCCGAAAGGAAAGGTCTTACGTAGCCATGTACCATTCGATTAACAGCAGCAAATTGTACATATAATACATAGCGGAAAATCCCGAGTTGCGTTTCTTTTTTCTGTTTTACTAGACTATTTATACATAAATGATGGCCAATATGAATAAAACAAGGCCAGTATGAAGAAATTCGCCAATATGAGCTTAAGTAACGTCATTCATGCTCGCTTATCAACTTATAAAATTATTAACGCTACTATAAATGAACGCAAATCATGTCAAATAATGTTACTAAAAATTCTACTGTAGTGGAAAAAAATTGTCATTAATTAAGTTTTTTCATATTGTCCGAGTTATTGGTCCTCGGGCAGTCATATTGGCCTGTGGCCTTCGGCCTAGGGCCAGCATGACAGTATTGGACCAATAACTGGGCCAGTACGAAAACTCTTAATTAATAACATCATAATACGGTTAAGTTAATTAATAATAAGTGTGATTATCTGTAGCCTGTCTGTTTAAATATTAACTGATTGTCGATCACATATAATGTCAACGATAGATAGATAGATGGATAGATGGATGGACGGACGGGCGGACGGGCGGACAGACAGACAGATATAAAAACGAGGAAATCCTACCTGTCCACTTGTGTCAAAGACGCCTACTGTAAACATCTTCTGTTTAAGTTTAACCAATCCTGTAATACAGAAACAAAAGATAAATAATACTGTACTGTGATTCCCATACTTTTTTAGGCAGCCGAGTCCGTAGCACGTCCCTCCTCACTAATGCCAGAGATACGTGCTTACAAACTGATTGCTATTACAAACTTAGTTTATTTTTCAGAATTAAATTTGAAATATCAGGATAGCATTATAGAACGTTAATTTCCTTGCAGTTATATACAATATACAATATGCTATGAACCATTCAAATATGTTTACAATGATCTGTAAATATACAAATTATTTGGAAATATTAACAGGACGTAGCGAATTTTAAACACAACCAAGATTGCCGTGTGTTCCATTCTCACATATCAGAGATGCAACGGTCCCCACGTTGTACGAAAAAGACACCTGGCGGGCTAGGATGATCATGAAAAAGCTCTTGCATCAAACGAAATGATTGAAAGTTAAATACCTGAAAAACTATCAAACACCGTCTCCTCGTAATGGTTTGAAAAGCGATGTTGAGAGAACGCCACGGCCAACGTGCTTTTGCCAATATGAGAATCTCCGATAATCACACAGTGAACAATTCCCTTCTTGCGACGCCCCGCCAACTTAGGAAGAATTTGTTTAAACATAATTAAATTGAATTTACTGTATTATAAAGACGAGTAATGTTCTTTAAATGAAATGGAAGAAGATGAGAATTGTATATATATGTGAATCTGTATACCCCACGGTCAGCGCGCGACTTTCTCGTTCTATCCTGCGAGAATTTATTAGCACATTCTTAATGAAATTTTTCTTAGGTAACCTTTTAAACGTTTCTTGCGGAAGAAACACACTGAACACTAAACATAGTATAGAAACGAACTGTATCACCTCCCGGATGTTGCGATGTGATTTCAATGGCGAGCTCAGTAAAGTGAATACACGTGGTTAAAAAAGTATATGTTACTTGGATTATATCTTGAAGACAGTAAGCAAAATTGTTTTAGCTATTATCCTAATGGATTTCGTTAACGTTCTCATCTGCTTATTAATGTCAAATCAGCACATGTGACGTTAAATCACTGAAAATCGTCCGACTTTTCTGATGAAATCGACGACACCCCGACATATGTGTAAAGCCATTTTCATCAAGTGTACGCAAGTTTAAGACCATTGATAATATAGAACTTGTTAGCTAGCATATTGATGTAAACTACGGATGTATGAAATGCTCTCATATTGTTATTTTATCGTGTGCCGGCTCCAAAAAATGAGTGATGTCTTCTGTAATGACTGTATGACTTATTGCATTGATTGTGTATGTCAATTACGATTACCGATATTCAATATGTATGACTTATTACATTGATTGTGTATGTCAATTACGATTACCGATATTCAATATGTATGACTTATTGCGATTTTTTGTGATTTTGAGTAAAGTGTATGACTTATTTAGTCAATGTTTTCGTCTTTTCCAGGTAAAATGGAAGAATATAGATGTATTTACTGTGACCATTCGACGAAAGACTTCAGTGAATAATAATATGGGCATCTCCTCTTGATAGTGAAGCTTCCCCTGAAGTTTCGTTGAATTCCAGCCAGTGGTTGCTGAGAAATAGCCCGGACAAAAATGGTGTTATAGTATGCTATATAACCAAATCAAAGGACCATAGCTCTGTGAACAAAAATCGAACAGCAACATGCTTATTATATGCGCGGCTCCTCTTGGTAGTGAAGCTTCCCATGATATTTCATTGAATTCCATCCAGTGGTTGCTGAGAAATAGCCCGGACAAGAACTGTTCCATAGTATACTATATATAAGAAAATCAAATTTAAGGGTCATTACTCTGTGAAAAATCATCGAGCCGGAACATGCTGATACTATACGCATCTCCTCTTGGTAGTGAAGCTTTCCATGAAGTTTCGTTGCATTTCAGCCAGTGGTTGCTGAGAAATAGAGCGGACAAGAATGTGTCAAGGACAGACAGACAGACGGACAGTCGATTCCAGTATACCCCACCTACAACTCCGTTGTGTTGTGGGAATAATAATAAATTTCGAAGCCTGAATACGGGCTTTATAATAATAACCCAGGCACTAATTGAAAAAGTTCAAATGAATAAACTTACCATGGTATATTGCGGAGAAACGTGATGATATGTAACATGCATATGGATATTGATAGGTCAGAGTCAATGTCACTGTTACTAAAATATATTGAACTATATGTCCGACTTTAATTATTTAGATTTTACGTTGCTTGAAAAAAACTTAAGACGAAAAATAAAACTTTTAAATTGTGTTTGTTTAAACATGCCAATCCTCTCAATGCAAAATTTTTGTCAACCATTATAGATTATTACGGGAAACATAAACATGATAAATTATGTAAATACAATGTTCAATGAAAATACACGATGTTTGATAAATTATTGTCTTAAAAAGCAAATAGGGAGTTAAGAATGTTTTTATGCATACGTATATGCAGATTATCTTTGATCTGAAATATAACAATAACGTGTCGAGGAGAACAAAAAGTATGCAACTGTTGCATCACATTCCCACAAGATATATCAATAAATCAATATAGATCGTGTACACATACCTGTATATATCAATAACTAACAGCACGTTGTGTATAAGTAACTACATGTATAATCAACACAGCAATCGGTGATATTTTTATAACAACGCAACAGGCACCATCGCAGATGAGTCATCCATTCAAGAATTCGGAAAATACTGCATTATTTGTATTGACAATACACCCGGTCTTAAAGTAGATTTCTATAGTTTGTGTCCTATCATTGAAATATCTGATTTATTTTCGTAAGACTTCGATCTAAGAAACCAAGTTATGGAATAAAAACTAGGAAATATTGCTTGTTAAATTTTTTTAAAAATAAAAAGAGATCGCAATTGATCTTCAAGGAATTAAAACACGGCGTTTGATGACAAGTTTAGGCAAAAATGTCGAAATCATCAAAGCAAGGGTGTTTCAACCCCAACAAAATAACTAAAACCTCCTGTTATTTGTTTTCAACATTCCAATCATATGGTTCAGTCTAACCTTTAAAATGTTATACCAAAACAAATGTGAATTTCCAAAAAAACGTTTTTAACCAAAAAGACACGCAATGGAAACTACAGAAATCGTCTTTAAGAGACCGAATGTCTACTTTTAAGTATTATAGTATATCGGAACATTACATTTTAACCACATTAACACCAGAAATCAATTAATTTAAATCGCAAGAAGGGATACATTACCATCGCAAGCATCATACAAATGATTATTAATATCTGGCAAGAAGTCATACAGTATGAACAATACACATGAACGAAGTTTTGCTTTATGTCTGAGTAAAAAGAACAAAACATAGGCAATGCTGTGTATAGCGTAGGAATGATTTATACCCTGAAGCACAAATCCCATGTATGAATAATTCTAAATAATAGATTTCTTTCGAGAATAGCCTAGTTCTTCTGCACGTGGCCGTGTCAATTCCCGAAGTTGTAAGTGATTATAATGCTTTTTTACTAAAATGTTATCCTGTCACATGATATATTCTAGAGGTATGAAACAATGAATGTCTCTAATAGATATCAATTATCATTTGATTACTGTTTATCGATAAAAACTGTTTTAATTTTACCTTTTCAGTACGGATGTTGACTTGCTCTAGTTCGCCATTTAAAAATCACATCGCAACATCCGGGAGGTGATACAGTTCGTTTCTACACTGTGCTAAAAGAACCCGTAAATTTGGACACAATTCGTTCGCACATTGCGACGTCATGAGGTTGACGTCAAAATGCAGTTATATGTATGGCACGAAAAAGGTCGGGCAATACTTCTGACGTCCTTGCATTTGTTTTGCTGGCTTATTCGCTGCCGGAACGGCAGCGACTCTTATATAGCTTTAGTAATTGCACATGGTAAGGTAGTAATAAATAGTTTCTTTGAGTTTTTCAGCTATAAACATGTTTTACAACTTGAATTCCTAGAGAACTCGTCTGAAAAACTTGAATGGTATAAACACATATTTTGTAATGTTAAAAGGTTACCATTTCACTTGCTGAAATGACGTTTTCGTAAACCAGTCTACTGAAATCATTGCTATTATATGTATATTACCGACGAAATATTCAGAAGCCTCAGGAAGGTAGGGTTCAAGCGGCTGATTTCCCTTTTTTTTTTCTTTTTTTTTTTTAACTTTCATTGGTTTTTATTATAAAATCAAATTATTCAATGAATACAATTGGTTAAAAGTTGATCACATGATTAAAAATGAAAAGGTATATTGACCTGAAAAACGTATATTGACTTTTGTATATTGACCTGTCAAAAATAAGTATGAAAAATTCAATTTCCATGAATATTCAAAATTCAAAATTCACAATTCAAAATTCAAAATTCAAAAATTCAAAATTCAGAATTTCAAAATTCAAATTTTCAAAATTCAAAAATTTCAAAATTCAAAATTTAAAAATTTCAGAATTCAAAAATTTCAAACTTCAAAATTTCATGAATAATTTGATTTAATAATAAAATAATTGTTGCCTTTTAGGTTCGGTCGATATATAGAGTTTAATAACTAGTGTTTTTGAGATACGGGAAATATCTCCCGAGGTAGAGAAATGGCCCCGATATAAGGACGAGTGCGGAGAACGAGTTCTTATATCGGGGCCTTTTATTAAGCGAGGGAGATATTTTCTGTATCTCAAAAACACTGGTTATTAAACTATGTATTACATAATTTAAAATGATATTTTATTTAAGAAATAATAAATAAGTACCTGTGTTTTATCGGTGAATAAAATACAGTTAGGAGTTCGGATGCGTAGTAATTAAATCACGAGTGCGTTAGCACGAGTAATTTAATTTCTCGCATCCGAACGACTAACTGTATTTTATTCACCGATAAAATACAGGTCCGTATTTATTATTTCGATTCTAACACAACAATTACCACATTATTTACGCTATTGTTGGGGCACTATATATTATCTCGGAGGTCAAGGTAATCAGGCTACTATGTTTACAGGCTGTTCCATTGGGCGCCCCCGTATGCAAAGTTCTGCTCCTCCACATGGCACGTGCGCGCCGCCAATAAATCAATCTTGTTGTATGTGGGCTAGCTCATTATCACAAACCCGTCGATACAGTCCCACTGGTTGAATTATGTCATTAACGAAAGTCTCGTTTTGTGAAACTGGGATGATATTTCATCCCACATGTGCGCACGTCCTCCCACTCATCTACTACATATTAGTGCGGTAAACACGTTCTGAAAAGAGGCTTAAGTAATGAGTAGATGGACTGTCTCTGGCCACATTGTTAAAAATAAACATGTGTGTTATGGTGTCTAGATTACAAAGTTGCCGATGTCACTTGATATCCTCAGGAAAAGGTTCTAAAATCCAAAATACCGAGTTTTACCTACTACCCTAAATTAACCATAACTGCGTGTAAATTTGGTGTAGAAATAATAATAAATACCGACAATGTACTATTAGATTTGACTATAAAATTGTTTTGAACTAGTCACAATGCTTTTAATGAAATAATTAACAACACACAGAAGGGGGGTGGGGGTGTGTGTGTGGGGTGGGGGGGATGAATATCTGACACAGTTGTATTCGTATTTGTATTTGGCCTATGCTTCTTCCAGAGGGCATCCATTCCCTTTACTGTGTTATATTAAAATGAAGCATTTAAGGAACACAGTCAACCAAAAAAACTCATAGAAACAAACAATAATTACAACGACGAATAAAAGACAAGATAATTTATGACATCACAAACATAAAGGGTTGACAATAGGACTAACGCCTTGGAATGGGAGTTGCAAAAAGGCCACGTTATTTTCTTTCTTGAGCAAGATAATAAATCCACATTGCTGAGTACTGGTTCTACCCAGGAAGCAATCCAGAGTGATTAATCTAAGTTGCAATTACTTGCTTCTCAATCGATGTAAAATAAATATGTTTAAACTAAAAATGCCATTCGGGGTGTTAACCATGTTTCAAGGTGCACGACACCTCACTCTTACGCTATTGTCATCCCAATAAAATGGGACGGTGCAAATAAAAGTCCCCGACATTGGCAAAATGGGCAGATGGGGGTTTAAACAATGTTCTAGGGTGGTGCACCTTACATTTAGTCTTTCATTACTGTGTTGTGTTCATTATCAACTGATAACGATAGTTTTACTACTGCCTCATTTGTACGCGAACTAAGTCGTTATTACATTCGTGTTTTTTATTTTTTGACATGTGACTTTCTTTTTCTTTTCTTTTTTTGACATGTGACTTTCTTTTTTCTTTTTTTTTACATTTGTCGTATGTTTTTACATACGTGACTTTTCTTTTCATCTTTACCGAAATGAGAAAAATGGTCTTATAGAAATCACACTACCCACATGCAATGGCACGTAGGTCCGCACTGCACCACAATCAAAGTAAATTAAATATACAAGGAAAAGGACAATACACAACACAACGAGTGGTGAAGACAAAGTTACCGACTTGGATAAAAAAAAAAGCGATAATTACAATTTTCAAAATAACGTTAAATAAGTCTCTTTTTGTCATTCAGTGTGTTACATTTTTTTTCAGTAAAATAAGGTGAAATAATTGTTTTAATCTTATTAATAAGTACCATTTGGAATATGTTTACTATTGTTTGGAAAACAACTAAAACACGATAAAAGCAAGTCAGCCTGATAATTTACATATTTATTTCATGCATCTAAATTATCGTGCATTTCAATGAAACATTCGTTCAGTATGTGTTCATTAAACAACTTAACTCGTAGATAACTGTTCATCTTCAACGGAAATCACGCAGTTAACTCTACGACGTGGTCACATGAGACACAACTACTTCCAGTTTGGGCGCGTGAACGACATACAATATTAGATGCAACTCAGTTACACTGGAGACGAAAACACACGTTTTGTATTTTGTTCATGCAAGTCACTGACGTCGTGCTTATATAGCTTTTTATACAGCTTTTTATACAGTCTTTCCTTTGTATATTGACCAATCCGTAAACGTTGTAGGCGTGTAGGGACACACGGAGTATAGTCAATACTTTGAATTACAAACATCTATTTCAACGTCAAACAAAGTAAAAATACGGCGGTTGAGTCGTACGATTAACTAGCACATCTTGGATATGAGCCATATTTTCGTCATTTCTTTTGAAGGACTCTCTCAGCGGAAGCAGCTTTTAAATAATTGTAGTTTCTGTCGTCTGTTTAGCGCAGCATTCACTACTCCCTCAAATACATCGTCAACCTTACAGTGGTCTAAGGTGGAGCACTCTAAAAATGATTTAATATGAAATTGTGCGGCGAGAGCTTTACCTTCCTCTGTTAACACTGCATTGTGTTCTCTTCCGTCAGAATTATAACTGTTTCGTTCATATGCCTGCAGTCCAATAAGAATAATTTCCTGATTTCGGCGTTTGTATTTTAAAGCTTCGGGTATCCATATATCCCTTGCATGGTTGAAGGATTCCCGGTCGTTGACGGAGTAGGCGACAAGGATGACCTCACTGTTGGCATAGCAATATTGTCGGAGATCCTCGTGAACAATCTGAAAAAGAAATCACATGGATTTGCTAAATCATTTTGATACCATGTTTAATTAGTGCATAGCAATTTTTATCAGCCATAATAAAATGCTATTTAGTTAATTTACATTATAATGTTAACACCCAACAAAAGAAAACTATATTGTACAAGCAGACGACAACTTCAGCGCACATTATAGACACATTATGTATACTGAAGCGAAAAAGAAACGCTACTCGGGTATTGTATATACTGCGCACTTAATTCCACATAATATTCCAAAGGAATCCCAAGATGTTTTGTAAAATAAATGTTGCAGTTAGTTAATCACAGTACACTTTGTAACAATAAATTCATAAATGTTGAAGTTCCTCTTTGAAAAATTGAGCCATTTCAGTACTGTATTTAAGGTAAGGAGTTTGCAAAATGTTGCATCCTAAGTTTGCTCACATGCTTGAGCCAAACGCGTACCCTGTCAATATGAAACTTTGCAGGAATACTATTTGCTGTGTTACGTGTTGTTTTAGTCCTTTTTTCCGAAAGGAAAGGTCTTACGTAGCCATGTACCATTCGATTAACAGCAGCAAATTGTACATATAATACATAGCGGAAAATCCCGAGTTGCGTTTCTTTTTTCTGTTTTACTAGACTATTTATACATA
Source organism: Cyrtodaria siliqua (assembly GCA_037043455.1). Lineage (NCBI taxonomy): Eukaryota > Metazoa > Mollusca > Bivalvia > Adapedonta > Hiatellidae > Cyrtodaria > Cyrtodaria siliqua. The sequence continues at coordinate 49,963 of JAWPHD010003751.1, forward strand.
AATGATGGCCAATATGAATAAAACAAGGCCAGTATGAAGGTATTCGCCAATATGAGCTTAAGTAACGTCATTCACGTTAAGTGACGTCATTCATGCTCGCTTATCAACTTATAAAATTAATTAACGCTACTATAAATGAACGCAAATCATGTCAAATAATGTTACTAAAAATTCTACTGTAGTGGAATAAAATTGTCATTAATTAAGTGTTTTCATATTGTCCGAGTTATTGGTCCTCGGGCAGTCATATTGGCCTGTGGCCTTCGGCCTAGGGCCAGCATGACAGTATTGGACCAATAACTGGGCCAGTATGAAAACTCTTAATTAATAACATCATAATACGGTTAAGTTAATTAATAAAAAGTGTGATTATCTGTAGCCTGTCTGTTTAAATATTAACTGATTGTCGATCACATATAATGTCAACGATAGATAGATAGCTGGATGAATGGATGGACGGACGGGCGGACGGACGGACAGACAGACAGATATAAAAACGAGGAAATCCTACCTGTCCACTTGTGTCAAAGACGCCTACTGTAAACATCTTCTGTTTAAGTTTAACCAATCCTGTAATACAGAAAAAAAAGATAAATAATACTGTACTGTGATTCCCATACTTTTTTAGGCAGCCGAGTCCGTAGCACGTCCCTCCTCACTAATGCCAGAGATACGTGCTTACAAACTGATTGCTATTACAAACTTAGTTTATTTTTCAGAATTAAATTTGAAATATCAGGATAGCATTATAGAACGTTAATTTCCTTGCAGTTATATACAATATACAATATGCTATGAAGCATTCAAATATGTTTACAATGATCTGTAAATATGCAAATTATTTGGAAATATTAACAGGACGTAGCGAGTTTTAAACACAACCAAGATTGCCGTGTGTTCCATTCTCACATATCAGAGATGCAACGGTCCCCACGTTGTACGAAAAAGACACCTGGCGGGCGAGGATGATCATGGGCGAGGATGATCATGAAAAGCTCTTGCATCAAACGAAAAGATTGAAAGTTAAATACCTGAAAAATTATCAAACACAGTCTCCTCGTAATGGTTTGAAAAGCGATGTTGAGAGAACGCCACGGCCAACGTGCTTTTGCCAATATGAGAATCTCCGATAATCACACAGTGAACAATTCCCTTCTTGCGACGCCCCGCCAACTTAGGAAGAATTTGTTTAAACATAATTAAATTGAATTTACTGTATTATAAAGACGAGCAATGTTCTTTAAATGAAATGGAAGAAGATGAGAATTGTATATATATGTGAATCTGTATATCCCACGGTCAGCGCGCGTCATTCTCGTTCTATCCTGCGAGAATTTATTAGCACATTCTTAATGGATTTTTTCTTAGGTAACCTTTTAAACGTTTCTTGCGGAAGAAACACACTGAACATAAATTTTCTTTGAAAGAAACAACTGAAGCACTAAACATAGTATAGAAACGAACTGTATCACCTCCCGGATGTTGCGATGTGATTTCAATGGCGAGCTCAGTAAAGTGAATACACGTGGTTAAAAAAGTATCTGTTACTTCGATTATATCTTGAAGACAGTAAGCAAAATTGTTTTAGCTATTATCCTAATGGATTTCGTTAACGTTCTCATTTGCTTATTAATGTCAAATCAGCACATGTGACGTTAAATCACTGAAAATCGTCCGACTTTTCTGATGAAATCGACGGCACCCCGACATATGTGTAAAGCCATTTTCATCAAGTGTACGCAAGTTTAAGACCATTGATAATATAGAACTTGTTAGCTAGCATATTGATGTAAACTACGGATGTATGAAATGCTCTCATATTGTTATTTTATCGTGTGACGGCTCCAAAAAATGAGTGATGTCTTCTGTAATGACTGTATGACTTACCGATATTCAATACGTATGACTTATTGCATTGATTGTGTATGTCAATTGCGATTACCGATATTCAATACGTATGACTTATTGCATTGATTGTGTATGTCAATTGCGATTACCGATATTCAATACGTATGACTTATTGCATTGATTGTGTATGTCAATTGCGATTACCGATATTCAATAGGTATGACTTATTGCGATTTTTTTATTGTGATTTTGAGTAAAGTGTATGACTTATTTAGTCAATGTTTTCGTCTTTTCCAGGTAAAATGGAAGAATATAGATGTATTTACTGTGACCATTCGACGAAAGACTTCAGTGAATAATAATATGCGCATCTCCTCTTGGTAGTGAAGCTTCTCCTGAAGTTTCGTTGAATTCCAGCCAGTGGTTGCTGAGAAATAGCCCGGACACAAATGGTGTTATAGTATGCTATATAACCAAATCAAAGGGCCATAGCTCTGTGAACAAAAATCGAACAGCAACATGCTGATTATATGCGCGGCTCCTCTTGGTAGTGAAGCTTCCCATGATATTTCATTGAATTCCATCCAGTGGTTGCTGAGAAATAGCCCGGACAAGAACTGTTCCATAGTATACTATATATAAGAAAATCAAATTTAAGGGTCATTACTCTGTGAAAAATCATCGAGCCGGAACATACTGATACTATACGCATCTCCTCTTGGTAGTGAAGCTTTCCATGCAGTTTCGTTGCATTCCAGCCAGTGGTTGCTGAGAAATAGCGCGGACAAGAATGTGTCAAGGACAGACAGACAGACGGACAGTCGATTCCAGTATACCCCACCTACAACTCCGTTGTGTTGGGGGAATAATAATAAATTTCGAAGCCTGAATACGGGCTTTATAATAATAACCCAGGCATTAATTGAAAAAGTTCAAATGAATAAACTTACCATGGTATATTGCGGAGAAACGTGATGATATGTAACATGCCTATGGATATTGATAGGTCAGAGTCAATGTCACTGTTACTAAAATATATTGAACTATATGTCCGACTTTAATTCATTAGATTTTACGTTGCTTGAAAAAAACTTAAGACGAAAAATAAAACTTTTAAATTGTGTTTGTTTAAACATGCCAATCCTCTCAATGCAAAAATGTTGTCAACCATTATAGATTATTACGGGAAACATAAACATGATAAATTATGTAAATACAATGTTCAATGAAAATACACGATGTTTGATAAATTATTGTCTTAAAAAGCAAATAGGGAGTTAAGAATGTTCTTATGCATACGTATATGCAGATTATCTTTGATCTGAAATATAACAATAACGTGTCGAGGAGAACAAAAAGTATGCAACTGTTGCATCACATTCCCACAAGATATATCAATAAATCAATATAGATCGTGTACACATACCTGTATATATCAATAACTAACAGCACGTTGTGTATAAGTAACTACATGTATAATCAACACAGCAATCGGTGATATTTTTATAACAACGCAACAGGCACCATCGCAGATGAGTCATCCATTCAAGAATTCGGAAAATACTGCATTAATTGTATTGACAATACACCCGGTCTTAAAGTAGATTTCTATAGTTTGTGTCCTATCATTGAAATATCTGATTTATTTTCGTAAGACTTCGATCTAAGAAACCAAGTTATGGAATAAAAACTAGGAAATATTGCTTGTTAAAAGTTTTTAAAAATAAAAAGAGATCGCAATTGATCTTCAAGGAATTAAAACACGGCGTTTGATGACAAGTTTAGGCAAAAATGTCGAAATCATCAAAGCAAGGGTGTTTCAACCCCAACAAAATAACTAAAACCTCCTGTTATTTGTTTTCAACATTCCAATCATATGGTTCAGTCTAACCTTTAAAATGTTATACCAAAACAAATGTGAATTTCCAAAAAAACGTTTTTAACCAAAAAGACACGCAATGGAAACTACAGAAATCGTCTTTAAGAGACCGAATGTCTACTTTTAAGTATTATAGTATATCGGAACATTACATTTTAACCACATTAACACCAGAAATCAATTAATTTAAATCGCAAGAAGGGATACATTACCATCGCAAGCATCATACAAATGATTATTAATATCTGGCAAGAAGTCATACAGTATGAACAATACACATGAACGAAGTTTTGCTTTATGTCTGAGTAAAAAGGACAAAACATAGGCAATGCTGTGTATAGCGTAGGAATGATTTATACCCTGAAGCACAAATCCCATGTATGAATAATTCTAAATAATAGATTTCTTTCGAGAATAACCTAGTTCTTCTGCACGTGGCCGTGTCAATTCCCGAAGTTGTAAGTGATTATAATGCTTTTTTACTAAAATGTTATCCTGTCACATGATATATTCTAGAGGTATGAAACAATGAATGTCTCTAATAGATATCAATTATCATTTGATTACTGTTTATCGATAAAAACTGTTTTAATTTTACCTTTTCAGTACGGATGTTGACTTGCTCTAGTTCGCCATTTAAAAATCACATCGCAACATCCGGGAGGTGATACAGTTCGTTTCTACACTGTGCTAAAAGAACCCGTAAATTTGGACACAATTCGTTCGCACATTGCGACGTCATGAGGTTGACGTCAAAATGCAGTTATATGTATGGCACGAAAAAGGTCGGGCAATACTTCTGACGTCCTTGCATTTGTTTTGCTGGATTATTCGCTGCCGGAACGGCAGCGACTCTTATATAGCTTTAGTAATTGCACATGGTAAGGTAGTAATAAATAGTTTCTTTGAGTTTTTCAGCTATAAACATGTTTTACAACTTGAATTCCTAGAGAACTCGTCTGAAAAACTTGAATGGTATAAACACATATTTTGTAATGTTAAAAGGTTACCATTTCACTTGCTGAAATGACGTTTTCGTAAACCAGTCTACTGAAATCATTGCTATTATATGTATATTACCGACGAAATATTCAGAAGCCTCAGGAAGGTAGGGTTCAAGCCTGCTGATTTCCCTTTTTTTTTTTCTTTTTTTTTTTTTTAACTTTCATTGGTTTTTATTATAAAATCAAATTATTCAATGAATATAATTGGTTAAAAGTTGATCACATGATTAAAAATAAAAAGGTATATTGACCTGAAAAACGTATATTGACTTTTGTATATTGACCTGTGAAAAATAAGTATGAAAAATTCAATTTCCATGAATATTCAAAATTCAAAATTCACAATTCAAAATTCAAAATTCAAAAATTCAAAATTCAGAATTTCAAAGTACCTGTGTTTTATCGGTGAATAAAATACAGTTAGGAGTTCGGATGCGTAGTAATTAAATCACGAGTGCGTTAGCACGAGTGATTTAATTTCTCGCATCCGAACGACTAACTGTATTTTATTCACCGATAAAATACAGGTCCGTATTTATTATTTCGATTCTAACACAACAATTACCACATTATTTACGCTATTGTTGGGGCACTATATATTATCTCGGAGGTCAAGGTAATCAGGCTACTATGTTTACAGGCTGTTCCATTGGGCGCCCCCGTATGCAAAGTTCTACTCCTCCACATGGCACGTGCGCGCCGCCAATAAATCAATCTTGTTGTATGTGGGCTAGCTCATTATCACAAACCCGTCGATACAGTCCCACTGGTTGAATTATGTCATTAACGAAAGTCTCGTTTTGTGAAACTGGGATGATATTTCATCCCACATGTGCGCACGTCCTCCCACTCATCAACTACATATTAGTGCGGTAAACACGTTCTGAAAAGAGGCTTGAGTAATGAGTAGATGGACTGTCTCTGGCCACATTGTTAAAAATAAACATGTGTGTTATGGTGTCTAGATTACAAAGTTGCCGATGTCACTTGATATCCTCAGGAAAAGGTTCTAAAATCCAAAATACCGAGTTTTACCTACTACCCTAATTTAACCATAACTGCGTGTAAATTTGGTGTAGAAATAATAATAAATACCGACAATGTACTATTAGATTTGACTATAAAATTGTTTTGAACTAGTCACAATGCTTTTAATGAAATAATTAACAACACACACCAGGGGGGTGGGGGTGTGTGTATGTGTGTGTGGGGGGGGGGGGGGGGGGGGAATGAATATCTGACAAGGTTGTATTCGTATTTGTATTTGGCCTATGCTTCTTCCAGAGGGCATCCATTCCCTTTACTGTGTTATATTAAAATGAAGCATTTAAGGAACACAGTCAACCAAAAAAACTCATAGAAACAAACAATAATTACAACGACGAATAAAAGACAAGATAATTTATGACATCACAAACATAAAGGGTTGACAATAGGACTAACGCCTTGGAATGGGAGTTGCAAAAAGGCCACGTTATTTTCTTTTCTTGAGCAAGATAATAAATCCACATTGCTGAGTACTGGTTCTACCCAGGAAGCAATCCAGAGTGATTAATCTAAGTTGCAATTACTTGCTTCTCAATCGATGTAAAATAAATATGTTTAAACTAAAAATGCCATTCGGGGTGTTAACCATGTTTCAAGGTGCACGACACCTCACTCTTACGCTATTGTCATCCCAAAAAAATGGGACGGTGCAAATAAAAGTCCCCGACATTGGCAAAATGGGCAGATGGGGGTTTAAACAATGTTCTAGGGTGGTGCACCTTACATTTAGTCTTGCATTACTGTGTTGTGTTCATTATCAACTGATAACGATAGTTTTACTACTGCCTCATTTGTACGCGAACTAAGTCGTTATTACAATCGTGTTTTTTATTTTTTGACATGTGACTTTCTTTTTCTTTTCTTTTTTTGACATGTGACTTTCTTTTTTCTTTTTTTTTTACATTTGTCGTATGTTTTTACATACGTGAATTTTCTTTTCATCTTTACCGAAATGAGAAAAATGGTCTTATAGAAATCACACTACCCACATGCAATGGCACGTAGGTCCGCACTGCACCACAAACAAAGTAAATTAAATATACAAGGAAAAGGACAATACACAACACAACGAGTGGTGAAGACAAAGTTACCGACTTGGATAAAAAAAAAAGCGATAATTACAATTTTCAAAATAACGTTAAATAAGTCTCTTTTTGTCATTCAGTGTGTTACATTTTTTTTCAGTAAAATAAGGTGAAATAATTGTTTTAATCTTATTAATAAGTACCATTTGGAATATGTTTACTATTGTTTGGAAAACAACTAAAACACGATAAAAGCAAGTCAGCCTGATAATTTACATATTTATTTCATGCATCTAAATTATCGTGCATTTCAATGAAACATTCGTTCAGTATGTGTTCATTAAACAACTTAACTCGTAGATAACTGTTCATCTTCAACGGAAATCACGCAGTTAACTCTACGACGTGGTCACATGAGACACAACTACTTCCGGTTTGGGCGCGTGAACGACATACAATATTAGATGCAACTCAGTTACACTGGAGACGAAAACACACGTTTTGTATTTTGTTCATGCAAGTCACTGACGTCGTGCTTATATAGCTTTTTATACAGCTTTTTATACAGTCTTTCCTTTGTATATTGACCAATCCGTAAACGTTGTAGGCGTGTAGGGACACACGGAGTAAAGTCAATACTTTGAATTACAAACATCTATTTCAACGTCAAACAAAGTAAAAATACGGCGGTTGAGTCGTACGATTAACTAGCACATCTTGGATATGAGCCATATTTTCGTCATTTCTTTTGAAGGACTCTCTCAGCGGAAGCAGCTTTTAAATAATTGTAGTTTCTGTCGTCTGTTAAGCGCAGCATTCACTACTCCCTCAAATACATCGTCAACCTTACAGTGGTCTAAGGTGGAGCACTCTAAAAATGATTTAATATGAAATTGTGCGGCGAGAGCTTTACCTTCCTCTGTTAACACTGCATTGTGTTCTCTTCCGTCAGAATTATAACTGTTTCGTTCATATGCCTGCAGTCCAATAAGAATAATTTCCTGATTTCGGCGTTTGTATTTTAAAGCTTCGGGTATCCATATATCCCTTGCATGGTTGAAGGATTCCCGGTCGTTGACGGAGTAGGCGACAAGGATGACCTCACTGTTGGCATAGCAATATTGTCGGAGATCCTCGTGAACAATCTGAAAAAGAAATCACATGGATTTGCTAAATCATTTTGATACCATGTTTAATTAGTGCATAGCAATTTTTATCAGCCATAATAAAATGCTATTTAGTTAATTTACATTATAATGTTAACACCCAACAAAAGAAAACTATATTGTACAAGCAGACGACAACTTCAGCGCACATTATAGACACATTATGTATACTGAAGCGAAAAAGAAACGCTACTCGGGTATTGTATATACTGCGCACTTAATTCCACATAATATTCCAAAGGAATCCCAAGATGTTTTGTAAAATAAATGTTGCAGTTAGTTAATCACAGTACACTTTGTAACAATAAATTCATAAATGTTGAAGTTCCTCTTTGAAAAATTGAGCCATTTCAGTACTGTATTTAAGGTAAGGAGTTTGCAAAATGTTGCATCCTAAGTTTGCTTACATGCTTGAGCCAAACGCGTACCCTGTCAATATGAAACTTTGCAGGAATACTATTTGCTGTGTTACGTGTTGTTTTAGTCCTTTTTTCCGAAAGGAAAGGTCTTACGTAGCCATGTACCATTCGATTAACAGCAGCAAATTGTACATATAATACATCGCGGAAAATCCCGAGTTGCGTTTCTTTTTTCTGTTTTACTAGACTATTTATACATAAATGATGGCCAATATGAATAAAACAAGGCCAGTATGAAGAAATTCGCCAATATGAGCTTAAGTAACGTCATTCACGTTAAGTGACGTCATTCATGCTCGCTTATCAACTTATAAAATTAATTAACGCTACTATAAATGAACGCAAATCATGTCAAATAATGTTACTAAAAATTCTACTGTAGAGGAATAAAATTGTCATTAATTAAGTGTTTTCATATTGTCCGAGTTATTGGTCCTCGGGCAGTCATATTGGCCTGTGGCCTTCGGCCTAGGGCCAGCATGACAGTATTGGACCAATAACTGGGCCAGTATGAAAACTCTTAATTAATAACATCATAATACGGTTAAGTTAATTAATAATAAGTGTGATTATCTGTAGCCTGTCTGTTTAAATATTAACTGATTGTCGATCACATATAATGTCAACGATAGATAGATAGCTGGATGAATGGATGGACGGACGGGCGTACGGACGGACAGACAGACAGATATAAAAACGAGGAAATCCTACCTGTCCACTTGTGTCAAAGACGCCTACTGTAAACATCTTCTGTTTAAGTTTAACCAATCCTGTAATACAGAAACAAAAGATAAATAATACTGTACTGTGATTCCCATACTTTTTTAGGCAGCCGAGTCCGTAGCACGTCCCTCCTCACTAATGCCAGAGATACGTGCTTACAAACTGATTGCTATTACAAACTTAGTTTATTTTTCAGAATTAAATTTGAAATATCAGGATAGCATTATAGAACGTTAATTTCCTTGCAGTTATATACAATATACAATATGCTATGAGCATTCAAATATGTTTACAATGATCTGTAAATATGCAAATTATTTGGAAATATTAACAGGACGTAGCGAGTTTTAAACACAACCAAGATTGCCGTGTGTTCCATTCTCACATATCAGAGATGCAACGGTCCCCACGTTGTACGAAAAAGACACCTGGCGGGCGAGGATGATCATGGGCGAGGATGATCATGAAAAGCTCTTGCATCAAACGAAAAGATTGAAAGTTAAATACCTGAAAAATTATCAAACACAGTCTCCTCGTAATGGTTTGAAAAGCGATGTTGAGAGAACGCCACGGCCAACGTGCTTTTGCCAATATGAGAATCTCCGATAATCACACAGTGAACAATTCCCTTCTTGCGACGCTCCGCCAACTTAGGAAGAATTTGTTTAAACATAATTAAATTGAATTTACTGTATTATAAAGACGAGTTATGTTCTTTAAATGAAATGGAAGAAGATGAGAATTGTATATATATGTGAATCTGTATACCCCACGGTCAGCGCACGTCTTTCTCGTTCTATCCTGCGAGAATTTATTAGCACATTCTTAATGGAATTTTTCTTAGGTAACCTTTTAAACGTTTCTTGCGGAAGAAACACACTGAACATAAATTTTCTTTGAAAGAAAGAACTGAAGCACTAAACATAGTATAGAAACGAACTGTATCACCTCCCGGATGTTGCGATGTGATTTAAATGGCGAGCTCAGTAAAGTGAATACACGTGGTTAAAAAAGTATATGTAACTTGGATTATATCTTGAAGACAGTAAGCAAAATTGTTTTAGCTATTATCCTAATGGATTTCGTTAACGTTCTCATCTGCTTATTAATGTCAAATCAGCACATGTGACGTTAAATCACTGAAAATCGTCCGACTTTTCTGATGAAATCGACGACACCCCGACATATGTGTAAAGCCATTTTCATCAAGTGTACGCAAGTTTAAGACCATTGATAATATAGAACTTGTTAGCTAGCATATTGATGTAAACTACGGATGTATGAAATGCTCTCATATTGTTATTTTATCGTGTGACGGCTCCAAAAAATGAGTGATGTCTTCTGTAATGACTGTATGACGTATTGCATTGATTGTGTATGTCAATTACGATTACCGATATTCAATACGTATGACTTATTGCATTGATTGTGTATGTCAATTGCGATTACCGATATTCAATACGTATGACTTATTGCGATTTTTTTATTGTGATTTTGAGTAAAGTGTATGACTTATTTAGTCAATGTTTTCGTCTTTTCCAGGTAAAATGGAAGAATATAGATGTATTTACTGTGACCATTCGACGAAAGACTTCAGTGAATAATAATATGCGCATCTCCTCTTGGTAGTGAAGCTTCCCCTGAAGTTTCGTTGAATTCCAGCCAGTGGTTGCTGAGAAATAGCCCGGACACAAATGGTGTTATAGTATGCTATATAACCAAATCAAAGGGCCATAGCTCTGTGAACAAAAATCGAACAGCAACATGCTGATTATATGCGCGGCTCCTCTTGGTAGTGAAGCTTCCCATGATATTTCATTGAATTCCATCCAGTGGTTGCTGAGAAATAGCCCGGACAAGAACTGTTCCATAGTATACTATATATAAGAAAATCAAATTTAAGGGTCATTACTCTGTGAAAAATCATCGAGCCGGAACATGCTGATACTATACGCATCTCCTCTTGGTAGTGAAGCTTCCCATGAAGTTTCGTTGCATTCCAGCCAGTGGTTGCTGAGAAATAGCGCGGACAGTCGATTCCAGTATACCCCACCTACAACTCCGTTGTGTTGGGGGAATAATAATAAATTTCGAAGCCTGAATACGGGCTTTATAATAATAACCGAGGCACTAATTGAAAAAGTTCAAATGAATAAACTTACCATGGTATATTGCAGAGAAACGTGATGATATGTAACATGCATATGGATATTAGATTTTACGTTGCTTGAAAAAAACTTAAGACGAAAAATAAAACTTTTAAATTGTGTTTGTTTAAACATGCCAATCCTCTCAATGCAAAAATGTTGTCAACCATTATAGATTATTACGGGAAACATAAACATGATAAATTATGTAAATACAATGTTCAATGAAAATACACGATGTTTGATAAATTATTGTCTTAAAAAGCAAATAGGGAGTTAAGAATGTTCTTATGCATACGTATATGCAGATTATCTTTGATCTGAAATATAACAATAACGTGTCGAGGAGAACAAAAAGTATGCAACTGTTGCATCACATTCCCACAAGATATATCAATAAATCAATATAGATCGTGTACCCATACCTGTATATATCAATAACTAACAGCACGTTGTGTATAAGTAACTACATGTATAATCAACACAGCAATCGGTGATATTTTTATAACAACGCAACAGGCACCATCGCAGATGAGTCATCCATTCAAGAATTCGGAAAATACTGCATTAATTGTATTGACAATATACCCGGTCTTAAAGTAGATTTCTATAGTTTGTGTCCTATCATTGAAATATCTGATTTATTTTCGTAAGACTTCGATCTAAGAAACCAAGTTATGGAATAAAAACTAGGAAATATTGCTTGTTAAAAGTTTTTAAAAATAAAAAGAGATCGCAATTGATCTTCAAGGAATTAAAACACGGCGTTTGATGACAAGTTTAGGCAAAAATGTCGAAATCATCAAAGAAAGGGTGTTTCAACCCCAACAAAATAACTAAAACCTCCTGTTATTTGTTTTCAACATTCCAATCATATGGTTCAGTCTAACCTCTAAAATGTTATACCAAAACAAATGTGAATTTCCAAAAAAACGTTTTTAACCAAAAAGACACGCAATGGAAACTACAGAAATCGTCTTTAAGAGACCGAATGTCTACTTTTAAGTATTATAGTATATCGGAACATTACATTTTAACCACATTAACACCAGAAATCAATTAATTTAAATCGCAAGAAGGGATACATTACCATCGCAAGCATCATACAAATGATTATTAATATCTGGCAAGAAGTCATACAGTATGAACAATACACATGAACGAAGTTTTGCTTTATGTCTGAGTAAAAAGGACAAAACATAGGCAATGCTGTGTATAGCGTAGGAATGATTTATACCCTGAAGCACAAATCCCATGTATGAATAATTCTAAATAATTGATTTCTTTCGAGAATAACCTAGTTCTTCTGCACGTGGCCGTGTCAATTCCCGAAGTTGTAAGTGATTATAATGCTTTTTTACTAAAATGTTATCCTGTCACATGATATATTCTAGAGGTATGAAACAATGAATGTCTCTAATAGATATCAATTATCATTTGATTACTGTTTATCGATAAAAACTGTTTTAATTTTACCTTTTCAGTACGGATGTTGACTTGCTCTAGTTCGCCATTTAAAAATCACATCGCAACATCCGGGAGGTGATACAGTTCGTTTCTACACTGTGCTAAAAGAACCCGTAAATTTGGACACAATTCGTTCGCACATTGCGACGTCATGAGGTTGACGTCAAAATGCAGTTATATGTATGGCACGAAAAAGGTCGGGCAATACTTCTGACGTCCTTGCATTTGTTTTGCTGGATTATTCGCGACTCTTATATAGCTTTAGTAATTGCACATGGTAAGGTAGTAATAAATAGTTTCTTTGAGTTTTTCAGCTATAAACATGTTTTACAACTTGAATTCCTAGAGAACTCGTCTGAAAAACTTGAATGGTATAAACACATATTTTGTAATGTTAAAAGTTTACCATTTCACTTGCTGAAATGACGTTTTCGTAAACCAGTCTACTGAAATCATTGCTATTACATGTATATTACCGACGAAATATTCAGAAGCCTCAGGAAGGTAGGGTTCAAGCCTGCTGATTTCCCTTTTTTTTTTTTTCTTTTTTTTTTTAACTTTCATTGGTTTTTATTATAAAATCAAATTATTCAATGAATACAATTGGTTAAAAGTTGATCACATGATTAAAAATAAAAAGGTATATTGACCTGAAAATTGTATATTGACTTTTGTATATTGACCTGTGAAAAATAAGTATGAAAAATTCAATTTCCATGAATATTCAAAATTCAAAATTTCAAAATTCAAAATTCACTATTCAAAATTCAAAATTCAAAAATTCAAAATTCAGAATTTCAAAATTCAAAATATCAAAATTCAAAAATTTCAAAATTCAAAATTTAAAAATTTCAGAATTCAAAAATTTCAAACTTCAAAATTCCATGAATAATTTGATTTAATTATAAAATAATTGTTGCCTTTTAGGTTCGGTCGATATATAGAGTTTAATAATTAGTGTTTTTGAGATACGGGAAATATCTCCCGAGGTAGAGAAATGGCCCCGATATAAGGACGAGTGCGGAGAACGAGTTCTTATATCGGGGCCTTTTATTAAGCGAGGGAGATATTTTCTGTATCTCAAAAACACTGGTTATTAAACTATGTATTACATAATTTAAAATGATATTTTATTTAAGAAATAATAAATAAGTACCTGTGTTTTATCGGTGAATAAAATACAGTTAGGAGTTCGGATGCGTAGTAATTAAATCACGAGTGCGTTAGCACGAGTGATTTAATTTCTCGCATCCGAACGACTAACTGTATTTTATTCACCGATAAAATACAGGTCCGTATTTATTATTTCGATTCTAACACAACAATTACCACATTATTTACGCTATTGTTGGGGCACTATATATTATCTCGGAGGTCAAGGTAATCAGGCTACTATGTTTACATGCTGTTCCATTGGGCGCCCCCGTATGCAAAGTTCTGCTCCTCCACATGGCACGTGCGCGCCGCCAATAAATCAATCTTGTTGTATGTGGGCTAGCTCATTATCACAAACCCGTCGATACAGTCCCACTGGTTGAATTATGTCATTAACGAAAGTCTCGTTTTGTGAAACTCGGATGATATTTCATCCCACATGTGCGCACGTCCTCCCACTCATCTACTACATATTAGTGCGGTAAACACGTTCTGAAAAGAGGCTTAAGTAATGAGTAGATGGACTGTCTCTGGCCACATTGTTAAAAATAAACATGTGTGTTATGGTGTCTATATTACAAAGTTGCCGATGTCACTTGATATCCTCAGGAAAAGGTTCTAAAATCCAAAATACCGAGTTTTACCTACTACCCTAATTTAACCATAACTACGTGTAAATTTGGTGTAGAAATAATAATAAATACTGACAATGTACTATTAGATTTGACTATAAAATTGTTTTGAACTAGTCACAATGCTTTTAATGAAATAATTAACAACACACACCAGGGGGGTAGGGGGTGGGGGATGGGGGATTAAAATCTGACAAGGTTGTATTCGTATTTGTATTTGGCCTATGCTTCTTCCAGAGGGCATCCATTCCCTTTACTGTGTTATATTAAAATGAAGCATTTAAGGACCACAGTCAACCAAAAAAAATCATAGAAACAAACAATAATTACAACGACGAATAAAAGACAAGATAATTTATGACATCACAAACATAAAGGGTTGGCAAAAGGACTTACGCCTTGGAATGGGAGTTGCAAAAAGGCCACGTTATTTTCTTTTCTTGAGCAAGATAATAAATCCACATTGCTGAGTACTGGTTTTACCCAGGAAGCA
This sequence comes from Cyrtodaria siliqua, assembly GCA_037043455.1. Lineage (NCBI taxonomy): Eukaryota > Metazoa > Mollusca > Bivalvia > Adapedonta > Hiatellidae > Cyrtodaria > Cyrtodaria siliqua. The sequence continues at coordinate 64,968 of JAWPHD010003751.1, forward strand.
ATCCAGAGTGATTAATCTAAGTTGCAATTACTTGCTTCGCAATCGATGTAAAATAAATATGTTTATACTAAAAATGCCATTCGGGGTGTTAGCCATGTTTCAAGGTGCACGACACCTCACTCTTACGCTATTGTCATCCCAATAAAATGGGACGGTGCAAATAAAAGTCCCCGACATTGGCAAAATGGGCAGATGGGGGTTTAAACAATGTTCTAGGGTGGTGCACTTACATTTAGTCTTGCATTACTGTGTTGTGTTCATTATCAACTGATAACGATAGTTTTACTACTGCCTCATTTGTACGCGAACTAAGTCGTTATTACATTCGTGTTTTTTATTTTTTGACATGTGACTTTCTTTTTCTTTTCGTTTTTTGACATGTGACTTTCTTTTTTCTTTTTTTTTTACATTTTTCTTTTCATCTTTACCGAAATGAGAAAAATGGTCCTATAGAAATCACACCACCCACATGCAATGTCACGTAGGTCCGCACTGCACCACAAACAAAGCATATTAAATATACAAGGAAAAGGACAATGCACAACACAACGAGTGGTGAAGACAAAGTTACCGACTTGGATAAAAAAAAAGCGTTAATTACAATTTTCAAAATAACGTTAAATAAGTCTCTTTTTGTCATTCAGTTTGTTACATTTTTTTTCAGTAAAATAAGGAGAAATAATTGTTTTAATCGTATTAATAAGTACCATTTGAATATGTTTACTATTGTTTGGAAAACAACTAAAACACGATAAAAGCAAGTCAGCCTGATAATTTACATATTTATTTCATGCATCTAAATTATCGTGCATTTCAACGAAACATTCGTTCAGTATGTGTTCATTAAACAACTTAACTCGTAGATAACTGTTCATCTTCAACGGAAATCACGCAGTTAACTCTACGACGTGGTCACATGAGACACAACTACTTCCGGTTTGGGCGCGTGAACGACATACAATATTAGATGCAACTCAGTTACACTGGAGATGAAAACACACGTTTTGTATTTTGTTCATGCAAGTCACTGACGTCGTGCTTATATAGCTTTTTATACAGCTTTTTATACAGTCTTACCTTTGTATATTGACCAATCCGTAAACGTTGTAGGCGTGTAGGGACACACGGAGTATAGTCAATACTTTGAATTACAAACATCTATTTCAACGTCAAACAAAGTAAAAATACGGCGGTTGAGTCGTACGATTAACTAGCACATCTTGGATATGAGCCATATTTTCGTCATTTCTTTTGAAGGACTCTCTCAGCGGAAGCAGCTTTTAAATAATTGTAGTTTCTGTCTTCTGTTAAGCGCAGCATGCACTACTCCCTCAAATACATCGTCAACCTTACAGTGGTCTAAGGTGGAGCACTCTAAAAATGATTTAATATGAAATTGTGCGGCGAGAGCTTTACCTTCCTCTGTTAACACTGCATTGTGTTCTCTTCCGTCAGAATTATAACTGTTTCGTTCATATGCCTGCAGTCCAATAAGAATAATTTCCTGATTTCGGCGTTTGCATTTTAAAGCTTCGGGTATCCATATATCCCTTGCATGGTTGAAGGATTCCCGGTCGTTGACGGAGTAGGCGACAAGGATGACCTCACTGTTGGCATAGCAATATTGTCGGAGATCCTCGTGAACAATCTGAAAAAGAAATCACATGGATTTGCTAAATCATTTTGATACCATGTTTAATTAGTGCATAGCAATTTTTATCAGCCATAATAAAATGCTATTTAGTTAATTTACATTATAATGTTAACACCCAACAAAAGAAAACTATATTGTACAAGCAGACGACAACTTCAGCGCACATTATAGACACATTATGTATACTGAAGCGAAAAAGAAACGCTACTCGGGTATTGTATATACTGAGCACTTAATTCCACATAATATTCCAAAGGAATCCCAAGATGTTTAGTAAAATAAATGTTGCAGTTAGTTAATCACAGTACACTTTGTAACAATAGGAATACTATTTGCTGTGTTACGTGTTGTTTTAGTCCTTTTTTCCGAAAGGAAAGGTCTTACGTAGCCATGTACCATTCGATTAACAGCAGCAAATTGTACATATAATACATAGCGGAAAATCCCGAGTTGCGTTTCTTTTTTCTGTTTTACTAGACTATTTATACATAAATGATGGCCAATATGAATAAAACAAGGCCAGTATGAAGAAATTCGCCAATATGAGCTTAAGTAACGTCATTCACGTTAAGTGGGGTCATTCGTGCTCGCTTATCGACTTATAAAATTAATTAACGCTACTATAAATGTACGCAAATCATGTCAAATAATGTTACTAGAAATGCTACTGTAGTGGAATAAAATTGTCATTAATTAAGTGTTTTCATATTGTCCGAGTTATTGGTCCTCGGACAGTCATATTGGCCTGTGGCCTTCGGCCTAGGGCCAGAATGACAGTATTGGACCAATAACTGGGCCAGTATGAAAACTCTTAATTAATAACATCATAATACGGTTAAGTTAATTAATAATAAGTGTGATTATCTGTAGCCTGTTTGTTTAAATATTAACTGATTGTCGATCACATATAATGTCAACGATAGATAGATAGATGGATGAATGGATGGACGGACGGGCGGACGGACGGACAGACAGACATATATAAAAACGAGGAAATCCTACCTGTCCACTTGTGTCAAAGACGCCTACTGTAAACATCTTCTGTTTAAGTTTAACCAATCCTGTAATACAGAAACAAAAGATAAATAATACTGTACTGTGATTCCCATACTTTTTTAGGCAGCCGAGTCCGTAGCACGTCCCTCCTCACTAATGCCAGAGATACGTGCTTACAATCTGATTGCTATTACAAACTTAGTTTATTTTTCAGAATTAAATTTGAAATATCAGGATAGCATTATAGAACGTTAATTTCCTTGCAGTTTTTACAATATACAATATGCTATGAACCATTCAAATATGTTTACAATGATCTGTAAATATGCAAATTATTTGGAAATATTAACAGGACGTAGCGAGTTTTAAACACAACCAAGATTGCCGTGTGTTCCATTCTCACATATCAGAGATGCAACGGTCCCCACGTTGTACGAAAAAGACACCTGGCGGGCGAGGATGATCATGGGCGAGGATGATCATGAAAAGCTCTTGCATCAAACGAAAAGATTGAAAGTTAAATACCTGAAAAATTATCAAACACAGTCTCCTCGTAATGGTTTGAAAAGCGATGTTGAGAGAACGCCACGGCCAACGTGCTTTTGCCAATATGAGAATCTCCGATAATCACACAGTGAACAATTCCCTTCTTGCGACGCCCCGCCAACTTAGGAAGAATTTGTTTAAACATAATTAAATTGAATTTACTATATTATAAAGACGAGTAATGTTCTTTAAATGAAATGGAAGAAGATGAGAATTGTATATATATGTGAATCTGTATATCCCACGGTCAGCGCGCGTCATTCTCGTTCTATCCTGCGAGAATTTATTAGCACATTCTTAATGGATTTTTTCTTAGGTAACCTTTTAAACGTTTCTTGCGGAAGAAACACACTGAACATAAATTTTCTTTGAAAGAAACAACTGAAGCACTAAACATAGTATAGAAACGAACTGTATCACCTCCCGGATGTTGCGATGTGATTTCAATGGCGAGCTCAGTAAAGTGAATACACGTGGTTAAAAAAGTATCTGTTACTTCGATTATATCTTGAAGACAGTAAGCAAAATTGTTTTAGCTATTATCCTAATGGATTTCGTTAACGTTCTCATTTGCTTATTAATGTCAAATCAGCACATGTGACGTTAAATCACTGAAAATCGTCCGACTTTTCTGATGAAATCGACGACACCCCGACATATGTGTAAAGCCATTTTCATCAAGTGTACGCAAGTTTAAGACCATTGATAATATAGAACTTGTTAGCTAGCATATTGATGTAAACTACGGATGTATGAAATGCTCTCATATTGTTATTGTATCGTGTGACGGCTCCAAAATCTGAGGGATGTCTTCTGTAATGACTGTATGACTTATTGCATTGATTGTGTATGTCAATTGCGATTACCGATATTCAATATGTATGACTTATTGCATTGATTGTGTATGTCAATTGCGATTACCGATATTCAATATGTATGACTTATTGCATTGATTGTGTATGTCAATTACGATTACCGATATTCAATAGGTATGACTTATTGCATTGATTGTGTATGTCAATTGCGATTACCGATATCCAATATGTATGACTTATTGCATTGATTGTGTATGTCAATTGCGATTACCGATATTCAATACGTATGACTTATTGCATTGATTGTGTATGACTTATTGCGATTTTTTTTATTGTGATTTTGAGTAAAGTGTATGACTTATTTAGTCAATGTTTACGTCTTTTCCAGGTAAAATGGAAGAATATAGATGTATTTACTGTGACCATTCGACGAAAGACTTCAGTGAATAATAATATGCGCATCTCCTCTTGGTAGTGAAGCTTCCCCTGAAGTTTCGTTGAATTCCAGCCAGTGGTTGCTGAGAAATAGCCCGGACACAAATGGTGTTATAGTATGCTATATAACCAAATCAAAGGGCCATAGCTCTGTGAACAAAAATCGAACAGCAACATGCTGATTATATGCGCGGCTCCTCTTGGTAGTGAAGCTTCCCATGATATTTCATTGAATTCCATCCAGTGGTTGCTGAGAAATAGCCCGGACAAGAACTGTTCCATAGTATACTATATATAAGAAAATCAAATTTAAGGGTCATTACTCTGTGAAAAATCATCGAGCCGGAACATGCTGATACTATACGCATCTCCTCTTGGTAGTGAAGCTTCCCATGAAGTTTCGTTGCATTCCAGCCAGTGGTTGCTGAGAAATAGCGCGGACAAGAATGTGTCAAGGACAGACAGACAGACAGACGGACAGTCGATTCCAGTATACCCCACCTACAACTCCGTTGTGTTGGGGGAATAACAATAAATTTCGAAGCCTGAATACGGGCTTTATAATAATAACCCAGGCACTAATTGAAAAAGTTCAAATGAATAAACTTACCATGGTATATTGCGGAGAAACGTGATGATATGTAACATGCATATGGATATTGATAGGTCAGAGTCAATGTCACTGTTACTAAAATATATTGAACTATATGTCCGACTTTAATTCATTAGATTTTACGTTGCTTGAAAAAAACTTAAGACGAAAAATAAAACTTTTAAATTGTGTTTGTTTAAACATGCCAATCCTCTCAATGCAAAAATGTTGTCAACCATTATAGATTATTACGGGAAACATAAACATGATAAATTATGTAAATACAATGTTCAATGAAAATACACGATGTTTGATAAATTATTGTCTTAAAAAGCAAATAGGGAGTTAAGAATGTTCTTATGCATACGTATATGCAGATTATCTTTGATCTGAAATATAACAATAACGTGTCGAGGAGAACAAAAAGTATGCAACTGTTGCATCATATTCCCACAAGATATATCAATAAATCAATATAGATCGTGTACCCATACCTGTATATGTCAATAACTAACAGCACGTTGTGTATAAGTAACTACATGTATAGTCAACACAGCAATCGGTGATATTTTTATAACAACGCAACAGGCACCATCGCAGATGAGTCATCCATTCAAGAATTCGGAAAATACTGCATTAATTGTATTGACAATACACCCGGTTTTAAAGTAGATGTCTATAGTTTGTGTCCTATCATTGAAATATCTGATTTATTTTCGTAAGACTTCGATCTAAGAAACCAAGTTATGGAATAAAAACTAGGAAATATTGCATGTTAAAAGTTTTTAAAAATAAAAAGAGATCGCAATTGATCTTCAAGGAATTAAAACACGGCGTTTGATGACAAGTTTAGGCAAAAATGTCGAAATCATCAAAGAAAGGGTGTTTCAACCCCAACAAAATAACTAAAACCTCCTGTTATCTGTTTTCAACATTCCAATCATATGGTTCAGTCTATCCTTTAAAATGTTATACCAAAACAAATGTGAATTTCCAAAAAACGTTTTTAACCAAAAAGACACGCAATGGAAACTACAGAAATCGTCTTTAAGAGACCGAATGTCTACTTTTAAGTAGTATAGTATATCGGAACATTACATTTTAACCACATTAACACCAGAAATCAATTAATTTAAATCGCAAGAAGGGATACATTACCATCGCAAGCATCATACAAATGATTATTAATATCTAGCAAGAAGTCATACAGTATGAACAATACACATGAACGAAGTTTTGCTTTATGTCTGAGTAAAGGACAAAACATAGGCAATGCTGTGTATAGCGTAGGAATGATTTATACCCTGAAGCACAAATCCCATGTATGAATAATTCTAAATAATAGATTTCTTTCGAGAATAGCCTAGTTCTTCTGCACGTGGCCGTGTCAATTCCCGAAGTTGTAAGTGATTATACCGAGCAGAGCTCGGCCGGCGCAGCCGGCCGACGATGATCGGCTAATGGTAACACATGTGCAAATGTTGAAATCGTACCTGGCTGGGCAAAAAAACTGTGTCGCACCGGAAGCGCCGCCATTGATGAAATTGTGTTCGGCAATTTCGGATTTTTTCCTCAAATCATCAGGGGATCAGTCTGTTTCACTTGGACGATTGTCTCTTTTCGTAGTTTGGAGTATTCGTACTAGTTCGGCTAATCCCGTCACAAGTAGTTACGAATGAAGCGATATTCATTAAAAAAATGCTTATCATTAGAAGTTGTTTTATTATTTGTTATTGGTTGTCAAAATTAAACTAATTCAAAAATTAAAAAATTTAAAATTTAAAAATTTAAAAATTTAAAAAAAATTAAATTTCAAAAAATTTTAAATTCAAAATTTCAAAATTCCAAAAATTTCAAAATTCAAAAATTTCAAAATTTCAAAATTCAAAAATTCAAAAATTTCAAAATTTCAAAATTCAAAAAAAAATTCAAAAATTTCAAAATTCAAAATTTTTTAAAAATTTCAAAATTTCAAAGTTCAAAAATTTTAAAATTCCAAATTTTCAAAATTTCAAAAATTTTAAAATTCAAAATTTCAAAATTCCAAAAATTCCAAAAATTTCAAAATTTCAAAATTTCAAAATTTTCAAAATTTCAAAATTTCAAAATTCCAAATTTTCAAATTTTCAACATTTCAAAATTCCAAATTCAAAAATTCCAAATTTCAAAAATTCAAAAATTTCAAAATTCCATGAATAATTTGATTTAATAATAAAATAATTGTTGCCTTTTAGGTTCGGTCGATATGTGTTGTATTTATCGACCTGAAAAAAGTGATATCGACCGAGGCGATATCAGGTCGATAAATAGAGTTTAATAGCCAGTGTTTTTGAGATACGGGAAATATTTCCCGAGGAAGAGAAATGGCCCCGATATAAGAACGAGTGCGGAGCACGAGTTCTTATATAGGGGCTATTTCTCTACCGACGGAGATATTTTCAGTATCTCAAAAACACTGGTTATTAAACTATACTCGGTAAAAAAAGTTTTGGACCAGGGTATATAAAGTCATATAAAAATAAAACTAGTGGACAAAATTGAAGTATCTTTTTTTAGTAACCAAGGTCTACCCTACCCGGTTAATTTGGTACCAGAAACATTAAAGATTTGATTTTAAAAAAATATCGCGAACACACAAAGGGTCTGTAAAAAATGTTGCAAAGTCCATACAAAGTAACAGTTACGGACACATTCGAGTAACCAATAAAAAGATTATTATTTTTTCGCAAACTTTCATTGTAAACGATAATTATTGTTGATTGTTGATCTATTGTGAATTATCAACTGAGATAATAAGGGCTATGGTCGAATGTCATGGTTCAGCAATCATTGTACGGGTTCGAACAATACCATGGTCCAAAACTTCTTTTACAGAGTATATATATTACATAATTTAAAATGATTTTATTAATATTTCTAATGATTAATGCCTTTTTACACCAGAACGCCAAGACGACGTTACGTCATCCAAGACGACGTTACGTCATACAAACAAAACAAGTGGAACCGGAACTCTTCGTTAATTTCCGTAATCATTATTTCCTAGTGGCGGAATCTGACGATGATGTCCGTAAAAATCAGAACGTCATTTGGCATTCCCGCCACTGACGCAAAAGGCCGAACAATGTTCCGTACTGGGAAATATCTCCCACTGGGCAAACGAGTAGATATAGCTTTTCTATTCCCAGTATTTCCTATACAAATCACAGACAAATATGTAATATATACACATATCGACCTCACTAAAAGGCAATAATTTTATAATATTGCTGATAAAAGGACTGGCATGGAGGAGTTAGTCCAAATTTACCACAGTCCTGACATGACCAAACTTTAATACGAGAGGGAAATGATAAATGGTCAAGGGTGGGCCACAGCTTGTGAGATTGAAACTGTGTCTACCATTTTAGGCTACAACATCAATGTAACATGAGTTTGGTGCAGAGCAATATCACATGTATTCTTTTTCAACCAATGAAGGAGAATTGTCATGTATAACCATTGACTTACTTTTGAACAATAAACAGTTTCAAGTTCTAATGACGCTGATAGTAGTAAAAGTAAAAAGCGAATATCACCCACCGAAAACACGCATGGCAACAACAGAGCAAACATAATTCAGAAAATTATATTAGTACACCATATACTGAACCAAATAAGGACTCAAATTCCAACTCTAATATAACCAATGACATCCACTCTTTATGTAGGAAACTAGGAATCAAAACCTCTTGAAAACGAAACACAGTCAGAATCAAAGAAAAGGGAAATGAGAAATAAACGGGAAAAAAGGTATATTATCAAAACATATCAAATAAATGACATACCAGAAGCTGCACCATTACAGTAAGATGAAAAATTCAACCTTGCTATGGGTGCTATACTTGCCTTTGAAATAGAACAGATGTCGTACGTTTTTTCTAAATGCGAAATTTGTCTAGAAAGAAGAACTGAATTGAAAATGTTCAATGACACTGTTTGTAGTAGCTGCCAAAAAGATATGTCTGATACAAAATAATTCTCTCTGGAAAACAATATAAACCCAGGAAAGGTACCTCTTGAGTTGAAAGAGTAAAAATAAGATAATTTTCAAAATTTGGTTTTAAAATAAATCACACCGTAAATACCTTAACTTTTACAATAAACTTGGTTGAACATCTATGATAAAGACGAAGCGTCTCCGTGGTCGAATGGTTAACGACAATGCATTCTAAACCTTCACCTCTCATCGCTGCGGGTTCGAATTACACTGGGAGCTCGATTTGTAAGTGAGGAAGTGTCGATTCTTACGGATGACGGGAAGTTTACAGTACTGGTTCTACCCAGGAAAAATGGGTGGATGCCTCCAACACAAAAAAAATCGACCGTCATACTTGTATATAACCTTACATGTGTTGAAAATGACGTAAAACACCATACAAACAAACAAACTATGATAAAGATCGAGTTTGAGTTTACCACCTACCACAATTTAGAGGTGTGTCAAATGCCTAGGCCATTGCTTGGTCAGCTGATTTTGATGATCGAAATTATGAATAGTCAATTAATTTACTCATATGTTGATTGACAAGAAACATAAGATAGGTTAGTATTTTATCACAACAATATAGAATAATTATTAAGAATAAGAGTAAACTATTTGGTTTACAAGTTAAATTTTACATGCGATCCGATATATCATGTTGGTATTAATTTTAAGAGCTCTGCTCGGTCTTAGGCAGTGCCTAAAACTCATATTAATGCTTTTTTACTAAAATGTTATCCTGTCACATGATATATTCTAGAGGTATGAAACAATGAATGTCTCTAATAGATATCAATTATCATTTGATTACTGTTTATCGATAAAAACTGTTTTAATTTTACCTTTTCAGTACGGATGTTGACTTGCTCTAGTTCGCCATTTAAAAATCACATCGCAACATCCGGGAACGGCAGCGACTCTTATAAAGCTTTAGTAATTGCACATGGTAAGATAGTAATGAATAGTTTCTTTGAGTTTTTCAGCTATAAACATGCTTTACAACTTGAATTCCTAGAGAACTCGTCTGAAAAACTTGAATGGTATAAACACATATTTTGTAATGTTAAAAAAAGGTTACCATTTCACTTGCTGAAATGACGTTTTCGTAAACCAGTCTACTGAAATCATTGCTATTATAATTATGTATATTACCGACGAAATATTCAGAAGCCTCAGGAAGGTAGGGTTCAAGCCTGCTGATTTCCCTTTTTTTTTTTCTTTTTTTTTTAACTTTCATTGGTTTTTATTATTAAATCAAATTATTCAATGAATACAATTGGTTAAAAGTTGATCACATGATTAAAAATAAATAGGTATATTGACCTGGAAAACGTATATTGACTTTTGTATATTGACCTGTGAAAAATAAGTATGAAAAATTCAATTTCCATGAATATTCAAAATTCAAAATTTCAAAATTCAAAATTTAAAATTCAAAATTCAAAAATTCAAAATTCAGAATTTCAAAATTCAAAATTTCAAAATTCAAAAATTTCAAAATTCAAAATTTCAAAATTTCAAAATTTCAAAATTCAAAATTCAAAATTTCAGAATTCCAAAATTTCAAATTTCAAACTTCAAAATTCCAAGAATAATTTGATTTAATAATAAAATAATTGTTGCCTTTTAGGTTCGGTCGATATATAGAGTTTAATAACTAGTGTTTTTGAGATACGGGAAATATCTCCCGAGGTAGAGAAATGGCCCCGATATAAGGACGAGTGCGGAGAACGAGTTCTTATATCGGGGCCTTTTATTAAGCGAGGGAGATATTTTCAGTATCTCAAAAACACTGGTTATTAAACTATGTATTACATAATTTAAAATGATATTTTATTAATGTTTCTAATGATATTTCTAATGATTCACGCCTGTTTACACCAGTTTGCACGAGAACGCCAAGACGACGTTACATCATCCAAGACGACGTTACGTCATACAAACAAAACAAGTGGAACCGGAACTCTTCGTTAATTTCCGTAATCGTTCCTAGTTACGGAATCTGACGAAGACGTCCGTAAAACAATCGGAACCAATCGGAACGTCATTTGGCATTTCCGCCACTGACGGAAAAGGCCGAGCAAAGTTCCGTACTGGTACAAACGAGTAGATAGATACCCAGTATTTCCTATATAAATCAGAGACAATTATGTTATATGTGTATTTATCGACCTGAGAAAAGTGATCGGTCGATATCACTTTTCTCAGGTCGATAATATATAAATATCACATTCATTTATTATACCGAAATCCGCTCGAGCCAAAGTAATGTTCATTTTCAGTACAGATTTCACTTTGCCAGATTTTTTTCTGATTTTTTTCATTTCAAAAATATTTTTTTTCAAAATATGTCTATGAAAATTATAGCGTTAACTTGTAAATAACGTAACTAAGAAAATGAGTGGTAGTTTATTAAAATCGGTAAAGTACTTTTGAAGTTATGATAAATTAAATATAGCATTTCACCATACTGAGCCAATGACGTCACTGAAACAGTACGCACTCCAACGCGCATCAAAGCTGAGCATGCGATAATTTTTTACTATCACCCTGCGATTTACTATCACCCTCTACTATCACCCTCGCGTGAGATAATAAGAAATTACACATTGTTGTCTATGGGGATTTAGCATGGGCGTTTTATGTGAGGTATAATAAATACACATATCGACCTCACTAAAAGGCAATAATTTTATAATATTATTCCTTTACATTTGTCACTTTGATAACGCAATCTTAATAATTATACATGGTAACAATGAACCATTGATATTATTAGTTATTAGGATTCTTGACAGGGGACATGGGCTCACATTCCCTGCCTGGAAATTATATTCACCCGAGCCGTGAGGCGAGGGGGAATATATATTTCCAGGCAGGGAATGTGAGCCCATGTTCCCTGTCAAGAATCCTAATAACGAATTTGTCATACTTCAAAGTTGTAACCATTTATTTAAGAGAAAAAAAACAGCCAAAAACACGTAACGTGCCTCTAACTAGACGTTGTTTACTTTCGTGACGTCATCGCTTTAACGTCGTTAAATTTGGCGGATTTTTTAATAAAATAAACGTATTTTGTCACTATGTCAATGTTTCATTATCTGTAAAATTGCCAAAAAAAATACACTTACGATTATTTCAGACTTTTACACACAGTGGAAAGCGCAAAAAAGCGATAGGAAGGAAACAATCGGCGGTTTCCAAAACGAATCGGCAATGTTATCGTCGCCATTTTGTTTTTGTGTATTCGAGTAATGGTGTACCTAAGGGGAATTCGTCCCATGTTCACGTTGCGAGACGTAGACATGGGCTCATGTCTACGGCGCATTGACCAATGAAATCCTCAGAATTTTCTTTGCAGTATGACAAGTGTTGTAATAATGTACACTCTAACGCACACGTGAACAATTGTATTTCTGTGGTGATGTGTACTTCTAGCACGTCGTATTACAAGGTAAGTGTAATCAATAGGTAAGGCATGTCAAGGTTTTTGGACAGAAGAAGCGAGGTCGCCCACATTGATTTAAAATGCCTGGTAGGAAGAACTGGTGGTAAAAATCGGAAAGAATGTAAGAAAAAACGGTCGTGGCGTGATTATGTCTCCGTGACAACATTTATTTTTTTCAATATTGTTTTAACACCCGTGTCTTGATATATTATTATGTTAACTTCTTGTTCATCCTTGCTTCGCATTCGTGAACATATAACGTTTTCACACTTCTCGATGAAATAAAATCTGTTATTCACTCCAAAACCACAAATATCCTCTATTTATTCCATAATATAGGTTATTGAATTTATATGGTGAAATATTATTTTTTGGAGAACGAGTTATTTTGGCAAAGGTCGAAGAGTTGCGAGTCTTCATGCTCCAAAATAGCACGTGCAGACGTATAATGTAGCTGACTCTCCGTGGCCGAGTGGTTAACGACGTTGCGTTGTAAACCTTCTCGCCTCTCACCGCTACGGCTTCGAATCCCACTGGGAGCTCGACTTGTAAGTGAGAAAGTGTCGATTCGTACGGATGGCGGAAGGTGTACAGTACTGGTTATACCCAGGAAAATTGGGTGGTCTGCTTCCACCACAAAAAAATCGACCGTCATATATACCTGACATGTGTTGAAAATGATGTAAAACACAACCAAACAAACTGTCGACCCTGTCAACATGTTGACCGTGTTAATCCTGTCAACTTTTGATCGTGTTTATCCTGTCGACCACAATCTGTCGACCCCGTCGACCTGTCTAATTACTTCTATTTCCATCGTGTCTACATGTATCGTGTTTTAACACTGAATGCAATTAATGGAACAATCGCATTTCATTGAACTTAATATTAACCGTGTCGACCGTCTAGATCATCTGCGACGCCTGCTTGTTTTCAAGACAAAGTCTAGAACTGTTCTTCTAAAAAGGTTTGACGCGGCAGCCATTTTACCGAGCATCTGGTATCGTTTCTGATTGGCTGATACAGACCAATCGTCTATCGAAGATATACAGAACGGCAGAAAGACACTAAACTAATAAATAAACATAGAGGGAAACTTCATCATTATATCAACAAAGTAAATGTGGATGGACAAAAATACTATAACAAAAGGAAACTGATGCAAAGCATCAGGGCGGCGCAGAATGTTTTCAAAAGGAGGAAACAAACGTGTGTATTTATTTGCAATTTTTTATTATATAACAACATAAATGTAGAAATATTTTAAAAAGTATAAAAAGTCATATGCCAACTGAAAGTAATATTAACTTGAGAACAAAGGCACATACTTAAGATATCAAAACATATTTTAGTGTTTGCATTAATTGCTGATGATATATATTTCTAGAATGTTATGAAGATTTTTAGAATGTTGAGGTAGTTTGAATTAAGTAAAAAGAATATCAAAAAAGAAGCTGATATGATCAGTGAAATGTGTACTAGGACAAATGGCTATGGCAGGTGGATATGTATTCGGAAGAAGTGGTTTGTAGTGGTAAGATATCATACAGTTTGGGTTTTTGAATGTTTGACACTGATTTTTGTCATAGGTGTGTGCCACATAGGGCATCATGAGATTTTCCTGGGTGGATGGCCTGCGTTAGGAAATAGCATGTTCAAGCAAAGTTTAAAAGCTGTATCTGTTATAGTTACTGAAAGAAGTGCACCTTAACACAAAACTTAACCAAATAGGCAGACGCCGATCAAGGGATGACAATAATTCGTGTTTTTTTTCAAAAACATACTAGCTAAAAAGTGGACCTTAACGGAAAACTTAACCAATATACGAAGTTTAAAAAAGGGCATAACTTTTGCAGAAAGCTGCACAGAGTTATGAAACCTGATATGCTGGGTCATGTGATGATATAGAACAACTGTTCAAAGTTGTAGCTGTGATAGTTACCTAATATATGGACCTATGACATTAGCGCCAATTTCAATACAGCAATTTCAATACAACAACACGATCTTATGGTCAGTCTTTTACCCCAACATTTTTAATCACGTGCTCCTTCATATGTCACGTGCTCCGCCATTATGCATGGAAGTACGGTATTATGGATGATCTTCATGTCCTTGGTCTTAGAGACCGATTACACATTTGTATAGAGAAATTCTTAGATGACAGGCAGTTTCGTGTCCGAATGGGTTCAACCCTCTCTGATATTCATGAACAGGAGATGGGTGTTCCACAGGGCAGTATACTCTCTGTCACGCTTTTTAATATAAAGATTAAAAGTATAGTAAAATGCATCAATCCAGATGTGGATTGTTCTCTATATGTTGACGACTTTGTTACATGTCATCGTGCAAAAAACATGAATACTATTGAGAGACAATTACAACAATGTCTCAATAAACTTCAGACCTGGTCTGATGAAAATGGTTTTAAAATTTCTAAATCTAAAACCAATTGTATGCACTTTTGTCAACTACGCAAACATCACAAAGGCTCTCATCTAACACTGGGCGGTTCACCTTTACTAGTAGTGGATGAGACAAAATTCTTAGGTCTTATTTTTGACCGTAAATTAACGTTTATAACACACCTTAAATACTTGAAGGCCAAATGCCTTAAAGCTCTTAACTTATTTAAAGTTGCTGCAAACACTAATTGGGGAACAGATCGAAAAGTCCTTTTGCGGCTTTACAGATTTCTTATCAGATCCAAGCTGGATTACGGCTCAATAGTATATGGATCGACTCGCAAGTCGTACTTGCAGATGCTCGATCCTATACATAATCAAGGATTACGATTCGCCTTAGGAGCCTTTCGTACATCACCAGCCGAAAGTCTGTATGTTGAAGCTAATGAACCATCGCTGTCTCATAGACGGGACAAATTAGCCCTTCAGAATACCATTAAATTACAATCTAACCCTTCAAATCCAACTTTCGATACTGTTTTTAATCCTAATTGTGAACCTCTTTTTGATCGAAAACCGAAGGCCATTCGGCCATTTGGTCTTCGTATTAAACCAAAATTAAGATTCACTGAAATCGACCTTAAACTGATTGCCAAGTACAAAGTACAACAAATTCCACCGTGGACTTTGGAAACACCAACAATTATTTTTGATCTTTGTAATAATAACAAATCCAGTACAGATCCTACTATCTTTCAAAGCAAATTTAATCAAATTAAATCGAAATACAGTAACTTTTAACATATATACACAGATGGTTCTAAAGATGGAGACAAGGTAGCTGCAGCAGCTGTTGTTCACACTCATAGCATAAAGAGCCGCCTGCATGACAAGGCCTTTATTTCGTAATTTCTGATTCCCTTTCATCTCTTCAAACACTGGGTAATATGAAACATGATAATCCAGTTGTGCTTCAACTTTTAGAAAAGTACAATTCTCTTATAGTTGATAATGTTATTATTTTCTGCTGGCTTCCAAGCCATACAGGAATACGTGGTAATGATAGAGCTGATAGTGCTGCTAAGGCAGCATTAGGTTTACATATATCTAATACCAAATTACCTTATACTGATTTTAAAAGTTGTCTCAACACATATATTCGTAACTCTTGGCAAGCCGCTTGGGACTTGTCGGTGAACAATAAACTCCATTCCATTAAACCGTTACTCGGAGAATGGCGTCCTTCTAGTAGACCCATTCGTCGAGAGGAAGTTGTCCTAGCCAGGGTCAGGATAGGGCATACACGCTATACTCATTATGGCTCCCCCACACAAAGTGTGGTAGGGGAGCCATGTTGGTTTTGTGCTTACTGTCGGTCTGTGGGTCTGTCTGTCTGTGTCACAAACGATGTCCGATCAATAATTAGAGAATGGTTGACCCTAGGGTCCTCAAACTTGAAAGGAAGGTTGGTCATGACAAGTAGATGAAACCTATTGATTTTGAGGTCACTAGGTCAAAGGTCAAGGTCGCGGTGACATTGACTAACAAAACGATGTCCGGTCAATAACTAGAGAATGGTTAAACCTAGGGTCCGCAAACTTAGACGGATGGTTGGTCATGACCAGTAGATGATATCTGTTGATTTTGGGGTCACTAGGTCAAAGGTCAAGGTCAAGGTGACATTGACTATCAAAACGATGTCCTATCAGTAACGATCTAGGGTCCTCAGACTTGGAAGGATGGTTGTCATGACCAGTAGATGACCCCTATTAATTTTTGGGTCACTAGGTCAAAGGTCAAGGTCGCGGTGACATTGACTATCAAGACGATGTCCGATCAATAACTACACAACGGTTGGACCAAGGGTCCTTAAACTTGGAAGGATGGTTGGTCATGACCAGTAGATGACCGCTGTTGATTTTGGGGTCACTATGTCAAAGGTCAAGGCCGCGGTGACATTGACTATCAAAACGATGTCCGATCAATAACTACGCAATGGTTGGACCCAGGGTCCTCAAACTTGGAAGGATGGTTGGTCATAACCAGTAGATGACCCCTATTGATTTTGGGGTCACTAGATCAAAGGTCAAGGTCGCGGTGACATTGACTATCAAAACGATGTCCTATCAATAACTACACAATGCTTGGACCTAGGTAGGGTCCTCAAACGTGGAAGGATGGTTGGTCATGACCAGTAGATGGCCCTATTGATTTTGGGGTCACTAGGTCAAAGGTCAAGGTCGCGGTGACAGTGACTATCAAAACGATGACCGATCAATAACTACACAATGGTCGGACCTAGGGTACTTGGAAGAATGGTTGTTCATGACCAGTATATGACCCCTATTGATTTCGGGGTCACTAGGTCAAAGGTCAAGGTCGCGGTGACATTAACTATCAAAATGATGTCCGATCAATAACTACACAATAGTTGGAGCTAGGGTCCTCAAACTTGGATTGATGGTTGGTCATGACCAGTAGATGACCGCTATTGCTTTTGGGGTCACTAGGTCAAAGATCAAGGTCGCGGTGACATTGACTATCAAAACGATGCCCGATCAATAACAAAACAATGTCCAATCAAATAACTAGGGAATTATTGGACCTAGGGTTTCTCAAATTTGGAAGGATGATTGGTCATGACCAGTAGATATTACTGATACAGATAGTAGATACAGTCACAGGGATATTGAATATCAAAACGATCTCAGATCAATAGAGAACGGTTGGGGCTAGAGTCGTCAATTATGTCTGTTCGGGCGAATGGGGGAGCCATACGTTTTTGTCCCATGGACAATAACAATTTCTAGTTCATATTTATTACAAGGTGAGCAGTTGCCAGAATATATATCCTGTTTTGCACCGTTAACGGTGAAACATATCTTGTTGGAATGTGTAGACTTTGATCCTATGCGACAAAGCTACTACACAGTTAATACTTTGAAAGAGTTATTTGATACTATAGATTTTAGTCTTGTTTTAGATTTCCTTAAAGAAATCAGACTTTATAAATAAATATAATCTTTTCCTATTAACTTGTTTACAAGCCCGTTGGCGGGCATTTGTTTATTTACATATATAATATGATAGTGTGTTTTTTTTGCTACCATATCATCCCTTATTTGTAGATTATAAGAATCGACACAGCCTCGTCCCTGGCTACAATTCTGACGCTCGGGTGAGATTTACCTATCTCACATGGATAAACACATGATGGATTATTTTTCTCCCGTTATGCGTTTAGTACAGGCATACTTCAGTGACTGTATTTGATTTTACGCTAGAATAAGGCGACGTCACCAACGTGACGTCATGACGTTTAATGTAAGCGTCTCATGTCATGTGAGATTATAAGTATCCATCATGAGTATCCATGTGAGATAGGTAAATCTCACCCGAGGGTCAGATTTGTAACCAGGGACGAGGCTCTGAGAGAGATTTTCTTTTTAAGGCATGTTAGTGAAGATTTTGTTTTTAAAGAGCTAATAAATCTGACAGACTGGTTTTTGTCGTATTTAAGCAATAAAAAACAAATTGTAAATGTCAACAATACATAATCCGATTTAGCTGATGTTACATGTGGAGTTCCTCAGGGCAGTATATTAGGTCCCCTTTTGTTTTTATTTTATGTGAACGATATGGTTTTAAGCATAGATCCAGACTATAAACTGTTATTATTTGCCGATGACAGCGCAGTTTTATTTTCACATAATGTCCCATCTGTTATATCTGACAAACTAGGCAAAGTTTTAGAAACGTGTTCTTCCTGGCTAGTTGACAACAAATTATCATTACACTTATCAAAAACAGAATATATATTATTTGGTACTGCTAGAAAACTTAAAATCCTCAGTAAGTTTACTGTCCTGTGTAATGATCATACCATTAAATCTGTTAAATCTGTTACATATATAGGATTGTTAATTGATATAATGTTATCTTGGGTGGGGTTGGAGTGGTGGCGGGGGGGGGGGGGGGGGGGGGTTGGGGGTGGAGGAGGAGGAGGAGGGAATTGTAAATAGTATTGTCTCCAAAGTAAGTGCCCGTCTCAGATTTTTTTATTGACATAATAAGTGCCCGACTAGCAAACCACGGCAGCTTTTTACGTTCTGCGTTAATTCAGTCTCATTTCGATTATTCTTGTTCTTCATGGTACTCAGGTCTAAATAAAACCTTGCAGAAAAGGATACAAGTCGCACAGAATAAAGTAATTAGATTTATCAATCAGTCTGAACCACGGTCAAGCATTATACGTGAGGTATTAAATAAAATAAGTATTGAAAACAGAGTTAAACAGCTACGCTTAAACCATGTGCATAAGATTTTTTATAATAAATGTCCACCATACATGAAGGAACACCATACATGAAGGAACATTTTATTGTTCAAAATATTCATAGTTATATTACAAGACGAAGTCATCTGAACATTTTTGTACCGCAATGCTTAGGGTCTGCTAAGTCTACTTTTTATTACAATGCTATACAGGACTGGAATTCTCTACCTTTCATTATAGTACCTTCAATCAGAATGCATAAACTGTTTTCTGTATTTTACAAGAACAAGGCAATACATATGTATGGCCACTTTAAAGAATATAAACAAACAGCAATTACCGCTAATAATATCTCACTGAGTCTGGTTATTTTGACCAACAAAAACACAATAAACATATATGTACGCGTACTTACAAGTAATTCCATTCCATATCACCTCCTGTTTTATGACTATATGTAAACAAATTATGTTCAATATATCTCACCCAAAAAAGAAACGCCTAATTTCTGCACTAAAATTATTGCAACATTATATGCTGTTGTCTATAGCACATATTGTTTTATTTATCATTTGCATTATCCTACACATGACTTTCAGAAATACATTTTTAAAAATAACTATTATAAATGTTTAACTCCATTTTTTGCCTTAGCCCAAAGTGAAGCTGCCCCCTCATGTAAGTTCAGCAACTTCAGGAAATGCAAACTCGTCTACATCTGAAAGAGTTCCAAACTCACAAGACACGTTGCATACAACGCAGTCAAGGTAATTTTAATGATTTGTATGTGCAGTTCCATCATTGTAATAAAACTTAAATGTCATGTGATAGAGGGTTGATCTGTTCTTAGGGCAATTCCAGAATTAAATCTCATACGGTTAATTCTGACATGGCCCTTACCATATTAAAAATACTGTAACTTATTTATTTTGATATATGCCAACTTCAGAAGATCAAACATTGATTTGCAATTGACCATTATTTAGTTTTATATCTGCAAAACATTTAGTCGAAATAATTGTTTTGAAATTCATAAATATTTACTTTTTGCAATCATTTACAGTCACTGTGAACAATATGAAATAAAATCCGTCATGTATTTTTTATTAAACAGGTCCGGCAGACAAAGAAAAGTCAAATTTTTAGGCAGGCGTATTTCTCATGAATGGGATGATGAAGGTGGTGGAAAACTGGCATGGTATACTGGGACCGTGTTGAATGTGAAGTCAGGGAAGGACGGAGAGTGTAGTGCTGTTTATGAGGTGTTGTATGACAAAGAGGATACTACATACGAAGTAGAAGACCTGCACACCGACTACTAGAAGGGATCCCTAAAATGCATAGACGTTTAGGTACTACTCACAACATACTTTTTTCTCATAACATTCAGTATACCCAAAAGTAGGACTACTTACCAGATACTCAAATTTCTGTTGTCCACATAGATTTTTTTGGCACAGTGCAAATAAACAGATTTAATATGAGTTAGTGCAAGCTGAAATTCACCTTACATCATGTACATTGAAAAGAAGGTTTAGTTCAATCATCAATATTAATTGTTAGAATAGTTCAAAGCAAATTGTTTTTACATATTATTAACT
This sequence comes from Cyrtodaria siliqua, assembly GCA_037043455.1. Lineage (NCBI taxonomy): Eukaryota > Metazoa > Mollusca > Bivalvia > Adapedonta > Hiatellidae > Cyrtodaria > Cyrtodaria siliqua. Next base: position 85,760 of record JAWPHD010003751.1, read on the forward strand.
TTTTATAATATTGCACCAATAATACATTTAAAACAAAAGAAGGTAAAATAATGAAGAAAATTGCGAAATTTCAAATTTATGTTTAATTATTATAATTAGGCAAGCAGTTTTAAGGCAGTAATGAAGCAGAATAACTAAATCGAGGTGCAAATGTTAATGTCTCATTTGCCACCAGATATCATCACCGCGTGCACGTCGCTGAGTGGGCACTGGTGACACTTGTGTTTTATTCGCGTAAAACATGAGTGTCCCCTGCGCTCACGTCACAGCACACATCACCGGATGGCTGTATACCGAACTTGGAAGTTGGAGGCCGAAGCTGAGATAAATCATCCACATCCCAGTAGCACTAGCAGTATGTATCTGTGGATGGCCCTTAGTTAGTGATAGTTAGGGATCGACGCCGAGGAGAAACATTCGACCGTAGACCGACAACTGAAGGGGGAAGGGGGCTATACAGCCATCGGATGGTGTGTACGGCGCAGGGGTCATACTGTGACGGGTGTGGCCCCAAAAACAGGACCCCGGTCTTGTAGGACAGGAAACACCAGTAGCGGATGTAGGGCAGGCAACAGCACCTAGCGGATATAGGACCAGCAGCACTCCAGACAACACTTCACCGCCACAGCAACAACAACATAGAGCAAAAGCGACACGTCATCAACATATCTACAAGAGAAACGACGTAGACAACACAACACACAGATACCACAACGCATCTCAACTAGAAAAAGTCCAAATATAATGAAGAGTCACGGGGGATTCTTCCTGGGGCTCAAATGGTAGAGGGACTATACACCTCCGAACACCACCACCTGTTAATGTCTGAATAAAACTCAAGATTGGCATGTGCCCCTTTAAAAAGCATCCAACGGTTACGTTTTATGTTACACTTATAAATAAGAAGAAGGGACAACTAGGAGGAAAATGATAACTGGAAAACTTATTAACATATGTGTTTTATTAAAACGAATCTGCTAATAATGAAACAATATTAAAATAGTTATGAAACGGATTATTCTTAAACGTTTAACCACGCACCGTGCATTGATTTCACGAGAAGCTAGTCAAAAACCAGATTTCCCATTGCCTTGGTCATGACAAAGCGTTTTCTATCGTATGAAAACAGTCGAAAACATTGATTTATTAGGGACCGACAATTTTGTTTTATGGGTGGAGAGGGTGGAGGGGGGAGTGGGTGGTGGTGGGGCTGGGATTTTCCTTTCGTCCGGAATAAAGGTTTTTTTTCATTTCTTTAAAGTCGGGATTTTTATTTTGCCTAGTACACTGGCCACATTTTTTTTTCGTCAACTTGAAAGCCAGATTTTTTTTTTTAAGTTTTACTAGTCGTAGAATAAGAAGAACTGTTGTAGATCTACTCATCGTTTGTGTCGACGTCAACGTTGGTTTTCAGTTATTGGCCAAATCCAATTATTTTAGCAACCACTGGTCAGTGAAACTTGAATTATGTCATCAGTACCATCAAGGACACATGTTCTATAACTCTGTATTGGATTTAAGCAAAAGCATGGCCCTTTTATTACTTTGAATTTCTGGTTTAAGTTGGTTTTTGACAAGTGTATTTTACCAACTGAAAGTCGTACATCAACAATACTTCAGTAAAGCTTGGAATATAAGAACAATAGAAGACACATATTCCAATATTAACTCTGTATTGCATTTGAGCAACGTTATGTTCCTTTTCGACTTCAAAATTCTGGTTAAAGTTTTTAGGCAAGTCCTTGTATTCCAATAGGTGATTGTTAATTATTAATACAACTTCAGTAAAGCGTGGATGCTAGTAGGCACAGGTTCCATAACTCTGTATTGCATGTTAGCGAAATTATGGCCCTTTTGTCTGGATAAATATTTTCTGTATTGTATTTTAGAAAAGTGTAGCCTATTTTCGGCTTAGAATTTCTATTATTTTATTTGTTGGCCAGTCCATTTATTTCAATGCCCAATTGTAATATATCTCTATGAAAGGAGCTTGACAAATGTCATCAGTCATGAAGGACACATGTTTCATAACTTTATTTCATTTTAGCCAGATGATAAAATGTGTTCAACTTAGAGTTTCAGTTAACGTGTTTTAAGCAGCTTCATATATTTCAATGAACCTCACTGCGTACAAGCCTGTTCATGTCATTAGCCCCATAAACCCCACACCTTACCCACTCCTACACAACCACCACCATCACCCCAGATAAATAGACAAGTATTTTTTCTATCATTTTTGGTTTTTCTTCAGTTACCATGTACTCATCTTGTTCACTTCCATCCCCACCCCTAAAAACACACACGCTCCACCATAGACTCCCCCAATGAAAACATTGTATTAATTAATTGTTTTCCTATTCAGTAACACTTCACTTCCCCTCCCCCGCCCAGTTCATATTCTTTCTGGGGTATTGAAGGTCTTGCTTCGATATTCGGTATACATGTATATGTTTACTGACCACTCCCTCCCCGCATCCCCTACACCCTCACCTCACCACCACCTAACCTCCACAATTAATACTTGACCATGTTCTAAATTATGAATTGATTGGAAGTTGTGTTTGTGGTGTAGGGGATTGTCTTGTGCTGGGCAATGACTACCATGTTCCATACCATTCTTATTAACACAGGCATATAGCGCATAGCTTTATCTGTAATATAGCGCATAGCTTTGTCTGTAACATGGAATTGCATGTGGCTGAAGCTGTTTTTTAAATGCCGGCGTTGCGTATAAAAATAAAAATGGCCCCAGATAAACTTTTCTGATCATTTAATGCATTATGCTGTATACCTGTAAAAATAAGTGATTGGTCAGAATGTTGAAATCCTTATCTTGATGCAGACGAAATGCTAACTGGCTACAGTGTATACATAATGGTGGTAGGGCCTACCGAATGCTGGGGTTTAAGTCCACTTACTTGTCGATGATATTCACAAAGTCCATCGCACAAGTACCAGGACCCTTGTATTGTAATACTACCGTGACCACTGCATACCACATTGATTACTAACATGTCCAAAGTACATCCACATTGATTACTAACATGTCCAAAGTACATGACATGTATAACTATCATGGTTAATCTTTACCATATTTTCTACGACCATGACCACTGTATATCACAAGTATTACTACCATGACCACTGTATATCACATTTATTACTACCATGACCACTGAATACCCCATTCATTACTACCATGACCACTGAATGAATACCCCATGTATTACTACCATGAGCTATGCATACTACATGTATTACTACCATGACCACTGATACCAATTTATTAATAATATACCTCATGTCAAACACCCATGTTAAATTTGTACAGACTGTTATTTTCCCATTTTTGTAATATCTCATCGCTTGTTATGTCTTCATGGAGTGGTCTTTTCTTGATATATCTAACGGTTCTCTCCCCAACTTTGCTCTTGCAATGTGTTTTTTTTCCGTGTTTATTATTATTATTATGTGTTTTAAGAGCGGCCTCTGTAGTATTGGTTCTTCATACTCAATGAGCCACTAGTCAACCAGGTGCATATAATTCCTGGAATATCCGATCATGAAGCAGTATCATAGAGTCCAGCTTAAGGCCTATGATGAAGAAGACGGCTCCTCGCAAGATTTCAGTATCGGAAAAGCAGACTATGACAGCCTCACGAAGGTCCTCGTCGTCTTTACCCAAGAATTAACAACCTATTGTCCGTCTTTAAATCCAAGCTGCACTCATTAATGGCGAAGCATATTCCTCAGACCACGTGGAAACAAGGTCCACAAACCTTGAATTGACAGGCACGTAAAACGGAAAAAGATCTTCAAGAAACAAAGATCCACTCATCGTGAAGAGGACGTAACAAACTACACACAGATGCATCCCAAAGTCACGCAAGCTGAGAGACAGATATACTGAAGTATGTTGAAAACGTCACCGAGATCGGCGACCCTGAAAGTGACCATAGCCCATGGAATCAGAAACGATTTTGGACTTACATAAAGTCATTAAGAAAAGACCAACGGCAATATGCAGGCTGATGCTAAGGACAAGACTAGAGAAACATCTTACACTAACAGACTGCCAACACGGATTTCGAGGCATAAGAATCTGTGAAATACAACTGCGTGCACTAGTATACGAACTTGCAGAGGCAGCAAGGCAAAGCAGCTGGATCTCGTCATCCTATATTCTTCCAAAGCCTTCGACCGCGTGCTGCATCAAATATCACTAAGAAAGTAGCCTGTGAGCAAATGATAATTTGTCACATGACCATAGCTAAAATATCAAAATGGCGAACAGAACCACCACCAACTATCGGCTGCAACAGTCGGAAGAAACACGACTTATTTGCTACATTTTGATATAATATATATTTTAAGTTAGTAATTTAATTTAAGGTAGGTTGTTATATTATTAAGAGCTATGTGATACTGGAAAGTGCTGGTAAGCAAAATGCTGTACGGTAACCCTATGGGAACGATTTGGTGGTGCGTATTTTGAATGTTTTGACGGCGGAGTGATATGCCAAAGTAAAAACCTTTATTCTACCGCAATATAATTCTGAGCATAATTTATTTTTTATATTTAAAACATTCAATTAATACAGAAACGGGGATCGCTTGGAAACAACAAACACAAACAAGGGATAAAAGTAGCAGACTCGGTTTTATTGAGTCTGTTCATTAGAGGTAATGTAAACTGCAAGACCTCTCACGCTGGATCCATTCGCAACATCTCGTACAATCTTCCAAAGAATGACAGGATTGGCCGAGTTTTCACGATTGCACTGCATCAAGCCCCTCTTATCGGACAGAAGCCAAAAGAGCTACATCCAAAAATGTGCCAGTGGTAGATATAAGCGGGGCCCTTGCTCTTCACGGTTTATCACTGACCTGCCAGACTGTGTACCGGCTAAGACACGACGATTCGCCGATCATTGCATCATTTACAGGGCAATTAACACAATTGTAATTATACAGGACTTTCTTACTTCGCAAGAAGATCTGACCAAGCTGGCACAGTTGGAAGACATGGCCAGGGCGTAACCAGGCTTTTATAAATTACGCACGAAAGTAATAACTGAGTGCCGAATATGTGAACCGATATAGCGGGGTCTGGGGGCATGCCCACTCATCCCCTCACCCACAGATATTTTAACACGAATGGTTTAATATGGTGAAATCAGCCTGGTGTAATCTAGCACTTTTAAACCAAGAACAATGTTGTCCATCTTTTATCGACAAATGGACAAGCACACATGGGTATTGGGTTGTGAGTAAAAGCCGTACCGTACAATTCCGAAATATAACGGAAATAGCAGGTGCGTGTTACGGGGAATACCGAAAGTAGTAATGCTTAGCTTAGTGTAACAAACTAATAGAGAATTATATAATACGTAAAATAAAATATGATAATTGAAATAATATTATTTAAATTTAGGTGTACTTATGCTATAGAGAGATAGATTTTATTTACATGAAAATGTTAGTTAATACTTACTGTATGCATCTATAATCATGAATGTGATAATGTATATGCTATAATTGAGCTGTGGTAAGTATTGTTCTCAGACAATCTCATTAAAAGCAGACCCTTTATCACGCTATGATACTCTACACTACTAAGGATCTGACAACACTGCATTGGAGGTCACGTCAGATTGACCTTACGATTAGCCATTCAGATTTCAACCTACACAATTGCTCGGTATAGACTGCTTCACTGCGCATGTCGCGTCAGTCAAACGCTGTGCAGAAGTCTACGCTCGGTATTGAAAGTGACAATGCCCGTAACTTTTGGCTTATCACACACAAAATAATTGCGTTGACAAACATAACACACCAACCATTATTGAATATTTACTAAAAAACAAAAACAAGATTGTTTGACGGAATTCAATAGTGGTATAAAAAACTGTACCGATTCATGGGGTTGAACCTACACTAAAATTACACCCGCGGGTCAATAATCGACTTCGCTATAAACTGAGCTAAGCGGGCCAGACGTACTATGACATACTATTTAGAAAATTTAATGTCGTAATAATCTCGGTAGAATATATATTTCCAAAACACATGACAGCGCCATTGATTTTCTTCGTATTCTTGATGTAAAGCATGCCATTTAGTGCATTTCTTTGAATTTATCGTGCAATCCACAGCAATAACACATGAAGACTTTATCTTTTTTTCGGATATAGATCTATGTGTTTTATGTGGATTTTCGTTTGTTCAGTTCACTCGAACATCATCTGAAGACATCAGATAGCATATGAAACACGCGATTTCATTGGTTGAATTTAGTTGATTCATGAATATTGTTTAGATGAAATGTCGATCTGACGTGACCTCCAAGGTAGTTTTGTCAGATCCTATAGCGGAGAGAATCAAAGCGTGATTAGGATATGATTTTAATGAGATTGGTTCTCAGACATCATTCGAGATGTTACTAAAGGGAAAGGGTAGAAAACAGAAAACTCCATTATTGGTATAAATATTGCTGATAAGTCATGTTTAAGATGTGCGAATCACTCTTGAAATCTGCCTAAGTGTTTGTCACACCTTTAATTTACAATGTAACATGTAATTTAATTTACTACTTGGCCATGTTATTGACTCCATTTTTGATATTTTTGTTTAATAATGTTGATTTAATATTATTACACCTTTATGTATGATAACTATTACACAAACGATGTTCGCCGGTTATGAACCGTACGACACAGATTATATTTATTATCTAATTACATCTGATAGATTTATTACGTATATGCATTCTAATTGTTCTAATGTACGATAAAAATAAATGGAGTAACATTTGATTTTGTCTTAATATATGTTATACATCCTTCTTATACTGGTAATTTCCTTTAGTTTCGCACTAAGCTAAACTATCCATTTCTTGTTTCGGTATTATCCTTACCACGCGCCTGCTATGTCCGTTATATTTCAAAATGTACGGTGCGGCTCCCCACCCCCTCCACCCCCGGTTGGGTTTCGTACCCTTCGCCGCTACGGCAGCCGGAGTGGTTCAGATATGAAGGTGACGAAAACGCAGTTCGGAAACGTTGCCTTCACTCGATCTATGCTTCTATGAGGCGCCGTATTGCTTTTTAATACAATTCAGTGATATCACCTATTTGAATGAGTGATATCACTGATTCGAATAGGTGATATCACTGATTCAAATTTAAATGAGTGATATCACCTATTCGAATCAGTGATATCACCTATTCGAATCAGTGATATCACTGATTCAAATAGGTGATATCACCGATTCAAAACGAAAGGGTGATATCACCTATTGAATGGGTGATATCACCTATTTGAATAAGTGATATCACTAATTCGAATAGGTGATATCACTCTTTCAAAACGAATGGGTGATATCACCTATTCGAATCAGTGATATCACTCATTCAAATAGGTGATATAACTCATTCAATAGGTGATATCACCCTTTCGTTTTGAATCAGTGATATCACCTATTCGAATCAGTGATATCACCTATTCGTTTTTACAACAAGAAAAATACAGACTTCCCCCAAGAGTATTATCACGGAGAACGTTATACGTCACTGGTATTATATGGTGTTGCTAACGGTTAGATAATAACTGTCCACTGTGTTCCTCAGTGTAATTGGTGAAGTGTTTGTTTATTTACAACTTGAATTACTGTATCAAATATAAGAAAAGGCATAGAAAATGAAATTATATTTTGCGGGGTTGGGGTGGTGGTGGGGTGGGGGTGGGGGCAGCAGTACCGCATTTTCTGGATCGATCCCTGTAGGGGTATGTTTGGTAGGGTGTATAACCCTTCTGCTGTGTGGGGGAGGGGGGAAATGTCCGCATCTATTGCTGCAAGAGCTGATGCGACCATAACATGAAAGCCGGCCATTATATGCCGATGACGAAACAACCTGCCAAATGTTGCAACAGACGACGATTTTGAAGGTCTGTCTATTTAGTTACGTGGACCCTGGATGGGATCAGTCATTTATACAGAGTTTATTTCTGAATTGGTAATCGGTGATATCACTGATTCGAATAGGTGATATCACTCATTCAAAATGAATGGGTGATATCACCTATTCGAATCAGTGATATCAGTGATATCACTCATTCAAAATGAATAGGTGATATCACCTATTCTAATCAGTGATATCACCTATTCGAATTGATGATATCACCCATTCGTTTTGAATAAGTGATATCACTGATTCGAATGAGTGATATCACTGATTCGAATAGATGATATCACACATTCAATAGGTGATATCACGCATTCAGAATGAATCGGTGATATCACCTATTTGAATGCGTGATATCACCGATTCGAATCAGTGATATCACCGATTCGAATAGGTGATATCACCAAATGGTATTAAAAAGTAATACGGCGCCCCATATGCTTCTCTCGGAGTCTCCGTCCTATCAATTTATTATTTTTCTTTTTCTACCTAACAAAGAAATGTGACACCAGTTTCTTAAACTATAGATGTGGATCAAGATGTAAAACTGCCACAAAAATAAAATGTAAAGAGGCGTGATAAACTGCTTTAAATTGGTCCCTCGATACTAGTGTTCTGAGGACGATGACGATATAAGCGTATTGCATATTCGTTTTGTAATTATACAATCCAAAATGTATTTCCGTCTGTCTGTGTGTCGTGTCCTGTTGGCAAATTGAGAAACCAATTTCACTCAGAAACCAATGTGAAATTGGTTTAAACGTCAAATATTTATCAAGGAAACTTCCAAACAAAACGTACCACCACAGATGGATTCACCATCAAATTTTCGACAACGTATGGTTATATATTGATGATTGACTGTATACTTTGCTTAATTTTGGGCCATATCAGGGGTCTGAAAATTATGTGTTCCTAAATAAAAATTAACCCAGAACACTTGCTCAGGGCTTGTTAAAAATAAGTCTACTGCAGCATATACTTGCTATTCCTGATCAGGTTTCTCCCTACGATTTTGCGATAGCCGGGTGCCCAGACGGGCCAGAGTGTAGGTTCAGACATAACCCAAAATAACTATGTAACAGTCAAAAGTTAAATTTTATTTATTTTTGAAAAACTAAGACCAGTGGTTATGTTCAACTAACTGACAGCCCTTTTGATCTTTAAATCATCAAAATCCACCAAAAAATAATGAAGTTATAAGAGTTGGAACTTTAACCCTATCCAAATATTGTCTCAAAATATTTTATGCATGTACATAACACGTCAATAAATACACCACAGTAATCACATCAACTTACACATTACACAGTGGATAGTGCTCAGCAAATGTAAATCTACACAAAAAACTGTTATGGTTGGGTTTCTTGTGTCTTCTGCACTCATTTGTGCTCATATCAGCAACATAATAAACTATATATATATTTTCTTGAATAAAATTACAAATAGCAGTAGTTTTAGGTCTGTAGTTTTTTTCATGGCATGTACGTCGTATCGTGACGAATGGCCATGTGGTAGAAAAACCTGCAGTTTCGACTATGGTGGCTTCACTGATTTTATATTGAAATGTGCGCATGCATATATTTTCAGTAAGTGCTCACCACTACCCCCACAACATATACAATACATAATGTAGCTTTTGAATTTTTGGGAAAGAGGTTGCATATTGTAAATATAGTTTGAATAAATGGACTTTTTACAGAAGGTGGTAGTGGTAAGAGAAAAGGTGGTAAAGGCAGAGGCACAGCAAAGCCTCAGTTGTTCCAAGACACAAGTGTGCAGCAACCACCTCCACAGTATGGGTATGGTCCACCACAGACAGGATACGTGGATCCAGGTAAGGCCAAAAAAATAAATAGGTGTGTTTCCTGTTACATGCTCTGAAAAATTAGGGTAGGTAGGTAGTAGGCAATTTCTTTTTTTTTCCCGCAAGATATTGTGAGATTCTACATGTATTTATCTCATAAGGCCAAATAAAATTATACCTGTGTTTACTGTAACATTGCTGAAAAAAATTGGGTAGGTAGGTAGGCATTTTATTTTATTTTTTTATTTTATTTTTTGGCGAAGTTAATTTAAGGTGGCGATGAGCTTTGATGAATGGGAAAATGTGGTATTTTAAAAACTACAATAGATAACAATATGAAATTGTGTATGTGTTATTGTTTCCCAAAAGGCATGGCAACAACTGGCTCTTTTCCCAATCTCTTGCAATTATTGCAAAGGGGTAAAACAGTTTAATTTATTTTTCGCAAGTCCGGAAGAGGGTCAGTTCCAACAGCAGGACAATGAGCACATGAGTCGGCCGTGACAGCGTGAACATAATTATTAAAAAAAAAATTAATAATAATTTTTTTTAATTTTTTTTTTTTCAATATAAAAGAAAAGGAGTCGGGGGTGTTTTCAGCGGGTCGGTCGGGTTACAGTAAACTCAGGTATAATTTTATTTGGCCTAACCGAAAACTAAACGAGTATAGACATAAAACTTGGATTTCCATTGAACCATATGGTACGGCATTTGATCCGGTCTGATTGGCAAGAGTTTAAATGCATTGCAAATGTCTAAACCCCATACAAGTTGATGATACAACTGAAAGTTTCTCTGTGATGTCAGTTTACTTCGATAAATTGTGATAAATCATTGTTCAGAAGAAATGATTTTTTTTTTTTCATAAAAAGTTTTAGGGTCAGCCCCTTAAAAATAGGGTAGGTCGGGCCACCGGAAACACGGGTATTTTTTTTTTTGGCCTAAGGTACATTTCGCATTCAAATAGATCTTAAAATGGGATTGGTAAAGGAATTTTGATTTTATTTCATTAGTCGATGCACAGATTAATTCAGCGAATGAACTGACATGTTGATAAATCAATAATTTGCTGTTTACAATGTTAGAGCATAACTGTAAAAATTATGTCATTTTTAATTAGACCTTAATTATGTTTTTATTTTTTACAACAATGAGAATTGAATTGGGTTTTAAGACGCACCAACACATGAAAAGGTTATAAATATATATATGGCGTCTAAGGCCATCCTCCATGTACATCGAGATAAAATATGGAAAATGGTTATTTGGTCAGATATTAATTAACCCTGGGAAATGAATGTTTTGACCCGCTTTTAAGGGATATCGACACGGTTTTAAAGGGTCGCGGTCAGATTACGGGATCGCGGCATGTCGATTTCAAAAGTTAGGGATTGCGATGCCACTATGCCATAAATGGCTGGGGAAGGCCCTGGACTATATATCGCGAGCAAAATCCAGGTCAGTAGCTTCAAGGTCAAGGTCACACTTAAATGTCAGAAGATGTCATATGTCCCTGTATTTGATTGAAGTCATGTAAGTCGTGTCCAGCCTATAACTATTTCATCCGTTGAGGGATTTTTATATAACCTGGCAGAAATGTTCACCAGAACAAGATGATGTGTCGTGCGCAATACCCAGGTCCATAGCTTCAAGGTAAAGGTCACACTTAGAGGTCAGAAGATGCCTTATGACCCTGTATTTGAATGAAGTCATTGGTTGTGTTCGGTGTATAACTTTGTCATCGGTCACCTTCCAGTGTTGCTGAACTTTTACCTGATATTACCATTATGCTCATGAATATTTATACACTTGGTTCAAACTTATGATTTTGTCACACTTTGAGCTGTGTACATAAACATATTGTTCATATATTCACAAACCACTTCGGGGACATTTGTGACTTACAGTGACATTTCTTGTTCTTAGCATAATATTTAGACTTTTGACGGGCATTTTATGTATTGTTTGGGGATGATCTTTTATTACTTGTTTTACAAACCACCAAGACAAAAACTATCCACTACTAATTGGCAATAATATAATTTGCTTCAACCTGGGTCAGCTCAAATGAACCTATTCCGTGTGTTGATGAGCTGTGAAACAACAATTCATTCCGATATAATCAGTTTGTTGTGTTTAACAGGGAATCAGCCATTTGGTGACCACACTACTGGAGGAGGTCAGCAATGGAACCAGCAGTATCCAGGGCAGCAGTTTCTAAATGATCCAATGGCAAATATGGCTATGCAATACGGAACCTCTCTGGCTGGACAAGGGAAAGACATTGTAAACAAAAATGTAAGTGTGTTGTATTTGTTGCAACCTACCAGTTCCATGAAAAAATCCCTGTTATGGACAAGACTGTAATTGGTCATAGACAATAATTTTGTCAAGAATTTTTAGCCACAGAAATGAAAGGTTATCATAATCAAATTGTTGCACACTTTTTTATGAACGGCAGATATTGCGTTGCATTTTTTATACCCCTGCTAAACAAAGTTTAGGGAGGTATACTGGTTTCACTCTGTCCGTCTGTTTATCTGTAGATGCAACCTTGTCTGCTCCATAACTAACTCTTGTGAACTGCCTGTGGTGAGAGGATGACCCCTATTGATTTTGAGGTCATAGGGCTCGACGATAACTTTACGGACAGTTTGCCCAAGGGGCAAGTAAACTCTTAAATGTACTTGCCCTTACCAGTTTGGTGGTTGCCCAATTATTTAGACCCAAAGCTTTTATTTTATAAGGATATACTGTTTGAGGCTTCACGAGTATTAGACCACAATGATGTAACTCTCACAGCACCTTTCTGAGAATTCTAAAAGCTGGTCTAATACTCCCAATATAAAGACAAAAATAGTATAGCGGAAACATGTAAAGAGCGATGGGTTTCTTTTATATTTTGTCATATTCTATGGTCCTTGTCCCTCAGTTTTGAAGTTGCCCAACGGGATTGAGATTTTACCTGTCCAGAGCCAAGTTGAACCTGCCCCGGGCAGGCGGACAGTCCTTAAGAGCCCTGGGACAGTAGGTCAAAGGTCAAGGTCACCGGGACCGAATAATAAAAAATCTTGTCTACACCATAACTCCTCTCCTCCTGAAGCAAATCTCATGAAACTTCATAGGTGAACTGCCTGTGGTGAGAGGACGACCACTATTGATTTTGAGGTCAGTAGGTCAAAGGTCAAGGTCACCAGCATCCGATAATGAAAAACCTTGTCCGCTACATAACTTCTCTTCCCCGGAAGCAAATCTTATGAAACTTCATAGGTGCACTGCCTGTGGTGAGAGGATGACCCCTATTGATTTTGAGGTCAGTAGGTCAAAGGTCAAGGTCACCAGGACCCAATAAGGAAAAACCTTGTGTGTACCATAACCCCTCTACCCCTGAAGCAAATCTCATGAAACTTCATAGGTGAACTGCCTGTGGTGAGAGGACGACACCTATTGATTTTGAGGTCAGTAGGTCAAAGGTCACCGGCACCCAATAATCAAAAACCTTGTCCGCTCCATAACTCCTGTCCCCTTGAAGCAGATCTCATGAAACTTTAAGGTAAACTGCCTATGGTGAGAGGACGACCCCTATTGATTTGTAGGTCAAGGTCAGTGGGACCCGATAATGAACTTGTCCGCTCCATAACTCCTCTTACACTGAAGCAAATCTCATGAAACTTCATAGGTGAACTGCCTGTGGTGAGAGGACGACCACTAATGATTTTGAGGTCAGTAGGTCAAAGTCACCAGCATCCGATAATGAAAACCTTGTCCGCTCCATAACTCCTCTTCTCCTGAAGCAAATCTATGAAACATCATATGTGAACTGCCTGTGGTGAGAGGACGACCACTAATGATTTTGCGGTCAGTAGGTCGAAGGTCAAGGTCACTGGCACCCGAAATGAAAAACCTTGTTCGCTCCATAACTCCTCTCCCATTGAAGCAGATCTCATGAAACTTCATTTATGGACTGCCTGTGGTGAGAGGATGACCCCTATTGATTTTGAGGTCAGTAGGTCAAATGTCAAGGTCACCAGGACCCAATAAGGAAAAACCTTGTGTGTACCATAACCCCTCTACCCCTGAAGCAAATCTCATGAAACTTCATAGGTGAACTGCCTGTGGTGAGAGGACGACACCTATTGATTTTGAGGTCAGTAGGTCAAAGGTCACCGGCACCCAATAATCAAAAACCTTGTCCGCTCCATAACTCCTGTCCCCTTGTAGCAGATCTCGTGAAACTTTAAGGTAAACTGACTATGGTGAGAGGACGACCCCTATTGATTTGTAGTTCAAGGTCAGTGGGACCCGATAATGAACTTGTTCGCTCTATAACTCCTCTTACACTGAAGCAAATCTCATGAAACTTCATAGGTGAACTGCCTGTGGTGAGAGGACGACCACTAATGATTTTGAGGTCAGTAGGTCAAAGGTCAAGGTCACCAGCATCCGATAATGAAAACCTTGTCCGCTACATAACTCCTCTTCTTATGAAGCAAATCTATGAAACATCATATGTGAACTGCCTGTGGTGAGAGGACGACCACTAATGATTTTGCAGTCAGTAGGTTGAAGGTCAAGGTCACTGGCACCCGATAATGAAAAACCTTGTTCGCTCCATAACTCCTCTCCCATTGAAGCAGATCTCATGAAACTTCTTTTATGGACTGCCTGTGGTGAGAGGATGACCCCTATTGATTTTGAGGTCAGTAGGTCAAATGTCAAGGTCATCAGGACCCAGTAAGGAAAAACCTTGTGTGTACCATAACCCCTCTACCCCTGAAGCAAATCTCATGAAACTTCATAGGTGAACTGCCTGTGGTGAGAGGACGACACCTATTGATTTTGAGGTCAGTAGGTCAAAGGTCACCGGCACCCAATAATCAAAAACCTTGTTCGCTCCATAACTCCTGTCCCCTTGAAGCAGATCTCATGAAACTTTAAGGTAAACTGCCTATGGTGAGAGGACGACCCCTATTGATTGTAGGTCAAGGTCAGTGGGACCCGATAATGAACTTGTCCGCTCCATAACTCCTCTTACACTGAAGCAAATCTCGTGAAACTTCATAGGTGAACTGCCTGTGGTGAGAGGACGACCACTAATGATTTTGAGGTCAGTAGGTCAAAGGTTAAGGTCACCAGCATCCGATAATGAAAACCTTGTCCGCTCCATAACTCCTCTTCTCCTGAAGCAAATCTATGAAACATCATATGTGAACTGCCTGTGGTGAGAGGACGACCACTAATGATTTTGCGGTCAGTAGGTCGAAGGTCAAGGTCACTGGCACCCGATAATGAATAAACCTTGTTCGCTCCATAACTCCTCTCCCATTGAAGCAGATCTCATGAAACTTCATTTATGGACTGCCTATGGTGAGAGGATGACCACTAATGATTTTGAGATCAGTAGGTCAAGGTCACCGGCACAGTTATTCAATATTCAAATAAATAAGACATAACATATATCATTTGCAGGGAAGACAATTTTACAAAATTTTCGGATGAGGTCATATACCACTATTGCATTTCCCATAGGCCTACATTATAGCCTTTTGGCCTACAACCCCTATTTCTGAATAAGACTGGCTGAAAAAAACTAACTTTTCTTAAAGAACTATCTTAGATACACTCAAAAGTGACCAGCAACTTGGGGATAATGTAATGCTTTCAGCCTATAATACTTCACTGAATGTAGGTAATCTCAGGATAGCCCATGGATGTGAAGTTTGGTTATAACAAAAACCATCTTACAGTATTTAAAACGGTAATATCTGAATAGCTCATTTGTTATTATAACAAGTATATAAAAAAGAAAGTTTTCTCGATCAATAAATATTAAAGATATTTAAGATAAAGTCACATTGGTACGTCTGCTTTAATGCATGTAAAATCACGTATAACATCAAAATTTGATTTCTTTTTCTTATTTCAGTTAGAGAAATATGTGTCAACATCTAAGTTAAAATACTATTTCGCTGTGGATACAGCATATGTTGGGAAGAAACTGATGATGTTATTCTTCCCTTATTCTCACTCGGTAAGTCATTTTAGCTTGGTGTAGTCTCACAAACCACACTGTACTTTTAAAAAATAGTTCTCGTCAACATATGCAGCACTCCAGTGTGACCGTGCAGCACTCCAGTGTGACCGTGTAGAAGGGCACTTGCCATTGTTTTGGCCATCCTTAAATTATTATTTTTTGCTTTTCCGGACCCGATCCAGAATTTCCTAAGTATGTACATGTAGGTAGGTGGACTTTATTTTCAGAAGACATGATTATAGCCTTATGAAATTAAAAGAAAATTTATTCTAAAGATGGCAACTATTTTTAAGAATAGAATTTTGTTATGAAATAATTTGGGTAAGCCCTTTTTTATGCCTGGTAAGGGAAACAGCAAATCAATATTTGTTTTATGGTTGGCATTGGTAACATTAAAGGGACACTTTTTAAACTCGACTTATCTTCTACCAAGTTAGCTCAGATGGTGATCAGAGCTCCAGATAAGATGCGTATGTAAGTCATAATTTGGTATATTTTGCTGTATCTGACCACAAAAACATATACCGTTGGGTCTCTATAGAACCTCCTCAATGAGGCGATTCTGAAGAGACCCCACAATATATGCTTTTATGGACAAATAATAAAAATAATTATTTAAATACGCGCCTTATCTGAAGCTCTGGACTGATGCTTGAGTTTAATTTTGTGTTCAAGAATTCAGTTTTATATTTTTAAAACCACAAGGCATAATTTACAAATTGTGTGCCTATACCATTAACCTCTTTACCTCTATTTTGATTGACAGGGCAGATCTATGAATTGTATTATGAGTTACCAACTCTAAAATCATTTGATGCTTATTCGGCTACAATTATTTAAATGGTACAAATGTCACTGTTGTTTTATGATGATATTACTCACATTATAGGATTGGTCCATTAAATATGATCAAGACCAGCCAGTTGCGCCACGCTACGAAGTGAATGCCCCCGATCTCTATATACCAGGTATGTTTTACCTTCTAAATGAATCAGTATTACGGATTTTCGTGGGGTCGACATATATAGAATCATTCCCAATTCCCACAAACAAATTTCCTCACATAAACGCCCATGCTAAATCCCCATAGACAACAATGTGTAATTTCTTACTATCTCACGCGAGGGTGATAGTACAGGGTGATAGTAAATCGCAGGGTGATAGTAAAAAAATTATCACATGCGCAGCTTTTATGCGCGCTGTTTCGGTGACATCGGCTCAGTATGGTGAAATTGCTATTTTTAACTCATCATAATTTCAAAAGTACTTGACCGATTTCAATAAACTACCACTCATTTTCTTAGTTACGTTATTTCCGATCCAACGATATAACATTCATAGCAACTTTTAGAAAAAAAATTGTTGTTGTTTTTCAAAAAAGGAATCTGGCAAAGTGAAATCGGCACTGAAAATGAACCTTGGGCGATAATCATATCCTCAGGGTGAACATTCTTACTATCACCCTCTCATGAATGTGATATTTATATAGTATGTTAAGCATCGGAAATTATGTACTGCGCAGCAACATACATGTCTGAATTTAATGAGTGTGTTTTCCGGGAAACTATCTTCTAGAGTAGCAGAATTGTTCACAGCTAGCTTTCTTATCCAAAGATTCACAATAAAATGTTATCGATTGTTTCTGAAGAGTTTAATTTTACATAGAGGTAAATGTTAATTTAAATCTTTAATTAATGGTGAAGACCACAAAACGGAATGCACAACATTGGTCTTTAAACACAGATGGTCTCTTTATACAGGTGCATTTTAATTTAAAGGTGGGTGGAATTCATTAAAACTGGGTGGAATTCATTAAAACTTGGCAGGGATGATTATTATTGCCCCTTTGTCCGGACTAGTTCTTCTGAACCCCTGGATGGATTTAATTGAAACTTGGCAGGGATGATCAGTACCAAGCCTAGTTGCGCATGGCGTCGCCGTGTTCCGGTTGAATGATTTTTGGCAGAGTTATTGCCCCTTTGTCCGGACAAGTTCTCCTGATTTCCTGGATGGATTTCATTGGAACTTGGCAGGGATGATCAGTACCAAGCCTAGTTGCACTCACCGTGTTCCAGTTGAATGATTTTTGGCAGAGTTATTGCCCCTTTGTCCGGACTAGTTCTCCTGAACCCCATGGATGGATTTCATTGAAACTTGGCAGGGATGATCAGTACCAAGCCTAGTTGCGCATATCGTCACTGTTCCGGTTGAATGATTTTTGACAGAGTTATGGCCCTTTAATGGTTTTAGTACACAAACTTTGGACCCCTGGGCAGATTTCACCGAAACTTGGCAAGGACGTTCAATACCAAGCCTAGTTGCAAATTTTTGGTGGAGTCCTGGCCCTTTAAAGGTTTTAATTCACAAACCTTATCCAGACTAGTTTTCCTGAACCCGTGGCCGGATTTCATCAGAACTTGGCAGGGTCCAGGGATAATCAGTATCAAGCCTTGTTGCGCATTTCTTTGCCGTGTTACGGTCAAGAGATTTTTGGCGCAGTTATGGCCTCTTTAACTTTGTCCAGACTAGTTCTCCTCATGAACACCTGGCCTGATTTCAATGAATTTTTATATGGATGATCAGTATCAAGCCTCATTATGCATATCATTGCCATGTTCTGGTTGAATGGTATTTGGCAGAGTTATGGCCCCTTATACAGTAGTGGGATACAGTAGATCATGTTGACCAATACGATATTTGTATCGATACAAAATGATCAATATTCAATATATTATATGATATTTTCTGTAAGAGAAATGAATAAAAATATAAAGAGAACTGTACTAATAAACAATGTTTGTCATTTATTATTACTTCAAAATATTTATTCTGCAGCAAAATAATCTTATTCTGCAAAAAAAATCAGATGATTTTCCTGTACCTCCTCGCTAGGAGAGAGATTACGATGACGTCTAAAATGCGGGCCGTACCGTACATTGTACGGAATGACTTAATTTCCCTATTTTCGAACAAATATCGTAATAATTGTGTTTTTATGTGTTAGTATCAATTATCTGTATTTCCAACTAAACCTTTTAATGTAAGAATACTAACTCCAGTAGTGTTGATTTTGATTTCTTCTGACATTCTTATTACCATTACCATAACTTCATTGTGATTATTGGTGCTCCGAAAATTTCAGTTTTATTAATTACTTCAAATTAATTTGGATAACGTGGTTTTATTTTTAAAATGAAAGTATTTTACAGTTCTTCGGTTATTTTTTTATGGTTAAAGAAAGCTTATAAAGCCAAGTAATGGTACGAGTATGTTATGGCCCGCGTTTTATCCATAACCATTTTTCCCTCCCCCACTTGCCCGCATTTTAGAAGTCATCGTAATCGCTCTCCTTGCGAGGAGGTAGAATTAGTTCCCATCATATTTCAACGCTGCAGAAATGACCGATACAGGTATGTTCATTATGATATATCAA
This sequence comes from Cyrtodaria siliqua, assembly GCA_037043455.1. Taxonomy (NCBI): domain Eukaryota; kingdom Metazoa; phylum Mollusca; class Bivalvia; order Adapedonta; family Hiatellidae; genus Cyrtodaria; species Cyrtodaria siliqua. The sequence goes on from JAWPHD010003751.1 coordinate 104,998, forward strand.
TCGAATACCGGTATTCGATCTATATCGAGAACCGGTACACACCCCTATTATACAGAAACTTTTGTCAGACAAGTTCTCTTGAACTACGGGCTGGATTTCAGTGAAACTTTGCAAGGATGATTAGTACCAAGTCTAGTTGCCCATATCGTCGTCATGTTTCTGTCAAATGCCTTTTCCCCAGAGGGGGAGACATCTGTTTTACTAAAAACAACCTCTAGTTCACATTTGAATTTGTGGAGTATTACTCTTCAAAATATCTGCTAGGCTCGCGTTAACCATTCGTGAAATCGCTATAGGCGAAAAGAAAACCGAACTGGCGAATGAAAATCGTAAGAAATACATATCAAATTCGCCAGACATCGTCGGTCTGGCGAATTCAAATTTCCGACCGATTTTGTCTAAAATCTCGGAAAATCCCGAATTCTAATACACAGTCTTTCACTGTTTATTACCCACTACCCCGCTGGGTGTTGTTAGCTAATTAGCGACAATCAATTTGGACTGATAAACTAATTATCGCAGTGTTTATTGAAGACCGATGTCAAATTGTCGGTGTGTGATAGACTACGCCCACTGTTCCGCCTCTTGCTGTCAATCAAACTGGTTTGTGACCCCGCGTTCAATATTATCCACATATTTAACTGCGTTATCGAGCCGAGTAAAACATAAAAATAACGTGGCGCCCTCTAGCGGCCAAAATGGCTTTTCAAAACACAAAAGTTTTCTTACGAATTGATAGGGGTCTTGATAAGCTGGAGATGCCGTCGGTGTTTTTGAACTTTACGATCACCGATAAGACTAATTAGTTGTACACACGGTAGCGTAAACTGGAACAATGGCAAGTGTGAACCGATGTTTGATCGGCCTGTCTCTGAATTGGGATAATTTATGGTTGAACAATCAACATGAAAAAATACAAAAGGTGCGCTTACTCAAAATATTGGTACAATTTTAGAATGAAGTGGCTTTTATTACTTACTCTATGCATGATAGTCGTGGTGTACATGTATGTAGCATTTCTGAATTTTGTCTCACAATGCAGCGCGATCTTTCTAGCTCCTTTGGAACTCCTGTTAGTTGAACTTGTTTTATATGCCTCAGCTTAGCCTTACATTTTTAAACATATTTTTTTATTTCTATGAATGTTAGTAGGTATATTGAAATACATTTAATGCAAATACTAAATGGATTAATCAATGGTGACAAGAGTCTGTATTTTTATATTTTCTTATTATATGCATGCATTCTTTCTGTCCTTTTTTAAATTTCAGTCGACAATTTTTAAAAATTAAAATAGCATTAAATTAAATACAATTTTTAAAACTTTTTGAATATTGTACAGCTCCACTTGTAATTGTAAGTAAACACTAAAGCAGAATGCATATGATGTGGACATATTGATACCCTATACATGTAGGTTAATAAAGCATACTTTGTTTAACTTACTATTGATGTGTACGCAAATGCGAAGTTTTAGCGCCTTCAATTTGTTCAAAAATATCTCGGCAAAAGTCTGGCTAAAGACATTCTAATCTGGCTAAAGGAATTTTTAGGGCTTTAGCCAGATTTGGCTAAAGGGTTTAAAATCCTAGCGCTAGCCTAGATCTGTGACAGATGAAGTTCTTTTTGCATTGGTGCCAGCACCTTTTCCGGGCATGTTTATTAACTCTATTTTACTAGCTAATGTAAGAGTTATGCACATTATTTTGGGAGTGTGCATTTCAACTTGCCCTGATAAATGTCACTTCCTACTATTTTTAGGTGTATCCGTTGTGCACATTTACAATCTTATGAAGTCACCCCTCAAACAAATGTGTCAGGCATTATAACATTATTGTTACATCGCTCTTTCATATACACATTTAATTGATTTGTTTGTTTGTATGGTGTTTTATGTCATTTTCAACACAACATTTAATTGAGGAGACCACTGTTAATGATGCACCATTAATCACTAATAAATGATACACCATAAATCAGTGTAAATGATATACCAGAAATGACTAATAAATGATATACCATAAGACACTAATAAATGATAACCATAAATCAGTGTAAATGATATACCATAAATGACTAATAAATGATATACCATAAGACACTAATAAATGATATCCCATAAATCACTAATAAATGTTATACCATAAAACACTAATAATTGATACACCATAAATCAGTGTAAATGATATACCATAAATCACTAATAAATGTTATGCCATAAAACACTAATAAATGATATACCATAAAACACTTATAATTGATACACCATAAAACACTAATAATTGATACAACATAAATCACCATAAATGATACACCATACTAATAAAAGATGCACCCCTAACTCATTGTAAATGATACACCATAAATCACTAATAAAAGATACACCATAACTCATTGTAAATGATACACCATAAATCACTAATAAATGATACACCATAAATCACTAATAAAAGATACACCATAACTCATTATAAATGATACACCATAAATCACTAATAAATGATTCACCATAAATGATACACCATAAATCACTAATAAATGGTATACCATAAAACACTAATAAATGATACACCATAAACTACTGTAAATGATACACCAGAAATCACTACATAATACACCATATGTCACTAAATTATATACCATCAGTCTGTAAATGATTGTGGATTGTAGCAGTTGCAGATATTTTGTTTTATTTGTTGCAGTTATGGCCTTGGTCACCTACATCCTTGTGGCTGGAATTGTCCTTGGCACACAAAACAGGTGAGACTCGAGTCTTATTACCTCTTATTAGCTCGACTATTTGAAGAATAAGAGAGCCTATGTAATCACCCCGTGGTCGGCGTTGGCGTCGGCGTCCCACATCAAGGTCTGCGTGTAAGCTGTGTTTACAAGTCCATATCTCTTACAATTTTTACCCTAGCACAACCAAATTTGGCCATGGGCTTCCTTATAGCATTATCTTAAGGGCTGCATAAGCAATTTTGGTTCCTGTAACCCATGGGCCCCCATGGAACCCAAATTATGATAGCCCATAAAATGTGTCCCATTTCACATCTAATTTTGCGTGTAAGCTGTGTTTACAAGTCTATATCTCACAATTCTTACCCTAGCACAACCAAATTTAACCATTAGCTTTCATATAGCATTATCTTAAGGGCTGCTTAAGTAATTTTGGTTCCTGTAACCCCTGGGCTCCCATGGAACCCAAAACCTTAAAATGTGTCTGTTTCACATCAAATTTTGTGTGTAAGCTGTGTTTACAGGTCTATATCTCTTACATTTCTTATCCTAGCTGAACTAAATTTGGAATTGGTTTCCTTATAGTATGTTGTAAAGGGTTGGATAAGTAATTTTGTCATCTGCAAATTCTGGGCTCCCATGGAACCCAAATGTGATGGCCTATAAAATGTGCAATAAAGGCAGATCTAGGTTTGCATGTAAGCATGTATATATCTATAATTTTGGTTTGGGATTTCTTATAGCATTATGCATCTTATTCATACTTCACCAATATTGGGGCATGGGCTCCCTCCCCTTCCCCCTGCTTCTCTCCCCGCCCCCACACACCCCACCCCACACCCCCACACTCTAAACTTTTTTTTTTTTTTTTTTTTTACATATTTCTGTGTTGTCTTGGTCAATTCTGACACATACCTATGTTGCCCCCCCATCCCCCTCCATGCCCCCCTCCCCACGCTCGGTAATTTCTTACACATATGTTGCCCCCTCTACCCCCTCCCACACATACCTATGTTGCCCATCCCCCTCCATGCCCCCCTCCCCACGCTCGGTAATTTCTTACACATATGTTGCCCCCTCAACCCCCTCCCACACACTACCCCCCCCCCCCCCCCAAAAAACCCCGACTCGAAACTTTTTTCTTTTTTTTGGTGACATATTTCTGTGTTGTTTTTGTCAATTCTTACACATAGCTATCTTGTCCCCCCATTCCCCCCCCCCCCCCCCCCCCCCCCACTCAAAACTCGATTTTTTTATTTATTTTTTATTTTTTACATATCTCTGTGTAGTTTTGGTCAATTCTTACACATAGTTATGTTGTGCCCCCAACCCAACCCCACATTGTGGTAGCCTTGTTTTCTGATGGTATATACTAGCTATATAATTTATTATTCTCTGAAAAATCGAATAGTCGAGCTGGGCTGTTCTCCGGTTCTGTGTTTGAATATATCTACAATAAATGAAATTTGATGAGGTATCTTCCTGCATTATTAATCTCTGTGTGCTATATTTTAAGGCAGCGTCTGTTAAGAAAATGTAAATTTTCTATTAGATGATTATTGGTATTTGTAATAATTGCTCTGAATTTAAGCATGTGAAATATGCCGCCCACCACCTGCCTTACCCACCCCACCCCACCCCCACACACTTTCACCCTATATTCCTCTATCTTTTCTATAAGGGAAACTTAACATATATCAAATACATTCTTTTTAATGTACTTTAGGGAAACTTTTAGCAGTGGGGATTAATTGGCTGTTACGCTTGGCCTCAACTTTCCAAAGTGTGCTTAAATGTTTATCACGACCATGCTTATAAAACAGAAAAAAAAAACTGAAAAAAAATGGAGAAATGCCTTTTAAGAGTACAATAACAACATTGGAACATCAGCGTTGATGTGTCTGAACTGTACTGCTTGACTGTTACAGGTGGTCTCATTCTTTCCAAAGTGTGCTTAAATGTTTATCGTGACTATGCTTCTAAAACCGATTAAAAAAACAACCTTGAAGAATGCCTTTTAAGAGTACAATAACAACGTCATTGCAACATCTGCGTTGATGTGTCTCAACTGTACTGCTGGTTTTTGCATGAATTTATTATACACTAAAACCTGTATTAACAGTCAGGAGACTGCTACATACATGTAGAAGAGCAAATTTGGTTTCTTCAAGCAGATCTTCTCATTAGAGATGGTCTCTTGACAAGGGTTGACTATTTATGACTCTAACGGGTCAGTTGCCAGTTGGTGAGGCCAAAGAAAAAAACAAATGCTGTTCCCAGCAGGGGTTATGGTTTTGAATTGAATGAGGATCCAGACCATGATATTCATTTCCTATTATAAATCATCTTTTCCCCCATTATTGTCAGTTTTTGCTCGTTACCATTCCACATTCCAATATGGCTGCCGTTAAACACCATTTACCAGTAGTTGATTATGTACTATTTCAGATTTACCCCTGAACAGCTAGGTTTACAAGCAAGTACTGCGTTAGTGTGGATAATTATAGAGCTTGTGGCTGTTATGCTGAGTTTATATATAATGAACCTTACTACAGAACTCAAGTATATGGATATGCTTGCGTATTCTGGATACAAATATGTAGGGTGAGTTTTTGCGATTAGTTGTTTCAGAATTGTGAAGGCTGAAGAGTTTGTACATGATTTAATGTTTTATTCATCATTGGGTTTGAAAAACGTGCCTCACCATGTCTGAATAACCCGATTCTCTTGTATTTCGTGGTGAGCCAAGTTACCCATTCCACTGTGCTTTGGCATATTACTGGACCAAACCTTGCCTGAAGATTAAACATTAAATTATGATTTATGTCAAATTTATAAATTTGCTACTATTTGCCAAACATATATCGCAATAAGTTTCTGCATTTAAATGATCATACTCAAAATAATGTATACTATTTAAGGTATCAAGTTTATATATAAAGGCTATTCCGTTAAAACATACCTGGAACCCCAGGAAGGCAATTTAATAAACATCTACGGGTGGACCCTATTTACCCAAATTTGGTTCTGTATACTCAATTTTGCCTCATTGGGTGGGTGCTCAATTTCAAAGGTGCCTTCCTGGGGTCCCATGCATGTTTTAACCCATAAAGATGAATGGCCACCCTTTTTGTAGTATTATCAATTAACACATTAACTCTTAAACATCATATGAACATTTCTTGATAGTCTTGGAGAGAAACATACATTTAAAACCGCTACTAAGTTGTAAGCAAAAAAAAGTTTCATTTGCATGACTACTTTTACCACTGCGTGACTGCACGGGGAAATGAGGTAAATCTGAATTGTATAGCTGCACAACTATTGCCAGATAATTGATCAGTACATTTACCTGTGGAATAATTTACCTGTTCAAAGCTTTCTACATCATCAAATAAAACCTTATTCTCGCTTTTCACAGATATTGCAATGTGTGAATTGTAAATATCTAGTGTTGTGTATTTATTTCGGTATAAATAAACATAAACATGTTCATGAAACAAAACATGGCTGGAGAACTATAAACGCTAAGCACGCCTATAATAGCCTTTGCGTCCATTGTAAACCCAGATCATGGTTTACAATGTCCGGCTGTTGATCAGTCATTTCCCCCAAAACACCCCTTTGTCACATAATGGAATGGTCTTAATGCAAAGAAAGAACGGTCCATTAAAATATGTAGGGGGTTAAGGATTAATGGAATGTCCCTTTGATAGCTATTCATTTTTATTTAAAAAAGTATAATATTTACTTGACTTGGAGTACTAGTATACTAATTATTAAGGAGTACTAGTATACTAATTATTAAGTTGTACTAGTATACTAATTATTAAGGAGTACTAGTATACTAATTATTAAGGAGTACTAGTATACACTAATTATTAAGGAGTACTAGTATACTAATTATTAAGGAGTACTAGTATACTAATTATTAAGGAGTACTAGTATACACTAATTATTAAGGAGTACTAGTATACACCAATTATTAAGTTGTACTAGTATACTAATTATTAAGGAGTACTAGTATACTAATTATTAAGGAGTACAGTCGATTCCGTTTAATCGCATATCGGTTAATTGCATATTTCGGTTAATTGCATAAAGTTTTGAAACACAAAACCATTCGCATTCTTTTGCATGTAAAAAAACCCGTATAATCGCATAGGTTTTTGTCACATTCCGGATAATTGCATAACGAATATCTGGCTAATTGCATACTGAAATTCAAATTTACCTGTATTTTGCAACTGTTAATTGATTGTCACAGAGATAAGCCCGAGGCAAATTGATTGACAAAAGGTGCTAATTGGCTTGCCGAGAGAGTTTGCCATTTTGTGCGGTTTCCGTAAAGCTTCCACGCCATGACGATCGCTCACCAATAAACATACGTAATGTAAAGCATAGTGTTGTTAATTATTTACTGCTCTCAGTTTGCTAGTGTCGGTAGAGATGCATATGACATTGAGTAGCTCATAGAGGTTACTTAATAAATGAAAAATAAAATAAGCTTTTGTGTTATTATCATGGCTGTGTAATTCACACTACAAACAATAGCAAAGCGACGCAGGTTGAAAGAAAAAAATACGCATAAATATTGCGTAAATTATATATAAAATAACGGTAAATACAAAATGGATATGCACAATAATAATCCTATCAAACATCTTACATAGAATTAACTCGCTTTTATGGAGTTTCTATGTAAGTAGTAACAGAACAGTAAAACGAAAGTAGAAACGTGCACCGCTACATGTACAAAATGTTCAGTTTCGGTTATTTGAATACTCCGGTTAATCGCATATATTTTCTTGACAAATCGGCTATGCTAATAACCGAAATCGACTGTACTAGTATACTAATTATTAAGGAGTACTAGCATACTAATTATTAAGGGGTACTAGTATACTAATTATTAAGGAGTACTAGTATACTAATTATTAAGGAGTACTAGCATACTAATTATTAAGGGGTACTAGTATACTAATTATTAGGGGTACTAGTATACTAATTATTAAGGAGTACTAGTATACTAATTATTAAGGAGTACTAGCATACTAATTATTAAGGAGTACTAGTATACTAATTATTAAGGAGTACTAGTATACTTATTATTAAAGATTACAATACCTACCAATTTATGATTTTTTCAGAACTATTTAATTATAATGTACTTTTTGAGATTCAGTTGATGTGTATTTTCAGGATGATATTTATTTTACTGGGAGGTATGCTGTTTGAGAGTGCAGGATATTATGGGATGCTGCTCTGGTTTAGTCTTTCTGTTGTATTTTTTTTGGTGAGTAGATTTAGTACATTTTTATAGGTGAAAGCTAAGGTTTTCTTCAAGAATGAAGACAGCAGACTCAGAGAGTTAACTTTCTTGGTGATTATAAATCATGAGAATTTGCTTCGCATCACACGCATTTCGTTTATTGTACTCTGTAACAGTTTTATGCTCAGAAATTTACTATATGTACTGATGTACCTAGTAAATTCGTCATACGTATCCACAGCATGTTAATGTTACAATATGCCACCATGCCTTATTTATCTGCATGTGCTGTGATTACAAGGAGAATAAATGAATGGTGTTTTATGGCACGTCATCACATAAATAGGTCATATTGCAGGGCTTTTTAACCTGTTTAACAGGGGCCGAAATTCGGCCTCTTCCCAATTGCAAAAACATCTATTTTTTCCCAATTTTGGGGTAAAAAATTCCCATTTTGTTTGTTAATTAAGTGACATACATGTACTTTACATAGTTTGTATGTTAAAATAATTCAGTTCTAAAACCTAATCAATATTTTACCTAAAACTACATTTTAATGAAATTTCCCCTTAAAAAAAACATTTCCCAAAACAACAAAAATCACGCTATTTTTTCCCCAATTTGGACAGTCTTGCGTTTCTTTTTCCCAATTTCAGCAGGCCTAGGCCTTTTCCCAGTTTCCTTGAAAAAAGCCCTGTATTGTGCGCAAAAACCGATGAATCATGAAAGAATGAAGTAGTAACTAAAAATAATGTAAACGTATAAAGATAAAACTCTACAAATAAGGGATGATATGGTAGCAATATAAACTATGTATATATGTAAATCAACAAATGCCCGCCAACGGGCTTGTAAACAAGTTAATATATATAGGAAAATATTATATTGATTTATTAAGTCTTGATTTTCTTTAAGGAAATCTAAAACAAGACTAAAATCTATAGTATCAAATAACTCTTTCAAAGTATTAACTGTGTAGTATCTTTGTCGCATAGGATCAAAGTCTACACATTCCAACAAGATATGTTTGACCGTTAACGGTGCAAAACAGGGTATACATTCTGGCAACTGCTCACCTTGTAATAAATATAAATGAGTACAGCGTGTATGCCCTATCTTGACCCTGGCTAGGACAACTTCCTCTGGACGAATGGGTCTACTAGAAGGATGCCATTCTCTGAGTAACGGTTTAATGGAATGGAGTTTATTGTTCACCGACAAGTCCCAAGCGGCTTGCCAAGAGTTACGAATATATGTGTTGATACAACTTTTAAAATCAGTATAAGGTAATTTGGTATTAGATATATGTAAACCTAATGCTGCCTTAGCAGCACTATCAGCTCTATCATTATCACATATTCCTACATGGCTTGGAAGCCAGCAGAAAATAATAACATTATCAACTACAAGAGAATTGTACTTTTCTAAAAGTTGAAGCACAACTGGATTATCATGTTTCATATTACCCAGTGCTTGAAGAAATGAAAGGGAATCAGAAAAGATATCGAAATGGTCATCATCAGATTCCTGAATTTGCCTTAAGTTCAGCTGAGAAGATAAAGGCCTTGTCAGGCAGGCAGCTCTTTATGCTGTGTTTGTGAACAACAGCTGCTGCAGCTACCTTGTCTCCATCTTTAGAACCATCTGTGTATATATGTTGAAATGAGAGACCCGTATTAAGCCTAAATGACCAATGAGACCCGTATTAAGCCGTGATGCCAGGTTGGGACCCGTATTTTAAACAGTACCACATTCCTTGTTTATTTAATTTTAAATATTCGAAATGTAGTGAAAAATTTAGCGTTTACTACATAGCAGACATTGTGCAACACTGTGACTTGGGGCCACAGCGAATTCAGTCGCAGTTGATATTTGATCGAGCTATAACATTTTCCCGCTTTGTTGGTCTTTTAAAAGTAACACTGTGATAATGACAATCACATATTTCCTCTCAGGCCTAAAAAAAATATTGTGTGGTTTGGGTAACATGTTCAAAATTGGTAGGTAGGGTAGGTCGGATTTTTTTTTTTTTTTTTTTTTTTTTTTTTTAAGGATTGTTTTTTATGAACGCAAAGAAGATGCACTGAATTATGTACTATAATTACTGTGACTTTATATTGTTATTTTTTTTTATTTTTTAATTTTTTTTTCCGAAATGGACCAAAAAAACGTCAGGGTCGGCGGGTATTCGTAGGTAGGGTCGGGTGACCCGAACCACACAATTTTTTTTTTTAGGCCTCAGTAAACACACTTTATCTGGTGTTGCTGTACATATAGGATCATTGATACTTTATTCTTATCACCTTTCATCTGGTATATTGCAAATGAAGCGCTCCATGGTCGAGGGGTTAATGACTGCATGGTAAACCTTCTCAACGCTACGAGTTCGATTCCTGCTGGGAGCTCAACTTGTGAGAAAGTGTAAATTCTTATGGATGGTGCGAGGTATACAGTACTGGTTCTACCCAGGAATAATTGGGTGGTCTGCCTCCACCACAGGAAAATTAACTATCATGCATAGCCTAAAATGGGATGAAAAATGACGTTAAACACCAAACAAACAAATATTGTAAATGTCTGCTAAATAGCTAAGATGCATGTTTGCATTTTGAAATATCCGGCATGTCTATACGCAGTTGATTTTTGATCGAGCGATAACATATTTTCCGCTTTGTTGGTCTTTCAAAAGTAACACTGTGATAATTGCAATCACATATTTCCTCTCAGTAAACACACTTCGTCTGGTATACGTATAGGATCATTGATACTTTATTCTTATCACCTGTCATTTGGTATATTGCTAATTGAACCGCCATCATTTTAAGACGATTTCCCAATATCTATTCAAAGCACCAATGAAAAGCACTAACTTACATAATATGTCATGTAATTAAATATTCAGAGCTTATAATCTCTGAAACAATGTTTAGGTCATGAATAATAATTACCTTCGATGTAGCGCGCGTGATTTCAGGTGACTGGTCATGTGACAGAAATCTTTAAAATGGCTGATGAAAATTACCGGTAGTCAAATTCTCGCGTTTTGTAAGCAAGCAGGGGTCTTGCGTTATTGTAAGATAATTATAAGAAATTAACCTGTCAGTTTGTTGTATTATTAACTTTTATCGTATTTTGTTTTATCAATAATATCACGAAATAGGCACTATTGTTTACATTGCATCAGCTTAATTCAGAAAGATCTGTTAAACTCACTGAACTGGCAAGTCAGTTCTGTCTTTAATAGTGTCCTACCCATATGTGTAAAATCTAAAAATTAACCAAATTGGTCTTATCTTCCAGTGGTTTGTTAAACCCTCCATGTTTAAGTTAAATTACTAAAGATATCCACCGTTTTCAGTATAAAACCTATACAGAAAATTAAGTTCGTTTCTCTGTGGACAAAATTCAGTTGTCAAATTTATGCTGCAATCTTAAGTTTTGGTGTGGCAAGCTAGCAAAGTCGCCAGGGGTCTAAATTGAAAATCACAAAAAGTTAGTAAGGTTTAAAGGGTATGATTTAAAAATATGTGTGAATATGTACTGATTTTACTGACCATGTACCTTTCACATATTAGCATTATCCACAGATCTGTGTATAATGTTATGTAATGTGTTTAATGTTTCCTAGAACTGCATTGCAGTGTAAAACATGAGACTGTCAAAGTGTTGTTGTTTTTATGCCTCCACCACCGAATGGTGAAGAGGTATATAGCGTTAGCAATGGCCGTCTGTCCTTCCGTATGTACGTCCGACTTTCCATCCGTCCCAAAAAGTTTGTGTGTCCATCTCCTCCCACACTTTTCAACCGATTGCTTCGAAACTTTACAGAATGTTTACCTATGATGTAAGATGTGCATGTCGTTTCGTCGTCAAAATCGACCCTGTATTACCGGTGTTGTGGCCCCTTTTTTTGTCAATTTTTACTTGAAAATATATTGTGTGTCTATCTCCTCCCACAATTTTCAGCCGATTGCTTCGAAAATTTGCAGGATGCTTACCTATGATGTCAAGATGTGCATATCATTTCTGAGTCAAAATCGACCTAGTATTACCAGAGTTATGGCCCCTTTTTCATCAAATTTTGCGTCAAAATATCGTGTCTGTTCACTCCCACACTTTCAACTGATAGCTTTCAAACTCTACAGGATGCTTACCTTTGATGTCAAGAAGTACATATATTGTTTCGACGTCAAAATCGACCTAGTATAACCAGACTTGTGGCCTTTTTTTCGTAAAATTTTACGTTAAAACATCTTGTGTGTCTTTTTACACTGTTTTCATTGGAGGCATATGTGTCCCATGGATACATTTCTAGTTATACATATGATTGATGTAACATATCTTTTAATTTGAATTACATTTGATCAGGGAAAAGTCAGGGAATTTTATTTGACCGAGGTGCTGACAACCATGATGATTCCAGACATATAGGGTAAAACGTTGTTGGGTTGGGTCAGGGTTAACTCTTAACCCGCTAAGCACGACCAGTGTTCTCCCCAGGAATTTCTCAAGGCATGTCGCCTTTATCAGAGAAAATATGCTTCAGAGAGTATCCTTATACCTGGCCCCTTTAGGTATGGGTAGTTTGTCAGAAAGACACTTGAGTTACATAAGGAAGGGCTAGTGATTCTGTATAATTATTGTTTTAAACTTATTTTGAGCTAATCAAAAATGAAATAATTAAAATGTGTTACGTCTTTTTAAAATTACGGCATGTTGCAAAAGCATTTTGGCTGTGAAGGGATGTTAAATGTGACATGTCTTAATAGCCTGGGGAGAATACTGACGACTATAATAGCCTTTGCGTCCATTGTAAACCCAGATCAGCCTTCTAGTAAATAAGCAATTATAATAAATGCAAGATAAAACTTATATTTAAAGCTACATGTAGTTGACCTACTTTATAGTCCTGCCACACTGCATCTCCATTAAAATGATACCAGGCCGACCAGCTCTAGCACCACCCTTTGGAGCTACTAGTACCATTTTTATGAAGTCTTTTGTATGACCAGGCCGGGGATTGAACCCACGACTCCGCATGTGAGGCGTATGCACTACCATTATGCCACTGCTGCACCTAGTTAGATGAAAGTTTGTTTGCTGTACCAGTAATGCTTATGATTAGTGTCGGCAATCAGACTGGAAAATTACTATCGATAATCGGAAAAAAGAAACCGATCGATTATCGATTTTACAATCGTTTGTTTTATTCATGTACAGACGCTAATTTATATAACAGTGACCTTTGCTTCTTTATGTACCTTTTGGAATTCTCTGTATCATGCTAGCCTCCTTAATTCTAAATGAGACAAAGTAGAGTGTATAATAATTATACAGTTGATTTCAGTTACTTGTCAGGAAAATATTTACTGTCGATTGTCGACAATTTTAGGTCTATTCGATTAGTTTTCGATTGTAAGAGACAATCGGCACATCACTACTTATGATAAACTGAACTAGGTGATCACAAACTGCTCCTGTAGCTTGTTTTAAAAAAACACTTGCCCAAATTTTTTATAGTAATCGCACCATCTGTCATCTGTCGGTCAGCCCGCAGTTCGTGTCCGGACTGTACATTCAAAACCCCTGCATGGATTTTTAATTAACTTGACACAAGTGATCACCATAACAAAACAATGTGTTGCGCGCAAAACCCAGGTCCGTACCTCCAAGGTCAAGGTCACACTTGCAGTTCATAGGTCGTCTGTCCGTCATTCTGCAATTCGTGTTCGGCCTGTACCTTCAAAATCCCTGCATGGATTTTTAATTAACTTGGCACAAGTGATCACCATAACAAGACGATGTGTCGCGCGCAAAACCCAAGTACGGACCTGGGTTTTGCGCGCGACACATCGTCTTGTTATGGTGATCAAGGTCAAGGTCACAATTGCAGTTCATAGGTCAAAACAGGTACGCATTTTTGTGTCCGGACCGTAACGTCACAACCCCTGCAGGGATTTTTAAATAACTTGGCACAAGTGATCACCATAACAAGACGATGTGTCACGCGCAAAACCCAGGTCTCTACCTCAAAGGTCAAGGTCACACTTGCAGTTCATATGTCAAAAACAGGTACGCAATTTCGTGTCCGGACTGTAACATCACAACCCCTGCAGGGATTTTTAAATAACAAGTGATCACCATAACAAGACGATGTGTCGCACGCAAAACCCATGTCTTTAAGGTCAAGGTCACACTTGGAGGTCAAAAGTCAAATCGTGTTCGTTCAATAACTTTTGCATTCATGGACGGATTTTCAAATAACTTGGCACAAGTGCTCACCACAACCAAACAACATGTCGCGCACAAATCCAGGTCCATAGCTCCAAGGTCAAGGTCATACTTAGAGGTCAAAGGTCACTTCGGGGCATTTGTCACTTCCAGTGATAATTCTTGTTTCAGCCTGTTTTAGGAAACAACACATTTTAGTTTTGGCCAAAGGCTGTACAGACTGAAAACTTTTGTCATATTTGTTTAGTTTTCATAGCTCAGTGACTACTTATATGTTTGTTTTGTTAAGCTCATGTTCAATATTTAATAAACTAACGTTGATCTTGAACATCAGTTGTCTGTGATTGTACAAACTAAATCTACCTTGCATTTGTCATATAAATTTGCCTCGTTTTTCATGGCAGTGAATATATTCCTGAAAGTAGAGTTCTAGCGTTTAGCTGACTAATCTCACTCACTTGGAATTTTAATAGAATCAGTACCGCAAAACGAAGACTTATAATCGTTTGGTAAAATGTTCTTCTGAATTACCATACAATTGGTAAAATGGTGTTTTGAATTACCATACAATTGGTAAAATAGTGTTTTGAATTACCTCACATTTTGCTAAAAGGTTCATTTAAACATTTGACTTATCATCAAATTGGTAAAATGTTCTTTTGAGTTATCAAATTGGTAAATGTTCATTTGAATTGTCAAATTCGTAACATGTTCTTTTGAATTATCATCAAATTGGTTAAATGTTCTTTTGAATTATTGTCAAATTGGTAAGATGTTCATGTGAATTATCGTCAAATTGGTAAAATGTTCATTTGAATTATAACCAGATTCGTTTTTCATGGCAGTGAATTTATTCCTGAAAGTAGAGTTCTAGCGTTTAGCTGACTAATCTCACTCACTTGGAATTTTCATATAATCAGTACCGCAAAACGAAGACTTATAATCGTTTGGTAAAATGTTCTTCTGAATTATCATCAAATTGGTAAAATGTTCTTTTGAATTACCATCCAATTGGTAAAATGGTGTTTTGAATTACCTCAAATTTTGCTAAAAGGTTCATTTAAACATTTGACTTATCATCAAATTGGTAAAATGTTCTTTTGAGTTATCAGATTGGTTAAATGTTCTTTTGAATTATCATCAAATTGGTAAAATGTTCTTTTGAATTATCATCAAATTGGTTAAATGTTCTTTTGAATTATTGTCAAATTGGTAAAATCATTTGAATTATCGTCAAATTGGTATACTGGTCTTTTAAATTACCATCAAATTGGTAAAATGGTCCTATGAATTACCATCAAATTGGTAAAATGGTCTTTTGAATATTATTTTGTTGACACAGCAAGATACATTGTACTTTCATATTTTAATATTTAAACATGTTGCAAATGTATATTAAGAAACAAAATGGTCTTATATTTTTGATGTTTTAAAATACTTTTTAATTTTCAGGTAAGAACATTAAAGGTGCAGATTTTACCACGCTCAGAGACAGACGGTTTTGCCCATGGAGGGACCAAGAGAAGCTTATACCTGATATTGTCCATCTCACTAATTCAGCCTGTGCTCATGTGGTGGTTAACTAGGCATATTGTGTTTAATTAAAAAGTGCCATAAGTCACATGACAATCACATGACTACATCATATGACTAATCACATGACACATTAAAAATCTGCATGGTAAATATAGCATTAATAGACTTACATGAGAAACTGAAATGGCCAAGCTTAGTATAATGTATGGGTAAAAAATGTATCCATGTACCAACAAGTATAATTTATGAATGCATTTTGTGCTGAATATTGAAAGTGTATTTGCTAAATGAATTCCATTGTTTTGAGTCCCGCTTATTTTGATATAAGTTGATTAATTACAAGGTGGAAAACAAAGATAAGTGGCTCGTCTCTGACAGGTGGCCATGTTGTGTTATCAGACCTTGTTTTTACTTGATTAAAGATGTGTATCACATAACATGCGGTGTAGGAGTGTAATAACACCATTCAGTATTTTCGATATATCACTAGTGGTATAACATAACGTTAATGACGTCATGGATATCACGTTAGTGTACGTTTTCTGACGTAATGTGACGTTATAAGTTATGCAATAAATAGAATCTAACATTCGTTCTCATTCATTATTGAATTTATTAAACTCGTAAGCAAAAATGATATAATGCGCGGCAAGAGCCTCGTATTATATCATTTTGCCAACTCGTTTAATAAATTCAATAATGAATGAGTACTCATGTAAGATTCTCTATATATGCATGACACAGAGGTTTTATGTGTCACACTGAATATAGAGATGGATTCCGTACTGGTTCCACGTCTTTTCGACCTTCACACTGCATTGTGAGCTGCGCAGGGGTCCGGTCAATCTTATGGCATGCTCAGCAGTAATGACAAGTTTATGCGTGTCTGGCCTGTTGTAGCTCACCCAAGGTCAGCAGTGAAGGTCAACATATCCACTGGTAAGCCAGCTTCACAGAACAAAAAGTCTATAGGTTTACAACACTTACAAACTCTGTAAGGGTAGGTGTACTTTGTTTTATCAAGCATATTTGTGTTTAAGTCCATCATAGTGGTTATTTTCACTGCTGAATAAATAGAGGATCTGATATGAGCACTTGATGCATATGAAAACTGAGCCGAAGGCTGAAGGTGATCTATTGGGATCACTCTTTGTCCATCGTCCGTCATGTATGATCCTTAGATGAATGCCTTGTAGATTTGTTAAAATTAGGTCTTCGCGACATCCAAGATGGCCACCATTACCATATATGGTCGAAACCTTAAAAAAATCTCAAGAACCGCTGGACAGATTTCGGCAGTATTTTTTTTAAAATGATCGCCAATGCCTAGGCTATCAGTTTTTTTTCAAATGAAGTCCCCGGGCTCAAAAATGACAGTACCCTCGGGATCCAAAGTTTGTTTATTGAGATTTTGCATGTTTTTCATAGACTTATATAGGAAAAAACTTTAAAAAATCTTCTCTAAAACCACAAGGCCAGCGCTTTCATGTATTACATGTAGCATCAGCTTATTGTCCTCTACTAAGTTTGTTCAAATGGTGACCTTGGGGTCTAATTTGGCCCCGCCCTAGGGTCACAGTTTTACATAGACGAATAGGAAAAAAAAAAATCTAATATTTTGCATTTGCTATAAGATTATGGTCCTTTGCCAAGTTTGTTCAAATGGTGACCCTGGGTCACATTTAGCCCCGCCACGGGGGTCACAGTTATACATAGGCTTGTATATGGAAAAACTTAAAAAAATATTCTTCTCTGGAACTGCAAGAGCCAGAGGTTTAATATTTTTTTTAACATTTGGCCCCGCCCCAGGTATCACATGTTTTACATAGACTTGTATAGGGAAAAATTTAAAAAATCTTCTTTTCTGAAGCTACAAGGCACACAGCTCTGAGCCCAGGGGTCACATTTGGCCCTGCCCCAGGTGTTGCACTCTAGCACCTTCATTTTGTATTTGATCTACCAAACTTTGTCAGTGTCTTTATATCAACATTGTTAACACAACAGAGGCCACATTTCTTGAACAATCTTAACCAAACTTGCACAGATTGTATATGACCATAACATTTCGAAGAATTTTGATAATGTGCCAGTACTCAGGTGATCGATTAAGGGCCATCTTGGCCCTCTTGTTTAAACTATCCAGATTATTCACCAAGTTTTATACATTACATATGAAAAGAACACGAAAATTAGATAACTTTTTCATACAACTTACTCTTGTTGAATTATTCACTAAAATATGGAGTTGCTAGCAATTATACAATCTTCGTTAAACTTTGCATGACATCCTCCGATGAAAAGACATAGAAGCAACTTCATTTGAAAAAAAAAAAAAAAAAGAGTACTTATTATGGCATAGAAGGAAAGTCCATCGCAACATATCGTATACTTCTTCGAAGCATGACTCAAATGTAACTCGAAGGTTTCCATATTGGTTACGCCATCCTAGCATGACACGTCAACACATGCGGCTGACTGCCATATTGTTTATAGCAACAGTGCATATTTTCTGTGCCGTTTCCATCCGGCTAACAAAATGTCAAGATTTTGAACATACCGATGCATCGATATACACACAAGACGTGATCCCGAAGAATGACGGGACTGTTCGAGTTTTCCTGATCGAAGCAATGTCATTTGGAAAAACGAGAGGACCATTCTAAAGCTCTTAAGGAATGTCTTGCATTCTAATCGGCTGAGTCACTGAAATGTGGGACATATAAATATGCATATACTGTCGCAAAGTTGACAAGATTCAGATAAAACAGTCATTCTGATTGGATGGCAGATATACGTTATGTTTCATTCAATGACGTCAAAGTAACGTATAAACAATAAATCAAGATCAATAAATATATATGGAATGGCATTACGGATTGTTTAAACAACTAATCTATTGACCTCTAAGGAATTAAAAAATAGTTGTTTTATTATATATCGTAAAGTATAAGGAATGAAATATATTTATTTTATTATGTTGATTTCATTTGATTTTTTTTTACTTGTAAAATTGAACTGAAATCAGTGTAAGGCTGTGCAAAAAAAATGTGTTTCCCCTACTAAAGAATATGAAGTGTCACCACACTACTTTTATTTGCTTGAACCGGGATGTTAACAATTTTCAGCTGTCTGTGAAGATGATATATTGATCAAGGTCGTACGACGCTTTGGTGTTAAAAAAAAAAAGCGCGTCAATGACACAGATGTACTATTTTGCGCTAAAGTTACTATTGCTAAATTTACTATTGCACGGTTACGTGATGAACTATTGCACGTTTGGCATAATTCCAATCAGAATGGTCAAAACTATTTAATCACACGTGACTGCTTCTAGACCAATGGAAAACGCTTATAGTTTATGATATATAACTATTGACTTTTGAGACTACATATTGACCGTTTAAAAGTCCTAAATGTTAACAGCTCCACAATAGTGTCGCTGTTGACAACATTTGCCAACATTAAAAGTTCAATGTACTGTTTCAAAGTTGAAAATACTACTAGTATTTAACTCTATAATGATGGCATAGAAGCATGGTCATTTGAAAAAAACACAAGTATCGTACTTATTCTAGGACAGAAGCAACGTCATTCAAAAAAATGAAAGTGCAAAAAGGTGATGGGATTTTGCACTGAAAATATTGCAGATAACAACTATTATTTATTGTGAAATATGTCTTATATAAAGGGGAAAAAAAGATTTCTTGAAAATTGTCTAGGCAAAGTGCCAGTCACTTTTTTGTTAAGTACCAAGTCTACTGTATTGATTATTAAATTAATGATTATCTAGAAAATAGTTTATTAACATGAATTGTACAAGCTGGTTCTCTAGAACAATATTATTTATTAGCTCTACTGTCCAAAGGCCAGCAGAGCTTATGGGATGGCGAGTTGTCTGTCGTACGTTGTCATCGTCCTTTAACTTTTGTCTTGTGAACACCCTAGGGCCTTCATTATTAATTGGATCTTTACGAAACTAGTGCCTTTATATCAATGAAAGTTCGGACAAGTTTGAAAACCAACCAGATCGGATTAGTTTCACCGGAGTTTTTTTTTGCTGAAAAATGCCATATTAAGCCTTGTGAACACTCGAGCACCTTCATTTATTCATTTATTCATTTATTATTTGATCTTTACCAAACTTGCACAGATTGTCAGTATCAATGAAAGCTCGGACAAGTTCGAAAACCAGCCAAATCGGATCAGTTACACCAGAGTTAAGGCCCTTGCTTTTTCTGGAAAATGCCATTTTCTGCCCTTGTGAACACTAGCACCTTCATTTATTATTTGATCTTTACAAAACTTGCATAGATTGTTAATATCAATGAAAGCTCGAATAAGTTCGAAAACCAGCTAGATTGGTAATTATGTATGTCGCTGGGTTCCAGTTGAATGGTTTTTGGCAGAGTTATGGCCCTTTAAAGGTTTTAATACACAAACTTTTTCCGGACTTTTTTCCTGAACCCCTGGCTGGATTTCAGCGAAACTTTGCAGGGATGATCAGTACCAGGCCTAGTGGTGCATGTCATCACTATGTTCCGCTTGAGTGATTTTTGGCTGAGTTATGGCCCTTTAAAGGTTTTATTACACAAACTTTATCTGGACTATTTCTCTTGAACCCTGACTGGATTTCAGTAAAACTTTGCAGGGATGATCAGTACCAGGCCTAGTTGTGCATGTCATCGTCGTGTTCCGGCTGAATGATTTTTGCAGATAGCCCTTTAAAGGTTTTGTTATAGCCCTTTAAAGGTTTTGATACACTTTATCCAGACTAGTCTCTTCTGAATTCCTGGCCGAATTTCAACGAATTTTGGCAGGGATGATGAGTACCGAGCCTAGTTGAGCCTATTATCGCCGTGTTCTGGTTCAGTGAGTTATGACCTAATATACACAAACTTTATCCAGACAATTTTTCCTGAACCCCTGGCTGGCTTTCAGTGAAACTTGGCAGGAATGATCAGTACCAAGCCTAGTTGCACATGTTGTTGTGTTCCTCATCAAAGACTCAATATAGCCAGTAGAGCGATACAGGCCCTCTAGGGCCTCTTTATTTTAGTGATTGAAAGAGGTTCTACCTATATCTACATGATTTTAATCCAAAAGATTAAATATTACTGCCTTTTTATGTAAACAGTTCTATTTTGTGAGGTATTCTGTGAAGAAACAGACAATTATATTGTGTTGCATTCTTTTTCTTTAGTATTTATGATCAAAATAAAATCTTGAATAAAAGGGCCTGTCCTGCCATTTCTTCCATTAAAATTTACTGGGAATGCAATTTTTTTTTACCGAATGGCTCGGACATGTACAAATGCCCTTTAGTTGTCAAGCAACAATAAATATTCTAGGAATTCCGATTGTAAATGAATTCGATTGGAAAATATCCGTTATCAGCTTCAATAAAACAATTGCGTATGAAATTGCAAAAATCTGATATTTATAGTCGATTGTTTTTCAACAAGAACGGGTATTACATGAGAGAAAGTATATACAGCTTGGTATAGGTAGAGCCTCTTTAATTTCAATACTTTTTTATACCTTGAGAGAAAACCGTACAATGTTTTTCACTTTTGGGATGGTACGTGGAGAAAATAAACATTTTGGGGGAAAACATTTTTTAAAGTTTTAACAAAATTTGATTCAGATTGTTAATAAAAAGAACAACAAAAAAAATTCTTTCTGTTAACTTAATAGCAGAGCCAATTACAAATTCAACATAAACACGATTATCAACCATTAACACAACAAACAATAACGGGAAAAAATAAGTTGATCCTATAATAACGTTACATTATGTTGTACTGGCTCTTGTATTGGTTTACTATTTTCACAATCGGAATAAAAATAAAATGTTGTTCTTTATGAATACTTCCATTCAGCTGTGTTTAAAGCCATTAATCAAGGGAACTTAATATAGAACATTTGTTCTAAGATAACCGAGTCTCGAATATTATAAACAGTAGGAAAGAGCCAGTCCACATTTTAGTCTAGATCATCTGCGATGCTTGCTTGTTTTCAAGACAAACGTCTAGAACAGTCTGAGACACCTGCTATCAAAGATGTATAGAAAGGCAGAAAGACAATAAATTTATACATAAAGAGGGAAACTTCATCATTATATCGACAAACTAAATGCGGATGGTCAAAAATACTTAGATGAATAAAAGATTCATTAATAAAAGAAAAATTTACGGTCACGTGGTTCCAGTTTCAAATGTGTTTTTGCACAACTGGTCAAGACGTTTGTATTTACAACCAAGCGTCGAAGATGATCAAGACTAGTCCACATTAAATTTTATGTTAAACTTTATTATTTATGTAGCTTTGTGCAAAACCTGTTATGAAGATATTACTAAAGCATTAAAAGCTAAATTGTTGAGGCCTACATTATTTGATTATTCCTTTTACGATCCCTTCTACAGTAAACTGTAGCGAATTTGATGAATTTTGTTTTATCTCCTACCAGATTTTAATATTTTCCTTTCCGATCAAAAAGAATATTTTTCGATTTTATTTTCTCCCTCCTCACAGCACTTGTCTGTCTTGATAGTTTCGTAAAATGAATAATAAAAAAAATAAAGGCCTGAATATAATTGCATGTATATGTTTATTATAATTTTGTCAGTCATTTTGACAATCCTACATTACTCCATGTGTTAAATAATTTAAACTCATCTTCATGTATTGAAAGTGGTCCATTATATATTTCTGTATTTTGAAAAAATGTATCTACGCTTCGTCTCTTTAAGCGGTTGACATAAAACAAAAAAAGGCCAATTGTGAAAAAATTGGAATTTACTGTATTGCACAATTTGCACGAGACCGGTTATTATTTCATATATTTTTCACGACCATAACATTTAGAATAAGACAGAACAAATAATAAGTTTGGGGTGAATTTTCTTTTGGCATGTCTTAAGGCAAGACATTTGCAAGAACAGAGTCTGTCTGCCGTGCACATTCAAAAACCATAGGGATCTATTCTTCAATGGTTTCTATATATTTTCCACCCCTCTCCTGGATCGGCTCGTGATAACCTATAATGAGTTGAGACGTTCAACAATAATTTGTTCCTGGTGTGAATACTTGGTATGGTATATAGAAAACAATGTCCATGATGTATTAAATGGAGTCTAGTTGAATTTCCAACACAAAAAGGTTACATGATGCCAACAGAAATGAATATTTCGAGTTCGCTCTCCATTTACATCTAGATAAAAATACGCAGAATGGGTCTGAGAACCTTCTCACCTGCAGAACTCCAGAGTTGCTGCTAATTCTCTTGTAAACACTATTTTTCCATTTTTGGAGCCACGATCATCATTTTCTGTTTACCATTCAAACAATATAAAACCATGGATCACGATGATAACCTTTAATGAACATGACAAAAAATGATAAAATGAACATGAATTCAGGGGGCTTTTAACCCACTGCTTATCTAACCCACTGCATTGATAAGCAGTGGTCCTGTTCTTGTCGGGGGGAATCACACCTGGGCTGCATTAAATGGAGTATTCTGTGATATAGTGTAGGTATTCATTTATGACTATGTTATTTTTTTCTCCTGTTATGTATAATAACTGTTTTATAGTTTATATAATGTAAACTAACCCATTAAATATAATAGTTATATTTAGCAAAAAGGAACAGAACGAGAACATTTAAACAAACAACACAAACTAAGACTACCGGTAGAATAGATTTAGTTTAGTGTTTGATTATATAGATTATATATCTATTAAAGTCATATTAAAAGGGAGGGAAAAACACAATTTGGAGACATTCATACCAAAAAAGTTGATTTCCCCAAAACCTGTTCCGTTCCGCTAAATATAATTAGCCAATTAACGAAAGTTATCTCTTGGACTGTTTTTTCCAGCTTTAGAAGACGTATTTAAAGACGCATGCAATTGTAGCATGAATGCATGAAAAAAGGTTTGCAACTGTTTTGTTGAATGCAATGCAAATTTAAAAGTTGTCAAAAATACATAGTCATATTTATTGAGATGAAAGAGTTACGTCTTGCCGTGAAGTTTCTTTGGGTCCTACAATAAATTGAAAATATAAAAATATTTTTTTCAGTTGCGCGATTATCACAATTAAAAATGTCACTACTAGTTTACTGTTAATACCATTCTTGCATACCAGAGAAAATGAGTGAGTGACTGTGTATTATTGACTAATGAACGAGTTGGATAAAATGATAGGATTCAAGGCTGTGACCAGTATCGTATCTGTTTATTCAATGTGTTTATTATAAATAAAGTCATACAAAGTCACAGTTGAAAGATTCTATATACAATACAACACCCATACGATGTAAATGTTACCCTTTTATGTTGTTGCTTAACCTGTTACATGGCATCATTTTATAAGGATATCGTGACGTTTGGCGTGTGATATATGGTGTATTGAAAGGGTAATAAAACACATCTGGATGGAAAAAATGGTTTTGGAAACTGTGGCATATGTTTAATATAATTGAATTGAATTGGGGTTTTACGGCACACCAACACAAGAAAGGCTATATGGCGGCAAACAGGGATGAACATGCCAGGCTCGTCCTCCATTTACATCTAGATAAAAACATTGAGAATGGGACTAGAACCTTCTAACCTGTAGAACTGCAAAATTCTATTGACACTCCATTTATGGTGGAGCCACATTTTCACATGCGGTGTCATGAAGAAGACCTTGAATGAGCATGATAAAAAAATGACAAAATGAAGAAGGTGGGGTCCCACCCCTCTGCCTCTAGCGGGATTTGCAGTGGTTGTATTCTACCCAAGCAACCACACGGGGAGTAATACAAAGGGTATCTAATAATAAAAAGCAACGGAACAAACATATACGACTTTATTGCATAATTATGTACTTTAAATGATGTCCGATATGTTAAATGACTAACTCCGGGCTCGAATTTAGCATTTTTTCCAACTGACGTTTTTTTGCCAGTTGATTAAAACTGAACTGGCAAATTAAAGCTCACTCTAGCAAACAATAAACAATAGCTCTTTTTCTTATCATTTTGACTGGTCATTTATGCCTATAAACTATATTATTCTAAACTAGAAGGCTATTAAACACTTGCATAATATTACCAGTGCTTCAAAAGTTGACCGGCATTTTGAAAAAATGTCTGGCAAAATGCCAGTTAAACGGCTTAAATTTGAGCCCTGGTAACACGTTTAAATAATACGACACCTTGTATCAAATTTAAGGTTACTTGTATGCATTTTATAAAGTGATTTCAAACATGATACCAGTTAATAGTAAGGTCTGTCTGAACCACACTTGTCTTAATCCATGCAAATAAATTGACTACATATATATATAATGACTGTTCTTTCTTTGAATTAAGGCCATTCCAGGCTGATCTGAGTTTACAAGGGACGCAAAGGCTATTATAGTCGTGCTTAGTGGGTTAAGGGTTAACAGTTGCTCCAAAATCTTATCTTACCCATGGATGTGATTACAGATCACACGCTCAAGTCAAGGGCATCATTGATGTCAAAAAATTATCAGTTTCATGTCATGAGGTCATTTTGCAATTAAAAGTCATAATGAAGGGCAAGTCAATGCACAGAATGTCAATGATATGAAAGGAGAGTAAAGTACTAGCCCTTGACCCGCTACATATATATAATGGACTATTCTTTCTTTGAATTAAGACCATTCCATTTATGTGACAAAGGCGTGTTTTGGGGAAAATGACTGATCATCAGCCGGACATTGTATAATATAAAGGGTATCTAATATTAAAAAGCAATGGAAAAAATGTATACAACTGATAGATGCAAAGGCTATTATAGTTGTGCTTAGAGGGTTTAGGGCTAGTATTGGAATCCCAAATCAAGGTGTAATGGTTTTGATCCAGGGCTCGAAATTAGCACTAGTCCGGTAACCCTTGCTAGTCCGGTAACCCGTGCTAGTAAAAATGCAGCCAGGCTACCAAATGTTTGTCTAGGTAGTCCGATGGGCTAGTAAAAAATGTGTTTAAATAAGAAACAAATTATATATAAATCGATAGATGGTGTAGTGACAGCACTTTCTAACCTAACCTTTTTATTGACAGTTGCATCAGTGTTTTCCATATTTATTTTTTTAGCAAAGCTGAGATGCTTTTATGTGCTTGGATAACCTTGCATACACAAGAAATGTGAAGAAAATGAAACTCTAGATATACTTTTCTGTTGAATATTGTATTGGGCTAGTATATTTTGAGGTCTAGTGATTTTACCCAGATAAACTGAAAATGTTAATTGCTCGCCCTGTGATCTGTAAATAACATAAATTTTCCTTGGAGTTGGAATCTCCTATAATGAACTCCAAAAAATCTTTTCATTCATTACGCTGAATATTTTTATTAACAGGTTTCTCATGTCATCCTTCATACTTGTCTGCAGATGACAGGTGCTGAACAGCAAGAAATAATATTTTATTCATTATCACTAATTCATAGGCACATTGGTGTAACATTTTTGAAACAAATACTGCAATTATATGCCATGTTTGTTTCTTTGTAAATCATGTGTGTTTTGCATGCCAAATATATACACTAAAATAAATATTTGCTTTGTACATGTTTCTGTTTTCAATTCCGTCCAGCAAATTAACAGGTGAGATTTCTTCTAAGAAATTTAGTCTTTCATTGACCCCAAGTTTATAGTTGTTGCCAGACAGCACAATTAGCACATTACGAAGAATCTTCATAATGTGCTAATTGAACTGTTCAACAGTAAATCTTAATATTTTGCCAGAGAACATGAGAAGGATAAAGGTGACTCAGGGAACCTCCCGTAGAGGTCTCTCCAGTCAACTACCAGAGAGAACAAGACAGGTCAGTGCATCGCCCTCCCGGTGTGGTTGCCGGGGTAGAATACACCACTGCAAACACACCGTCAGATGCAGTGGGGTAGGACCACTGCATTGTTTCAGGTGCCATCTCGATCAAATCACTAAGAACTGGCAGAAAAACAATAAACGTGGCTCCAGCATAAATGGAGTGTCTACAATAGAATTTGTAGCAACTCTGCAGTTCAGGGTGAGAAGGTCCTAGGCCCATTCTCCATATTTTATCTCGATGTACATGGAGGATGAGCTGGCATGTTCATGCCTGTTAGGCGCCATATAACCTTTCATGTGTTGGTGCGCCATAAAACCCAATTCAATTCAGTTCAATTCAGTGCACCTCCCAGAGAGAACAAGACAGGTCACTCGCGAACAGCACACGCAAGAGAATTTTTTTCAGTCACCACTTGACCTTATGTTGTTCAGGTGCTGCTCGAGTGTTGACTGAAAAAAAAAAAAGACCATGCCTCCAGCATAAACAGAGTTTAAAACAGAATTTGCAGCAAGTTTTCCTGCTGGTGCTGTGTGACCATGTTGTGGTTGTGCCCTGTTAAACCAATTTAACTACTCCAGTTCATTTTAAGAAATGTCTAAGAGCCATTTTATCCAAATGTTAGCTTTTAATGTAAAGTACCCTCAGGCCCTCTTGTTTAGAGATGGAAAGGAACACTAAAATATCAACTGCTCAGAAAAGACAAACTTCAGGAAAGAACCACATGTACAATATCAAAAATGAGACAAAATTCATGAAAGGAGTATTTTTTTATTTTATTTTTACTACATGAAGGTAGAAATTACAACCAGAAAACATAATTCTTATCTCTGATTTTGAGGGCCTCAAGGATGTATACATGTATTATATTAATATATATAATTTAAAATTGCTCCAAAATGGACTTATAACTCATCACATGAAGATGGAAAAGAAATGTCAGAGCAGAACAAACATGAATTTGTTTGGAATACTAAGTTTCAATAAAACATGCGATGTACATAAAAGTACACACAACAGCTCTCTATGTTTCTATTCTAGAATTGGAAGTATTAAATATGTTAAACAAGTGGATTGAAGCAAATTAATTTTATTCGTCATAAAAATCATTTCTATTAAAAACAAATAAAACAATGATACAATGATATAAATTTCTGATCAATTCATGATTTCTCGTAATAACATGATATTAAACATAACATGACAACACCAAATATAAATTTCCATAAATCAAGATTTCACTCAGGGCCACCACGGAGTTGCATAGAATGCTATTTTTAATAGAGGAACGTAGAAAGCAGAAAATCGCCAACGTAAAACATACAATGAAATAAAAAAAAAAGTTTTTTAGCTCTTCTGATCAGCAGAGCTTATACCGTGGTGCGGCGTCCGTCTGTCTGTCCGTCTGTCCGTCCGTAAACTTTTATTTGTAGCGACTACTCCTCTGAAACTACTGGCTGGATATTCATGAAACTTTACAGAAATGTTGCCCATGAAGTCTAGTTGATCCTAGCAAAAATTCATGTTGATGTGAAATACAAGATGGCCGCCAAAGCTAAAAATAGATTTTTAGCTCTACTGATCAGAGATCAGCAGAGCTTTTGCCGTGGTGCGGCGTCCGTCGTCTGTCTGTCTGTCCGTCTGTCTGTCCGTAAACTTTTTTTTGTAGCGACTTCTCCTCTGAAACTACTGAATGGATTTTCATGAAACTTTACAGAAATGTTGCCCATGAAGTCTAGTTGGTCCTAGCAAAAATTCATGTTGATGTGAAATCCAAGATGGCCGCCAGATCTAAAAATAGGTTTTTAAAAAACAAGTTTGTAGCGACTTCTTCATGAAAACTATAAGTGATATTGATATGGGACTTTTTCTAAAATGATCAGCATGACATGATGTTGGTCCTTGTCGAAAATCGTTTTGATTCGACGTTAAACACGTCTGCCAGCGGCCATCTTTGTTTACATAGAGTTATATAATGAAAACTTGTAGCAACTACTCCTCTGAAACTACTTGACTGATTTTCATGAAACTTCACAGGAATGTTGCTCTTGATGTCTAATTGATCCTAGCAAAATTTCAGGTCGGTCGGAAATTCAAGATGGCCGCCACGGCTAAAAATAATTTTTCAAAATACAAGTTTGTAGCGACTACTTCTTGAAAACTATAAGTGATATTGATATGGGACTTTTTCTAAAATGATCAGCATGACATGATGTTGGTCCTTGTCAAAAATCGTTTTGATTCAACGTTAAACATGGCTGCCAGAGGCCATCTTTGTTTACATACAGTTATATAGTAAAAACTTGTAGCGACTACTCCTTTGAAACTACTTGACAGATTTTCATGAAACTTTACAGGAATATTGCTCTTAATGTCTAATTGATCCTAGCAAAATTTCAGATCGGCCAGAAATTCAAGATGGCCGCCACAGCTAAAAATAGATTTTTAAAAAAGAAGTTTGTAGCGACTACGTCTTGAAAACTATAAGTGATATTGATATGGGACTTTTTGTAAAATGATCAGCATGACATGATGGTTATAAGAGTCAAACATTATTTTGATTCGACGTTAAACATGGCTGCCAGTGGCCATCTTTGTTTACATAGAGTTATATGATGAAAACTTGTAGCGACTATTCCTGTGAAACTACTTGACGGATTTTCATGATCTTCACAGGAATATTGCTCTTGATGTCTAATTGATCCTAGCAAAATTTCAGGTCTGCTGGAAATTCAAGATGGCCGCCACGGCTAAAAATAATTTTTCAAAAAACAAGTCTGTAGCGACTACTTCCTGAAATCAAAATCAATCAGTAGAGCTTCAAGGTCATTGACCTCTTGTTAAAATACAAGTTTGTAGCGACTTCTTCTTAAAAACTATAAGTGATATTGATATGGGACTTTTTCTAAAATGATCAGTATGACATGGTGCTGGTCCTTCTCAAAATACGTTTTGATTCGACGTGTAGTGACTACTTCTCTGAAACTACTTGGCAGATTTTCATGAAACTTCACAGGAACGTTGCTCTTGATGTCTAATTGATCCTAGCAAAATTTCAGATGGGCCGGAAATTCAAGATGGCCACCACAGCTAAAAATAGATTTAAAATAAATAAGTTTGTAGCGACTACTTCTTGAAAACTATAAGAGATATTGATATGGGACTTTTTCTTAAATGATCAGCATGACATGATGTTGGTCCTTGTCGAAAATCGTTTTGATTCGACGTTAAACATGGCTGCCAGCGGCCATCTTTGTTTACATAGAGTTATATAATGAAAACTTGTAGCGACTACTCCTCTGAAACTACTTGACGGATTTTCATGAAACTTCACAGGAATGTTGCTCTCGATGTCTTATTGATCCTATCAAAATTTCAGGTCGGCCGGAAATTCAAGATGGCCGCCACGGCTAAAAATAAATTTTCAAAATACAAGTTTGTAGCGACTACTTCTTGAAAACTGTAAGTGATATTGGTATGGGATTTTTTCTAAAACGATCAGCATGACATGATGTTGGTCCTTGTCAAAAATCGTTTTGATTCGACGTTAAACATGGCTGCCAGTGGCCATCTTTGTTTACATAGAGTTATATAGTAAAAACTTGTAGCGACTACTCCTTTGAAACTACCTGGCGGATTTTCATGAAACTTTATAGAAATGTTGCTCTTGATGTCTAATTGATCCTAGCAAAATTTCAGATCGGCCGGAAATTCAAGATGGCCGCCACGGCTAAAAATAAATTTTCAAAAAAAAAGTTTGTAGCGACTACTTCCTGAAATCAAAATCAATCAGTAGAGCTTCAAGGTCATTGACCACTTGTTTAACTTCTAATATTTCAATTTTATAAGCATGCGTCGTGTGAGCCGAAAAATACATTTGACTTTTTTTTATTGTGTTGATAGGAAAAATACATACAGAACCGGTGACCGTAATATTGTAGCCTTTATATGAAGGATGAACCTTCCCGATAATATCGGCCAAATCTTTTTTTTTTGAAACAGAAAAAAAAGTTCAGGTTACGGACAAAAGATAGGGTCGGTCGGAAACACGACTATTTTTTGCTTGGCAGAATGAAATTGTTTTTGTTTGTTTCAGTCAAAACAATAGCCAATAGAAATTAATCCTGAATTGAATGTTGATTAACAGCTCATCAACACAGTATACTATAGGTTATTTAGAATATATTGAATACAATTCACACTAAGGAATGATTAGACGTGAGCTTCAACTGTGACCTTGACGTTTGAATAGGACAGGAATGAGGCCCGTTGGCAGGAGCCAAAGAATCAACCAACCATTATTCCCTATTTGAGGTTGAATTCCCCCAATGGAAACTGAAAATTGAATACCATGGCACTGAATGGAATGGGGGAGGTTGAGAACACGATATTCATTTGCAGTAGTCATCTTCATCTCCATTACTGTCCATATCCCAACGCTAATTACATGGTCTCGTTTTAATTACATTAAACGATGGGAACGCTTATATTAGCAGATTTTATAACGGATGATTCGACAACAAAACATGTTTAAAAACATTTTTTCCTGAAAAAATGTGATAAACTGTTTAAAATGACCTATTAAATGTTTTAATTTTACAATATGCATTTTTAGCTTGACTGATCTTTAGAGCTTATGCCATGGTGCGTCGTCCGTCTGTAAACTTTTTTTGTATCGACTACTCCTCTCAAACTACATTTTCATGAAACTTCACAGGAATGTTCCTCTTGATGCCTAGTTGATCCTAGCAAAAATTCAGGTCGGCCAGAAATTCAAAATGGCCACCATGCCTAAAAATAGATTTTAAAAATGCGATTTTGTGACGACTACTTCTCAAAAACCGTAAGTGATATGAATTGGAACCTTTACCAAAATGACTGGCACGTAATGTAGTTGATCCTATTTAAAGTTCATTTTGATTGGATGTCAAACATGGCCATCTTTGTTTACATAAGAGTTATACAGGAAAAACTTGTGGCGACTACTCCTCTGAAACTACTCCAAGGATTTTCATGAAACCTCACAGGAATGTTGCTGTTGATGTCTATTTGATTCTAGTAAAAATTCAGGTCGGCCGAAAATTCAAGATGGCCATCACGGCTAAAAATAGACTTTAAAAATGCGATTTTGTGGCGACTTTTTTTCAAAAACTGTATTGATTTGGAACCTTTACCAAAATGACTGTCACGACAAAAATAGACTTTAAAAATGCGACTTTGTGGTGACTACTTCTCAATAAATGTAAGTGATATTGAATTGAATGACTGATGCGACATGTACTTCCTCCTAACCAAGATTCATTTTGATTTGATGTCAAACATGGACGCCAGTGGCCATCTTTGTTTACATAGAGTTATATAGGAAAAACCTGTGGCGACTACTCCTCTGAAACTACTCGACATATTTTCATGGAACTTTAAAGGAATGTTGCTCTTGATGCCTAGTTGATCCTAGCAAAATTTTAGATCGATAGGAAATTCAAGATGTCTGCCACTGCTAAAAATAGATTTTAACAAGAAATGTCACAGTAAGTGACAAATGCCCCCGAAGTGACCTGTAAGTGTGACCTTGACCTTGGAGTAATATGAAACCAACAGATATATTTAAAAATAATTTTAAACAATCAAAATCAAATAAAATAAAATTTAAAAAAAATTAAAAAAAATAAAAAATAATAAAATATTTTTTTTTTTTTTTTTTTCGAGACACGACGTCTTGTTGTGGTGAGCAATTGTGTGAAGTTATTTGAAAATCCGTTGATTATTGTCCGAGTTATGAAGCGGAGACGATTGTATAGACGAACGGATTTTGAACTTTGATCTCTAAGTGCGACCTTGACCTTTGAGCCACGGACCTGGATTTTGTGCGCGACACGTCGTCTTGTTGTGGTGAGCAATTGTGCGAAGTTATTTGAAAATCCGTCCATTATTGTCAGAGTTTTGAAGCGGACACGATTGTACACGTGAACGGACAGACAGTGCGACTACTATATGCCACCCTTTGGTGGCATAAAAATACGATTTTGTGGTGACTACTCAAAAAACGTAAGTGATATTTATTTGGAACCTTTACCAAAATGAATGGCACGACAAGTAGTTAGTCCTAAACAATGTTCATTTTGATTGGATTTCAAACATGACTGCCAGTGGTCATCCTTGTTTACAGAGTTATATAAGAAAAACTTGTGGCAACTACTCCTCAGAAACTACGAGATGGAATTTCATGGAACTTGACAGGAATGATGCTCTTGATGTCTAGTTGATCCTAGCAAAATTTCAGGTCGGTAGGAAATTCAAGATGGCCGCCACTGCTAAAAATAAATTTAAACAAGAGGCCCAAGAGGGCCTGTGGACGCTCTACTGGCTCTAGATAAAGTTTATGTATAAGGGGCCATAACTCTTTCAAATATCGTTCAACCAGAACATGGTGATGATATACGCACAAAGGCTTGGTACTGATTGTCCCTGACAAATTTTGTTGAAATCCAGCCAGAGGTTCAGGAGAACTAGTCTGTACAAAGTTAGTGTATTAAAACCTTTAAGGGGTCATAACTCTGCCAAAATTCATTCAACCACAACACGGCAATGACGTGTGCAACTAGGATTGGTACTGATCATCCCCAGGAGGAGTTCGGAAGAGACTAATCTGGGCAACGTTTGGCTATTAAACCTTTAAACGGCAATAAATATGCCAAAAATAATTCAACATGAGTATGGCGACGATATGCACAACTAGGTTTGATACTGATCATCCTGGTCAAGTTTCGTTAAAATCCAGTCAGGGATTCAGGAGAACTAGCCCGGAAAATGTTTGTGTATCAAAGAACTTTAAAGGGCCACAACTCCACCAAAAATCTGTTAACCGGAATGCCACGATGATATGCACAACTATGCTTGCTGCTGATCATCCCTGTAAAGTTTCGTTGAAATGTGGGGAGGTGTTCAGGAGAACTAGTCCAAAGTTTGTATATTAAAACCTTTAAAGGGCCATAACTTTGCCAAAAATCATTCAACCGGAACAGGGCAATGATTTGCACAACTAGACCTGTTACTGATCATCCTTGTCAAGTTTCGTTAAAATCCAGCCAGGGGTTCAGAAGAACTAGTCCAGACAAAGTTTGTGTATTAAAACCTTTAAAGGGACATAACTCTGCCAAAATCATTCAACCGGAACACGGTGACGATATGTACAACTAGACTTGGTACTGATCATCCTTGAAAAGTTTCACTGAAATCTGGCCAAATGAAGACCCTTTCTTCTTAATAGCATATTTCAGAAAATCAAGGGGCATAACTCCGGTGTAAATGGTCCAATCTGGCTGGTTTTGAAATTTATTGGAGCTTTCATTGATAGTAACAATCTGGTAAAGTTTGGTAGAGATTGGATGAAAAATGAAGGCCCTATCGTAGTATTAACGGGGCAAAATATAGCATATTTAACTAAATCTAGGGCCATAACTCCGCTGTTACTGGTCCGATCTGGTTGGTTTTCGAACTTGTCCGAGCTTTCATTTATATTAACAATCTGGTAAAGTTTGGTAAAGATCGGACAAAAAATGAAGGCCCTATCGTAATCTAGCATTTTTAAATAAATCAAGGGCCATAACTCCGTTGTTGCCGGTCCGATCTGGCTGGTTATCGAACTTGTCCGAGCTTTCATTGATATTAACAATCTGGTAAAGTTTGGTAAAGATCGGATGAAAAATGAAGTCCCTATCATCTTAACAAGGCAAAATATAGCATTTTTAACTAAACCAAGGGCCATAATTCCGCTGTTATTGGTCCGATCTGGCTGGTTTTTTAACTTGTCCGAGCTTTCATTGATATTAACAATCTGGTAAAGTTTGGTAAAGATCGAATGAAAAATGAAGGCCCTATCGTCTTAACGAGGTAAAAGTTAACGGACAGACGGACAACGGACGACGGACAACACACCATCCCATGACATTGTGGCGACTACTTCTAAAACAAGAAATGTCACAGCAAGTGACAAATGCCCCAGATGTGACCTGTAAGTGTGACCTTGACCTTGGAACAATATGGAACACAGATATATTTAAAAAAAAAAAAATAACAAGAGACTGCCATTTACGTTTTTTTGGAAGTTTCGGGCAAAAACAGCTTTTGAACTAAATCAAGGGCCATAACTAAAGAATCTGTTTAAGTTCGGTAAAGATCAGATGAAATATGAAGGCCCTACCATATTAACGAGGCAAAATATAGCATTTTTTACTAAACCAAGAGCCATAACTCCTCTGTTACTGGTCCGACTGGTCCAACAGAGCTAAAAAAAAATAAAATAAAAAATATTTTTTTTTAAAAGTTTGGTAATTAGCGGATGAAAAATGAAGGCCATCTCGTCTTGAGGCAAAATATAGCGTTTTGAACTAAATCAATGGCCATAACTAAGCTGTTACTGTTCCGATATGTTTGGTTTTCGAACTTGTCCGAGCTTTCATTGATATTAACAATCTGATATGGTAAAGATCGGATGAACAATGAAGCCCCTATCATCTTAATGAGGCAAACTATAGCATTTTTAACTAAATCAAGGGCCATAACTCCGCTGTTACTGGTCCGATATGGCTAGTTTTCGAACTTGCTCGAGCTTTCATTGATATTAACAATCTGATAAAGTTTGGTAAAGATCAGATGAACAATGAAGCCCCTATCGACTTAACGAGGCAAAATATAGCATTTTTAACTAAATCAAGGGCCACAACTCCGCTGTTACTGGTCCGATATGGTTGCTTTTTGAACTTGATCGAGCTTTCAATGACATTAACAATCTGATAAAGTTTGATAAAGATTGGATGAACAATGAAGCCCATATCGTCTTAACGAGGCAAAATATAGCATTTTTAACTAAATCAAGGGCCATAACTCCGCTCTTACTATTCCGATATGGCTGGTTTTCGAACTCGTCCGAGCTTTCATTGATATTAACAATCTGATAAAGTTTGGTAAAGATTGAATGAACAATGAAGCCCCTAGCATCTTAACGAGGCAAAATATAGCATTTTTAACTAAATCAAGGGCCATAACTCCCCTGTTACTAGTCCGATATGGCTGGTTTTCAAACTTATCCGAGCTTTCATTGATATTAACAATTTGGTAAAGTTTGGTAAAGATATGATGAAAAACGAAGGCCCTATCATCTTAACGAGGCAAAATATAGCAATATAGCATTTTCAACTAAATCAAGGACCATAACTCTGGTGTTACTGGTCCGATCTGGCTGGTTTTCGAACTTGTCAGAGTTTTTATTGATATTAACAATGTGGTAAAGTTTGGTAAAGATAGGTTGAAAAATGAAGGCCCTATCGTCTTAACGAGGCAAAATATAGCAATATAGCATTTTTAACTAAATCAAGTGCCATAACTCCGCTGTTACTTGGCCGATCTGGCTGGTTTTCGAACTCATCCGAGCTTTCATTGATATTAACAACCTGTTAAAGTTTGGTTAAGATTGGATGAAAAATGAAGGCCCTATCGTCTTAACGAGACAAAAGTTAACAACGGACGGACGACAGACGGACAACGGACAACTCGGCATCCCATAATCTCTGCTGAAAAATAAAAAAAATAAAAAATATTAAAAAAAAAAGAAAAGAAAATCACATAAAATTTAAGAAATAAATGAAAAAAATAAATAATTATGACCTTGACCTTGGAGCCATGGACCTGGATTTTGTGCACGACACGTCGTTTGGTTGTGATGAGCACTTGAGCCAAGTTATTTGAAAATCCGTCCAGGCATGCAAAAGTTATTGACCAGACACAATTTGACCTTTGACCTCTAAGTGTGACCTTGACCTTGGGGCCACAGACCTGGATTTTGTGCACGACACATCGTCTTGTGGTGAGCACTTGTGCCAAATTATTTGAAAATCCGTCCATGAATGCCAGAGTTACTGACCGGACACAATTTGACTTTTGACCTCCAAGTGTGACCTTGACCTTGAAGACCTGGGTTTTGCACGCAACATATCGTCTTGTTATGGTGATCACTTGTGCCAAGTTATTTAAAAATCCCTGCAGGGGTTGTGACGTTAAGGTCCGGACACGAAATTACGTACCTGTTTTTGACCTATGAACTGCAAGTGTGACCTTAACCTTTGAGGTAGACCTGGGTTTTGCGCGTGACACATCGTCTTGTATGGTGATCACTTGTGTCAAGTAATTTAAAAATCCCTGCAGGGATTGTGACGTTGCGGTCCGGACACAAAATTGCGTACCTGTTTGACCTATGAACCGCAAGTGTGACCTTGACCTTGGAGCCTTGGATTTTGGACCTTGGATTTTGTGCACGACATGTCGTCTTGTTGTGGTGAGCAATTGTGCGAAGTTAGTTGAGAATCCGTACATTATTGTCATAGTTATGAAGCGGACACGATTGTACAAACGGATTTTGACCTTTGACCTCTATGTGTGACCTTGACCTTGGAGCCATGGACCTGGATTTTGTGCGTGACATGTCGTCTTGTTGCGGTGAGCAATTGTGCGAAGTTATTTGAAATTCTGTCCATTACTGTCAAAGTTGTGAAGCGGACACGATTATATAGACGAACGGACAGATGGTGTGACTAGTATATGCCACCCTTCGGGAGCATAAAAATGTTAAGTGATATTGAACTGGAACTTTTACCAAAATTACTGCTGCCACATGTACTTGGTCCTAACCAAGATTCATTTTGATTCCATGTCAAACATGGCTGCCAGTGGCCATGTTTGTTTACATACGAGTTACGAGGGGGATTCAATATGTAATGTCCATATGGTCCTAAAATTTAATTATGGTCCATTGTTGTAGTTATTGATACGGATTATTTTAAAATGAACCTTTCCTCCATTAATTTATCAAGTTTCAGATACTTCCATCCAATAAAAAATGTTTTTTGAGGGCATTTTTTAAGACATGTAAATGATACTGAACACGCCAAAAACGGAAAAAACTATTTTGACTAAAAATCAGATTTCGACGGCCAATATGGACTTTTCTTGCCTAAACCACAAACTTTTATATCTTACATCTGAAAATGTTAGCAGTTTTTATTTGTAATGTGTTTATTTTTGGGTTTATTGCTCCTTAAATGTTGTCAGTGCGACAAAATATAGCTTAAATTGTATGCTAAAAAAGCAGTGAGCAACTTCAGGCTTTAATATTTTTTGAGCGGTGTAACTAAAATTGTTGATTTTATATTAAATCTTTGGAGTATCCCTCCCTTCGTTACCCATGTATTTAAAACCATTTTCCGTCATATCTTCAAACTGAATTTGACTATTATTTTTATTGGAATTTGATATTTTCAGAACTTTTATATGTCCAAGTAAATGGCATTTCTTGCCTTGGATTTTATCGTTGTTTTGTATTGAAAACATCGTTTACGTAATATTTACACATACTTCTAGTTACGCCAAAAGTTTGAATAAGTTACTTTGCTGCAAAATGCATTTTTTTATGAATCCGACATTACGACCTATGCAAATCCATTACACTTTCCTGCCTCTTTTTAAGGCAGTGTATATGACTGGGTGTTTTCAACTGCATTGAATATTGACTTATAGTCATCGGACCAATAAGAATTTGGTATCATTGTATTGGTTATGCATTGAACCATGCAATCATTTAAACTGCACGAGTTTCACGATGATATTAACAAAGAAATAGATTGATGGACATTACATATTGAATCCCCCTCGTATGTAGGAAAAACTTGTGGCGACTACTCTGAATCTACTTTGACGGATTTTCACGAAACTTCACAGGAAGGTTGCTCTTGATATCTAGTTGATCCTAGCAAAAACTCGGGTCGGCCGGCTAAAGATACGTTTTAAAAAATGTGATTTTGTGGTGTCTACTTCTCAAAAAATATAAGTGATTTTGATTTGGAACCTATACTGCCACGACATGTAGTTGGTCCTAATGAAAGTTCATTTTGATTTGGATGTCAAACATGGCCATAGTTGATCCTAGCAAAATTTCACGTCAGACGGAAATTCAAGATGGCCACCACGGCTAAAAATAGATTTTTAAAAAATAAATTTGTAGCAACTACTTGAAAACTTGATATGGGACTTTCTCTAAAATGATCAGCATGACATGATGTTGGTCATTGTTGAAATTTATTTTGATTCAACATTAAATATGGCATCTTTTACCTAGTTATATACTAAAATCGTGTATCAACTACTCCTCTGAAACTACATGACTGGTTTTCATGAAACTTCACAGGAATGCTGATCTAGCTATCAAAATCTATCAGTAGAGCTTCTAGGTCATTGACCTTTGTTTAAAGCCGAAATTAAGATTTTATTACATACCCCTGCCCGTTTTCGCTTCATGGTAAAGGGGTTGGATGGGGTGTGAAAATTGATATTCGGAACACGTAATGCGGATTGCAAAACATCATTCATTCATTCAATTCAGGAAACAAAATGTGAAATTATGTGATGGATTTATAAAGTATATACAAGCGGAAATGGAATAAATGCAATGGATGACCTTGACCTGGAGTTAAAAGGGGTTTTACGGCCTCCATCCACATAAAAATATGCACAATGGGCATAGAGCTTTCTCATCTGCAGAACTGCAAATTCAACTGCTTTCACTGGAGCCTCGATCATCGTTTTCTGCCGCCACTCAGAAGTAGCTGAAACACTACAGGGATGATGATGAAGACCGTTAATGAACATGACAATTGAATCGATTGGGTTTTAAGGCGCACCAAGACATGGAAGGTTATATGGTGCATAACAGGAATGAACGTGCCAGGCTCATCCTCCATTTACATAAAGATAAAATATGGAGAATGGGACTAGAACCTTTTCACCTGCGGAATTCTATAGTACACACTCCATTTACGATGGCGCCACGTTTCTACACAGTGTCAAGATAAAGACCTTGAATGAGCATGATAAAAAATAAATATGAATGGGGGGGTGGGGGGCGGGGTCCTACCCCACTACATGAATTCAGGGGAATTTTACGCCTCTGTCTGGATTAGCAGCGGCCCTATCTTGCCTGGGAACCACACGGGATATAGCTGATGGATACGATTTATGGTTGCGTAACACTAAATATAGCTCGACATATGCCAGACCTTTTCTTATATACGTTTCAGTGCAACTTCAGCACATATTAGTTTGGAATGTTCAGGAAGGTGAATACCATATGTACAATATTCCCCTTCAGCTAGGATCATTGAATTTCATAAATATATCATTTTTTGTAGGTTTTTGAAAATTTTACTTTGAATGGAAATGCTTTCAAATTACTCGGCGCTAACTTCACTCCTTTTGTAAGCTGCACTGCCATTTCACACTAAGGATAGAATTACTTCTTTTTTTTTTCCGTGCCTTTAAGGCGCATAGCTAGACTATTTTTCGTCATATGCAAGGTTGATTATAATACTAACAAATTATTCAAATTGCTTTGAAATGCATTATTATTTATTTTCTTGTCAAAATGTTCGTATGCAGCATATCTGCATATAGGCAGCTATGCACCGCCGCATATAGGCAGCTACGCGCCTGCCTTGTAAGACATTCTAATGGAACGATCTTGGAAATAAGGTACAATTACAGTAGTGTTCCTCAACCTCTTTCTCACTTTACGTCAATTTCAACAATATCATGGTTTAAAATGTTGTTAGCCTTCACAATTTGACCAGAACTAAACGATACAAGAACAAAATTAAAGGTGTAAGATAACTTTATTTTTACAAATTAAATTACACGAAAAATATCATAATACATACATTATCTTCAATAAACAATATAAATAATACAAGTTTATAAATGTATACATGATTCCATCATTTAACACATTTTTTTTTGCTACAAAAACTTTTAATCGGCACATTTGATAAACGGTTTTGCAGTGTACTTTTGCCATTATTGGGCAGGTTAGTTTCTTTAAATAGAACTTGAATCATTATCAAGATTATCAGGTTATTAGGGTTACGTCTTTTAAAAGAGGCATTGTTAATTTATTGGGAAACTTGAATAAAAATAAAAAGCTCGAGTAAAAAAGGGGCATAACGAGTTCCTTCCTATGTAAATGAATAGATGTGTAAATTCATTCAATCCTTAAAGTTGTTTCTTAATGTTAAAGGTTAACCAACGCTGACGCTGGGGCGAGCAGAATAAACTAGAATTATCAGCAAAGGTGATTAATACCCCGCAGAAGCGTCCACTCAAAATCAAACCAAATGAAAATTGGTGAAAAACAGAACCTGCTTACTAAAGTTGTTGTGTAAAAACAAGGGTAATAACTTAGTAAGCCACTTGTCAATTGTACTATTGTCGATCTCTACTGAGATCTTAGTGATAAAAGACTTCAAACCATAATTGTGTTAAAAATCTGATCCTAATTACCATGAAAACATTCAGAAAGTTTTATTTTTTGGAAAATCACGCCATTATCAAGGTCAATATTGTAGTGACCATATAATGTTTAGGATACATATTCTTGACTTCAAAATACATGGGGGGCGTCCGTGGCCGAGTGGTTAGAGTCTTTGACTTGCAATCACTTGCCCCTCACCGCTGTAGGTTCGATCCCTCAGGGGCCTAGGAATCTTTATGTGAGGAAGCTATCCAGCTAGCTTGCGGAACGTCGGTGGTTCTACCCAGGTGCCCACCCGTGCACGAAAATTGCCCGGAGGGGCACCTGGGGTCTTCCTCCACCAGTGGAAGCTGGAAAGTCGCCATATGACCTTAGCTGTTGGTGCGACTATAAAATCCAATTCAGTTCAGTTCAAAATACATGGAACCATATAATAAAAGAGGATTTTATCACATAACTTACGGTG
The DNA here is from genome assembly GCA_037043455.1 of Cyrtodaria siliqua. NCBI lineage: Eukaryota > Metazoa > Mollusca > Bivalvia > Adapedonta > Hiatellidae > Cyrtodaria > Cyrtodaria siliqua. The sequence continues at coordinate 146,438 of JAWPHD010003751.1, forward strand.
TGGGAGTGGAATAACACTATTCTATATTTTCGGATATACCACTAGTTATATAAGTATGCACATAAGCCTAGTATGCGCTGTAAAAAAAAATCCATAATGACTATGATCCGATTCCCACCGTTTATGATGGTTTCGCATGTTAAAGCGACAGGCAGAATGCAATGAAAGTCGATATGTGAGTTTTGTGATAAATAGAATCTAACATTCGTTCTCATTCATTATTGAATTTATTAAACTCGTTAGCAAAAATGATATAATGCTCGGCAAGAGCCTCGCATTATATCATTTTGCCATCTTGTTTATTAATTCAATAATGAACTAGTACTCATGTATGATCCTCTATATACACTTATGCAGGTGTAATTTAGAAATCTAACCAAAAGTCCTAAATGCAAAACTTTATGTTACAATTAGAACTTAATGCTGTCGCGGGAAAAGCACTACTGATGTCTTTTTTCTTCTTCGAAAAAGTGAGACAAAAATGTATAGAAGTAAATATTGATTCTCCACAACAAAATTTAGCAGTCAGCATAATCATCATTTGATTCTTACGAGTAACGTTCCACACATGCTTTCAGTTTCTCGAAACTAAATGCAATGACCATTTCTTAATTTGATGTTTTCTCTCGACTCAACCTCACTTTTCTTTTGATGCCATATGTCTCATTAATTGACTTGTCAACTTTTCTAATTTTTTAACGTCTTGTGCATGTTCTGTCCTGTACTGTACACACTGAAAAGAAAGAAACACATCTTTCAATAAGGGACAGACACATATTTTGAGAATCCAAACTTTATAGACAAAATATAAACGGTTCAAACCAGACAGACCAAACCCTAAAACTGGAGCATCGAATTGAATAGTTACCAACTCAAAATTCATTTTATGCATATTCAATCATGGATATATTAAGAACCTGTGAATAAACCTATACTTTAATTGGCATATATACATTATTATACGACCTGAACACCAGGATAGAGTTTTGATACACGGTTTTGTAGTGTATTTTACACATTGGTTTCTTTAACTATTTACCAAAGGTTTATAATCTTGACTATTGTAAAATGTATGAAACCAGAAAATCGGTAAAACCGATGGATGCTCCCAGAAATGTATCCTCAACTTATCATATGGCCTACTATCACCCAGCAGTATTCAATTTGGTTAACATTAGTAGTTGTTGATTTATGCTCCGGACAAGAATTCTAAGTATAAAATTACAAAGGGCAATAACTATTTGAAGACAAGAGTTACTGTTCTTGCACTCTGCTCTTCCTCTCATTGCCCTCTATCATTGTGTGAAGTTTCATTGCATCCTATAAGTACATTTGAAGTTGAGCTCCGGACAAAAATTCTTAGTAATAAAATTACAAAGGGCAAGAACTCTTATTTTTTTGAAGACAGTGTTATGGTTCTTGCACTCTGCACTTCCTCTCATTGCCCTCTATCATTGCTTAAGTTTCACTGTAGTCCCATCAGTTGTTTTAGGTTACTCTCCGGACAAGAATTCTAAGTATAAAATTACAAAGGGCAATAACTTGTAATTTGAATGAAGAAAGAGATATGGTTCTTGCACTCTGCATTTCCTCTCATTGCCCTCTATCATTGTGTGAAGTTTCATTGTAATCCCATCAGTAGTTTTTGAGTTAAGCTCCGGAAAAGAATTCTAAGTATAACATTACAAAGGGCAATAACTCTTAATTTTAATGAAGACAGAGTTATGGTTCTTGCGCTCTGCACTTCCACTCATTGCCCTCTATCATTGTGAGAAGTTTCAATGTAGACCCATTAGTAGTTTTGAAGTTATGCTCCGGACAAACGGAAGGATGGAAAGGCGGACAAAGCGGCGACTATACACTCCCCCAAAAATTTATCATTTTGACTTTAAACCTGCTTGCATATAATTAATATGCAAAAACAATTTTCTTTATATTCTTCTTATAATAAATAGTAATGACTGAACAAATATAACTGGAGGCCGCAGTTTTTCAAAATTCAAGATTGCCATGTGTCCCTTTCAGCTATAGATCCAAATGCACATTTGTTTAAAGGCTGGCCTGGAATTTCACCAACCATTCTTCAAACAATTCTTAAGACTTGAGCTCAAGTACTGAAATTTCGTTCACAAATATTTCCATGACCTCCAAAGATAAACAATTGTATAAGTTGCTATTAATAAGTATTTATCATATTTATACATAGCAGCTTGTTATGAACGTTTATACTTTAAAATTATAGAAATATCGGTGATTGAAATTTTCAAACTTGGGCTTAAATTCCAGCAGGCGATAGATGCCACACATACATGTATCAAGATATACACTGCAGTTAGTATTTCATTTGCTTAGTCAACTTGAGAATAAGTTCGTTCAGGGTTCTCCCATCAATGGCCACCGATGGTAACATTTGGTACCAACGAGGCCACCGATACTACCTCAGGTGTAGAGTCGTGGGAAGATTGGTTACCAACGTTCTACCTATCAGCAAACGATGGTGCTTTCGGTAACTGATGGGAGAACCCTGAACGGACCCACTAACTTCCAATGGCATTTTCAGTAAATTATTATCACAAATCATTTTCACAATTATTGTTTTTCTACTGATAATAAAGACCTTACCACTGCATCATCTGTAATTTTGATTTCAAGTTTTCCATCACAATGTCTGTATTTTGTCACAAAGCGGCACTAAAATAGAAAGGTATTATCATAATTAACTAGAATTCTCAATTAAGGTATTTTGTCACAAAGCGGCACTGAAATAGAAAGGTATTATCATAATTAACTAGAATTCTCAATTAAGGTATTTTGTCACAAAGCGGCACTGAAATAGAAAGGTATTTTCATAATTAACTAGAATTCTCACTAAAGGTGATTAGTACCCATGCGATGGTGGTCAGTTGGAAACTTAACTTTCAACTAAAAATGGGTGAAAATTAGAACCTGGTCAGTCAGGAACAAAACTGTTAATTGAAATTGGGTTTTCAGTCTGAAAAATTTCCATGGATATGTTTGAAATTTCCATATGTTTAAAAATCAAGGGCAATAGCTAGGTTAGCCTGACTCGCTGAGTGTGTTTGATGTCAAACTCTATCAAGATTATGTTGATATCTGCCTTCAAACCACAAATGTAATCAAAATCAGGTCCCATACTACAGTTAGACATGACAAAGGCAATAACTCAATGTTGGTCATTGTTGAATTTGTTGGAGATCCCTTGCTACACACCAAATTTAGTGAAAATCTGAACCAAGTAAATTTACTTTACATGTACAATCTGAAAATTGATTTTTTTTCAATAGTCAAGGGCATTTACTCAGTAACGCACGTGTCAATTTTGCTATTTGTAAGACTTGTCAAAGATCTTATTAGACTTACAGTATTCTATCCATTTTGTAAGCTATTCGCTTCTACGGTACTTCTTGATCGACTTCCTGGGTAGAACCAGTACTAAGCAATGAAGATAAAGTGTCTTGCTCAGGGACACAACGCATATGGTTATGGCGGGGATCGAACCCACAACGTTTGGATCATGGGTCCAACGCTCTACCACTAGACCACAGCGCTCCACAAATAATATTAATGATATAAGGCTACACACTAAATGTTGTGAAATTGGAGTACATACATGTACATTTACTAAGTTACTGTGTACTCAAGCTCTGAATTTGCACTTTTTTCAATAATCAAGGCAATAACTCAGTAAGGCAGGTTTCCATACTGCTCATTGTTGAAGCTGTCAAATGTTTTATTGGTATAAGGCTTCAAAACAAATTTGGTGAAAATCAGAACCATTTAGTAAAGTTTTTGTTCACAGTGAAAATTGCCATTATTTCTGGCTCAGGACAAAAAAAAATCCCCGGAAAGGTCCTGTTAAAATTAGTGGTTTTGTCTAATGAGGTCTTGATTCTGTAGTTTGATACATCATATCACCATACCAAAAGGAATATGATCCAACCATTATCTTTTAAACAGAAAAACTATTTTGCAACAGGACATGACGGGATAAAAGATACTTATAATTATAGCCTCCAACCCATGTTTGGTTCGAGTATAATAAGTAGTAATAATCATGTGGCAATTTTTATCTCCAAAAGATCTAATTTCATAATTATTTTTAACTATGTATTTAAAGGGGAGTTGCACTATTCTGGAACTAGTTTCATTTAAAAGGGATTTAAAAACCATGGGAAAAGCTGAAAAAATTATCAAAATATCTTAAAACAAGAAATGTCACTGTAAGTGACAAATGCCCCCGAAGTGGTTTTGACCTTTGACAAATGCCCCCGAAGTGGTTTTGACCTTTGACCTCTAAGTGTGACCTTGATGCCACAGACCTGGATTTTGCGCGCGACATGTCGTCTTGTGGTGAGCACTTGTGCCAAGTTATTTGAAAATCTGTCCATGAAAGTCGGAGTTATTAACCGGACACAAAAGCACTTCTTTTTATCCTTTCACCTCTGTGACCTTGACCTTGGAGCCACGGACCTGGATTTTAACGCGACATGTTGTCTTGTTGCGGTGAGCACTTGTGCCAAGTTATCAGAAAATCGGTTCAGGAATGACAGTTATTGACCGGACATGATTTACGGACTGACGGACGGACGGTGGGACTACTATATGCCGCCCTTCAGGGGCATAAAAAATATAGGAGATATGACCTTTTGAAAATGTGCAAAGACTCCAATGGAGGCAGCCATCTTTGAATGATGTCATCGCGCCTTTTTTCCATATATCATAATATGGAAAATAGATAATAGTGTTTAAAGCAAATAAATCTATTAAATTATAAATACAAAGTAAAATATTTATACTGTATATCTTCTTTTTACGATTTACATGTATTTGCAGTGATATTCTAAATGATATTTATCAATATGCAATAAATGGTAAAAAGGTGCGATGACCTCATCAATCCAAGATGGATGCCTCCGTTTGAGAATTTTTGCAATTTTTTAAAGCATCATATCTCCTGTATACATTTGTATATATGGCGATTTTGACGAATGCTAATGCCAACCTAGTCAGTGTCATAGTCAAAATTTCCCATTTGGCGCATTTCCAAATCCTACATTTTCTCTGTATGTTGTGGTCCTGACAATTGTTCAGTCCAATATAAAAAGTGTCTGTGTGTGTGTGTGTGTGTGTAGTTCTAAGGTTTATAGTTCCTCCGCCATAAAACCAATAGGACGTCCTAAAGGTATAGGTACAATAGAGTTTGAGAACATATAAGAAGTGTCTGGTATTTACATGTAAGTCGTGTCAGTCCAAGTTTTGTTGTCATGTGCATGCAATTGTATAGATCAGAGTGGTTGAGTGATCTCTTTGGGTATAAATGAACCTTAACCTCTTCTCTATCTGAAATATGAATTCTCGCTCTACGCCATCTTAAACAGTCGTCATTCATAGAGATTTACAAAACTGTAATTACATATATCTTCATAAATCTCAATTATACTGTACATCCATCCATGGTAAGTATACAGTGTTTTTTTTATGCCTAATTTGGGGCCGTTTTTCGGCCCCATTCACAATGCCAAAAAGTATCCTTTTTTCACAATTATATCCAAAAAATTCACAATCTGAATTTTTTTTTTTATTTTTTTTTTAGTAAATACAGACCAGTAAGGATAATAGTCTTAATTATAAGCTGGTGTCAAAACTAGTCTGTATTTACCAAAAACAAAACTTAAAACCAAGGGATATTAAAACTGTGAAAATAAAAGTGAAAAAAGTTTCTTTTTCTTATAATATTTCACAATTTTCACAATTTCTAGAAAAAATGCCGCTATTTTTCACAATGGCACAGGCACAGGCTGCATTCACAAAACACATAAAAAAAACACTGGTATATATAGCTAACTTGTTAGAACTGCATTTATCATGGACTTGATGATAATTGTAATGTTGGTATGACCAAGTAATTTACCAAGGCCTGGCAATGATGGCGGCAATTGTTTTTTACACCTAAGCTCAACAGAGAATGTATCTGTGTTAATATTTGACTTGAATTAGGATGGGATAACCATTACATTTATAAATACATTTACTCAAATATGTTAAGCGACCCAGCTTTCAGTGTAATACGTATTTAGATATTCATGTTATTGTAAATTCTTATTTTTACATTGTATATCGATAGGCCACCTAATAAAAGAATGAAAGAATAATATGAACATATAATGCATATAATATACATGACTGATGACACTAGCATACATGTATGAGTCACTATGATGGGCAATTTGTTTGTGGTAGAGGAGACCACCCCATTTTTCCTGGGTAGAACCAGTACTGTATACCTCCCGCCATCCATAAGAATCAACACTTTCTCACCTGACAATGCAAGCTCCCAATTTGATTCTAACCTGCAGCAGAAGTGAGAGACCAGATTTTTTTTAGATGCAACGTCTTTACTATCTCAGCCAAGGAGGCCAGAAAATTAGGAATGCTGTGATGTTTGAAGCATATGATTATGAAATGAATTTTGAATATTAATGTAGACATTGTGGAAATAAGTCAAAGAAAGCTTAAAAACTACTTTTGCCAGTTTTGTTTATGGACGGCTTCATGGCATATAACAGAAGTGAAATAAACACTAATAAAAGCCAAGACATTACTTGGAAGATGGTTTTCGGGTTCATAAGGAAGGAGACTTAACTCCTTTTTAAACCCCAAATGGTGTGGTAGTCTTCTGTTACTGACTGATTTTCTCATAAATGTTGAGTAGGTTCGTTTGGTGACAAATATGTTTGTTACATTTAGTAGGTTGTCATATGTTTGTTACATTTAGCAGGTTGTCACTTCATGACAACTAAATATATAATACTGATATAATTATAATATCTCCCTACCAATGTCTTTCCAACTTTGATTTCAGTGTTTTTTTTATGTGTTTTGTGAATGCAGCCTGTGCCTGTGCCATTGTGAAAAATAGCGGCATTTTTCTAGAAATTGTGACAATTGTGAAATATTATAACAAAAGAAAACAAAACTTTTTTCACTTTTATTTTCACAGTTTAATATCCCTTGGTTTTAAGTTTTGTTTTTGGTAAATACAGACTAGTTTTGACACCAGCTTATATTAAGAATAGTATCCTTACTGCCTTTTTTTTTTTGTTCAGATTGTGAATTTTTTGGATATAATTGTGAAAAAAGTATACTTTTTGGCATTGTGAATGGGGCCATTATATTAGGCATAAAAAAACACTGGATTTAAAAGCATCAACTGCTTTAGCATCTTTACAACTTGCTACACGGGAGTGAGTTCCACACATTTATTACCCTTTTGGAAAAAGTTCTTTGAGCGAACGATGTTACATTTCTTGGTTTGTCCAATTTAAGAGAATGTCCTCGAGTTATATTTGTTGAAACAGTGAAAAACAGTTTGGTTGGTATTTCTTGAAATCCTCTGACTATCTTGAAAGTCTGAATTAAACCACCCTTTCTCCTTCTATGTGCTAATGATGGCAGTTTTAAACTTTTCAGCCATCAGTGTAACTTAATTCCCTTATGCCATGAACTAATTTAGTAGCTCTAATCTAAACATTTTCTATCCTCTCAATATCTTTCCGAAGGTAAGGGTGCAAAAATTGCATTTTCATATTCAATGTGGGGTCTCAGGGCAGTGTAGTGTTTAACAAATGAGTGAATATCTAAGAATTCAAAGGTCCTCCTTATCAAGGACAGTACACTACCGGCTTTGTTAACTTTACTAAATTGAGATCCTGTTGAATTTTTTTTCCCCAAGTCTGATTCTTCTGTTACAGATTCTAGATTAACATCATTCAGAGTATACTGATGCATAGCATTGTCCCAACTATAATGAATAGTCTTACACGTTGAAGTGTTGAATTTCAAGTTCCATGTTTCAGACCACTTCTGCAGTGCATACAAGCCCTCTTGGAGAGACTGAGAAGTTTAATGTCATCTGCAAACATCTTAACTAGACTTTTCACAGCATCTGGTATGTCTGGTATATAGTAATAAAATACAGAACGTATTGTCGTAAAACCGAAAGTTGTAAATCTTCAAAAAGGTAAACAAATATGCAGCTCGTCATTCAAGAAGGGTTGGCCAAATATTTAGACCAACTGCATTCCTTTAAGGCCGCGGTTATGGTCCGCAAGGGTCGTGAGATGGCAAAAGATGTCGTGGGCATGGAAAAATTTTACCAACTCTTCTTGAATGACAAGCTGCATATTTGTTTACTTTTTTGCGCGAGGTTTGATGATTTACAACTTCCGGTTTTACGACAATACGTTCTATATTTTATTACTAACTATGGCAGCCTAAATATGTTTTTAACAATAGTTAATGATAAACAATATTGTTTAAGTAGTTGTTTTATCAAGTTTTAAATTGTTTCAATTCCGTCAATGAGATCTTGTATGTTTGGGTACTTTTCTGTATATTTGGGGGCCGTTCTGGAATTGAAAGATTTTCGTGTATGTTTCTGTATATATAAATGTACTTTCTGTAGTACCCGATACGACAATGACCCCATCAGCATAACTACAGTACAGCTCACGCGAAACCCACACTTTACTCTTTCACGCCGAGTGAGGAATGTAAAAATCGCGGAGTTTGGATGAAAAAACTACTCGGCGTGGGAATCAGCTACGCGAAAACCTCTCAGCATAATTACGCCACGATACTTCGCGTAGACAAACTCGGAGTTCGCCGAGTCAAAACTGCACAGGTAAAAGGTGCAACTTTTTCTAATTGCAGTCATTTTAATGCATAATTATTCAATAACTTCAGAAACAATCGAAGCAGAAGACAATTTTACATTTTGGAAAGGCGCATATGGTAAAATTTGAATGCCCGGATTATGTATACTGGGTCATAACAGTTATATGGCGGTTCCTATTACCAGCTTTGCGGCGAATGAACATAAAATTCAATCATTAATTATTATATACTGGAAATTATAATTATATTTTTAAACAATCGTTTTTTGTAACAAATTTTTACTATTCTCCTGTTTATTATTAAAACATCGATGGTTTCTTTCGTGAGAAAAAAATTGTAAAGAATTCCGAGTCATAAACCCGTTGTTAGTGCCGCCTTGTTAAAAGGTACATACATGGCCAAGGATTATGGGTATTTATGTCGGCTGAAGAAAAAATGACTTTTGGACAACAGAAACGTTGTGATTAAATCATTAAAAGTTTGAAATACGTATTTGTTTCAAAATTTATTCATTGTATTTATCAGTCGGCGTCTCATTCTTTGTACTTTTTCTGGCGATTGGCTTTTTCAAGCGCGCTGTCGGAAAACTTCCACCGAAAAGTTGTTGGAAAATTTAGATTTTTCCCCAATAATAAATCACCACAGGTGTGCACTCATGGTTAATTGGATTCTACGCGGAGTAACTCGGAGTGTGATCACAACGAGTGACTAGACAATGGCGTACTTTCGCGCGTGGATTCGCCGAGTCCAAACAGTGACTCGGCGTAGAATCGCGCTCACTCGATACGACCAAACTAGGCAAATCGAGTAAAGTGTGGGTTTCACGTGAGCTGAACTGTACATATATATGACACGTTTCGTGTAAGCTGTACTGTACATATAAATTAGCTGTACTGTACATATAAATTACGAATATGAGACACAAGGGACCATGGACAAAAGGGACCAGACACGTGGGACCACATTTTTGGGACAAAAGGGACCACATTATGGGACACAAGGGACCATAGTTTTATTTTTGTATTGTGATACAAACATTTAATTAAGAAGCTGGATTATAAATGCAATCAGTTATCTATCTTCATGAAATGGCTATTTAAACAATTTATATGATAAGAACTCACAAATGACATATGTATACTACTAGTAAAACAAAGAAATAATTGTTGTTTTTGCATACCTTTATATAAAAAATCCTGGATTTAAATATCCTTATCCTTAAAAGATCCATATTATGGGAACAATTTCACAGAAAAAATAAATACTATTAGTAAGCTATTATTTGTTTTCTATTTAATTTTTTGTTGATTTGAACTTATTAGTTTAAATATTTTTCAATTAGTATGGCCCTTTAAGGAAAATATTAAGTTGGTAACTGGTTCCAGAATTCTGCATGCACTAATTAATAATTACATGAAAATTACTTACAATGAATATAAACACATGACAGTAGACTTTAAATAGTATAAGATCTAATATTATGAACAGCTAATTTAAATTAATTAAACTTAAATTCTGGAAAAAGAATGAACATTTTAACCTATAACTTTATTGAATAACTGGCCATCAAATGATATTCTTGAGTTTAAGTTATCCTTTAAATTATCATTTAAATAATCAAATTATGATATTTACCATTGCAATACACAACTATTATCAATGTAAATCTACATTTTTAACTAATTTTTGAATGGTCCCTTTTGTCCCCAAATGTGGTCCCTTTTGTCCCAAAATGTGGTCCCAAGTGTCTGGTCCCTTTTGTCCATGGTCCCTTGTGTCCCACTACCTAAATTACACTATCTACACTCAGCCATTCCACTGTCCTAAGGATGCCCCACCTACTGGAGTCCCTCCCCTGGCTTAATTTCTCTCTATAATATTCCCCATAAAAATGACCAGATTAGGATTCTTTTCTTCTCTTTTCCTTTTTTCAAACTTTAACCTCAGCTGAATGTCTATTTTATTAGATTTAATCGCTATTGATTGATATGTTTGTCTATAATGGGGTTTATTTAGATGGTACGTGTATGAGATGAATCCTTTTGTGAAAGTCATCATTGAAAGTATACATGCCATGCGTACTCATGATACAGTCATACTGATAGATATCAAAATGAAAGTAGAAATTAAAAATACAACATTTGAAGTTTTCAGGAATAATACTAACTTTCATGGGGTCATTTAGGTACAGACGCTCTGCTGCTTTTGAAAATTCTTCCCACGATGTCAAATATGTCATCTTATCCGATTTTATACTGAAATTAAAACCAAATTGTTACAAAATCTGGAGAGAAAAATCTCTTGTGTCGTGTAAAGGAAGTTGGACTTAAAAATTACGATACCGGGGTAAATATTTAGCGTGTCGTGATTGGTTGAAAATTGTTCTGAAATTGTATATATAAAAAATTAATTATCAATTGAAAGTCCTCATTAAGAAAAATGTTAAGGACTTTCTTTAAAAGTAATCATAATATTTAAACTTTTCATTTTGTGCCAAAACTGACTCAACATAATCCGCAGTTGTCAACATTGAAAATGGCGTCGAAGTGAAGCTGAACACGGAAGACAACAATTTTTCTGTATTATCTTTGTTATCTGTGAAATCAGTGATTACCAGTTAGGCCAAACAACCCAAACCAAGAGATCGGTCTTCAAGAAACTCTAAATCTCTGAGGCTCTTTGTTTAAATGCGAAAATATGAGGTAAGAAAAGTTTCATTGTGATTTTTTTTTTTTAGGAATGATTGAATCACCCATTCAGTCCCTGAAAAAGTAGTGCTATATGCAAATTGTGGCATAATATGAAATAGGTTAAACCTATAGGGCGAGCACAGTTCATGTGTGATTGTGCGGTATGTATGCACCGGTATGTGCAAGTCTAGCTGCGAGAATTGTAGCTCTTATGGTGTGTACCTATACCATGGTAGGTACGTACCACCATAAGAGCCATGATTCTCACGTCTAGTGCAAGTCTACCTGTACTTGTCTTATGAATCCCACCCCAACAAATTTCAATTTGTGTGTGCATATCTAAGGATTATAGTCCATCCGCCTACGACAGGCGTCCTACCCAACGATTATAGGCACAATAGAGTCTGGACTTTAATCTGTGTGTTAGTGTGTGAAGTGATGATATGTCTTCTTGAAGCAGCGAACTCAATGGTTTCTTTATAGTGCTGCCACACTGGAATACCACGCCGTAGTAGACATGATACCCCGCAGTCACTTTATTCTGACACTGGTAGCACTACCCAATATTTGCTTGTCAGGCAAGAGTTACAATTGACTACTCCATTTTTAAGTCTTTGGTATGACGCGGTGAGGGTACTCGAACCCACGGCAGGGCTTTTTTCCACAAAATTGGGAAGAGGCCCAGGCCTGTCCATTTCGGGAAAAAAGAACGCGCTTATTTCTCATTTTGGGAAAAATACAGGGTTTCATAAATTAAGTAAATATGACATTAATATACTTTATTTATATTGTCATCATAATTTACCATAATTATTAACTTTTCCAAGTCGGAATTTACTTAGCAGACAAAAACACACTGCAGAATTCATGCTTTTTCTCAAATTCTGAGAGACTGCTGTTTTCCGATTGGGAAATATTTCTGCCACAGTTGGGAAAAAACAGTCCAATTTTCTGTTGGGAAGAGGCCCTTTACAGGCCTCTGTTATATAAGGTAAAAAAGCCCTGCACGGCCTCCCGAATGCAAGGCAGATGCTCTAACCAGTACACCACAATGCTTCGGTCAAATTTCAATTCGTTCCCAGACAGGACACATATGGCATGGAACGAACTTCGAACGGCTACCTAGTTATGATCCAGTCTGGATCGACATTGACTGAATCACCAACCGTCATAAAAGCTGCTACTACATCAGTGTATACATGTAAGATATATATACATAAACCGTGATGCACGCGTATACTTTTTTGCCGAACAACATGTAATTACGGTTTCAATGTTATGTCATTACGAAAAAATGTATATATATATATATGATTTAAGCTTTTTTTATTTGAATATACGTCTTGTCTTCAACGTGCGTTAAATTGATTCATACGTTTTGTCTAATCATTATGATGATGTATGTTTGAGAAAAGCATAATGTTTTTAAAACATAGGAATTTGTTGTTTCCTACTTGTAAGTTGACATTTAATAAATGATGGTCCATTTTTAGAATATTTTTAGTTAAGTCAAATTTAGTTGAGTATGTCTGGGGGTGGAGGACACCAGGTCCGACGTTTTTCATCAATATATTCTGAAAATGCACCAAATTCATCAAATGCTATGTAGAAAAGACGTTGGTTTGTTTCACCGTTCTTGGTTTGTTTCACCGTTCACCGTTAGCACTAGCTGTGCTCAAGAAGCACTAGCTGTGCTCAAGATGCTTATTAGTTTCTACATGTACATCTACATTTTAAGAAACGGAGTGTCCTATTTGACCCTAATGTTTCTGTCGGTGGTAGAAAAACAAAAATAGTGAAATGAAAGGACAGAGAAAAGCATAGATCAATTGAAGCAGAAGACAGGTAAAGTTTCCAAACCGTGTTTTCATCACCTTAAAATTTGAACTACTCCGTAGCATCAGACCAAACCAGATGACCGGTTACAGGTACACTGACACAGGAACGTTTCATTTATATGGGGGTCCAGTGGCAACCTCAAACTTTGTTAAACATAAAAAAAAAAGGTGAAGCACCAATAGTGGTGCGAACGCCGGATTGCGAATTTAACATTTTAACTGAAAAATTCTGTGAAAATGGGGGATAGTTCAGGTAAAATACGTGACATATTTAGGGTTATTTTCATATAACATTTGTAATGATGTTGAACAAGTGTCAAGTTTCAACGCTTTTCGACAATTTATTTTTGAGAAATGAGGAAAAAACAAAAACTTTAACGAAAACTTCAAAACGGACGGATAGACGGACAGACAGATGGAAAAACTGTAAGCCTGGATTTGCTGCGCAATCCAGCCAAAAATAAATAAGAAAGAAATTTCGGTACATTATGGTGGAGTCTAAACCCGACAAATTTGCTATTATTTCGGGCGTTTGTTTAAGCCAAAGGTTTTTCAGCTATGTAAGTGAGTAATTTACCAAATTGTAAATACATTATATATAATTGGAACTGGCAATTTTAGTGGTAAATAAAAACACATTAGTTTCGAAATTCGGTTAAGAAATAAATATTTTACAGCCATCGATTTAGATGAGGCTTTTTGTATGTAAATTCCTACATGTATCTATCCGTCTGCATCCTGCATTACCCTCTTTCGGGTATTATGTACATCTGCCGTGTTGCTGGGACAGCAAAAAATTAAGAAATCTCAAATATAACTTCAGTTAGCCTCAATAGTTTGCTATCAATTTTTCAGGATGTCTTAATTTCGGTTTGCCCAACTCATTAAAACCATTTTTGGATAAAAGGTCGAAGCGCCCCAATATGCAACATAGGGTAAAAATACTTTTTGGACTTCCCCTACCCCCACACGCCAGTCAAATTATTGGGATCTCGGGAAGGAGGCCGTTCTTAGCCCTGTCAGTGTGAGTAACATCTTGGGGCTTAACCATCGTTTAGTCACTCTAGGCCTGGTGTTGTTCTAATACTAGTATTTTTTCATAATGGACCATAATGTTACTGTGCGGACAGAGTGATTAGCTTGCCTCTTGATATAAAAGTCGGGGTTTCCACTCCCGCAGATTCACGTCTCGAGAATTGAAAATGCACACCCTTAGATCTAGTTACCGTGAAAGTATGTCATTCTTCCTAGGGATGTAAAGCCGTTGGTCCACTGTGCAGGGAGAGACATACCCTATTCAGGTTAAAAATCTCGCTGAACTTCTGTGGTTATCACAAAAAAAGCCTGCAGGTAAACTCCTCCACAGAAACGAAACTGTGATAATCAAAAGTATGTGTACAATACGTCAATAGTATTGGAAGAAAGAAAGAAGAAATAAAGAAAGATGGATCGGTAATAAGCACCTTGCTCGCTAATTGTTTACTAACAGATCATACGTCATACGATGATGAAGTAAATCAATGACGTCTTGTCATTTTATTACAATTTCCGTAACATTTCCGGAAATTGCCAGGTTGTTCGGGTTTGGCACGAATGAAAACGGAATAAACCTCGTCGATTTCCGTCAATGGCTTTCAATAGTGGACGATCCGAGTACGGAAATCTGCGAAGAATTCTGATTGCATTTATGATTTTACAGGAAAACGAAATGACGATAATGATAAACAAATGAAATGTAGTTATATGTAGTTAAAATCATTTGTTTATCCTAATCGGTTAGCAAGACATATAAATTTCTGCGACATGAAATCTACTTTTATTAAATTGTGAATTGTGTTGACGAATTTTGGCCAATGAACAATGTGCAAGGTAACACTTTGGGCTGCGCTTCCGATTAATGGCCGTTTTGGCGACATAGGTAAAAATGCAATTTCATTTTTGGATGGGTTCGAGAAACGTTTTTAATGTTTTTTCACCTCATTCTGCTTGGAAACCACCATTCTTAATGATTTCTACGAATGCTTATCTTGTTAATTTCGTAACGAAATATGCTACTTTACAGTTGTAGTCGCCCATAAACTACCATAAATGACCCAAGACTTTTCAAAAGGATGGATTGGTATGTTTACTTTTCGTCTGCATGATACCATAGGAGCTCGCTTGCGCTCGCTAATATAGAATAAAACTCCAGGGCGAGCACAGTCCTTAGCTGAGTGCTTATCATCTACTCGTCTTTCTTACTTTTTACAAGAAATATGGACACGCAAACTAGGGGATCACAGATTTCTGATGTGTTTTCTGATGTGTTAAGGGTTCTCTGCTACTGCAGTGTTTTCAGTTAGTGCAGACAGCCTGCAGAATTGACTAGCTAATCTCATATGTGTGCCGTCTCAGGACATTTTCCCTTCATAAACGGGGGCCGATATTTGACCCATTCCCCTCTTTGGCTGAGAAAATTCCTCTAAAAGAACAACAACATTTTTACCATGTATGGCATATTGACAAAATTTCTTTCAAAGCAAAGAAAATCACTGCAAATGAAATATAAGCATGCAGTTGATACATTTACATCTGTATAACTATATTTATTTTTAATCAGTTTGCAGTGACTTTCTTTGCTTTAAAATGTATTTTGTCAATATGCCATATATGGTGAAAAGGCGCGATGATGTGATCGTTCCAAGATGGCTGCCTCCATTTATGTTCTTTGCAAATTTTCAATAAGTCACATCTCCTTTATTTGTCATGGCATTTGATAATTATTTCAGCTTTATTCAAGTTTTTCAGAGTCCTTTTAAATAAATTGGTTTTGAAAATAGTGCATCAACCCCTTAATCTGTTTCTAAAAGGCTCAATCAGTTCTCAGAACTAACTGAGTTGCATTAAAATGGCATGACGTGATGTCATAATACCAGGATGTGATGTCATAATACTAGAAAGTGATGTCATGATAGAAACAATCAAATGAAAATATGAATGAAGCATTCTGATTGGTTCAGTGATAAAATTGGACCAATGAAACCTGTTAATTGAGCAAGGTGAAAAAACTCAATACATTCTCAGAACTGATTGAGTTTTTGAAATTGAGTAATGAGGTTCTTCAAATCCAGAATCACAAATTTGTAATAATAAAATAATTCTAAAATGATTTAATAGACAGTTTTGAGTGAAATTTCATGTACAAACATTGTTTATACATTGAAATCAATGAAAATCAATGAATCAAACTGGCAAAACCTTTAATATTGCATCTGAGAATAATATTGACTTCAAGTGATTACATATGATACCACTAAGTTAGTTAATTAGTTATACAACATTGAAACAACAATGAAGTGAACACTGGTCTAAGGCATGGTTTGTCACAACCTTGATGGCGATTGACAACTATTGATATAATAATACCTTATCCTACTATTCGTTGTTTTGTTTTTTACTCTTTGATATAACATACTTTTTGGCATTCAAAACATTTAATGCATGAAACAAAGTTCGTAATTGATGATATTTCAATTAAATATTAGTGAAATTTTTCGTCTGTAAATAGTAGTTTAAATGGTACATGTCCGTCTTCTCTCACAGTTTTCAACCCATTATTTTGAAACTTAGTATATCGATACACCGTTAGAATCAATCATATATATTTTACCCGAGTTATGGCCCTTTATTCTTAAATTTTTACCTTATGTGCGGACTTTTTCAGTAGTCTTTAAAAACTTTAAATAATGCGACTGTGTTCAATATTGAACATGAACATCTAAATTTGCATTA
This sequence comes from Cyrtodaria siliqua, assembly GCA_037043455.1. Classification (NCBI taxonomy): domain Eukaryota; kingdom Metazoa; phylum Mollusca; class Bivalvia; order Adapedonta; family Hiatellidae; genus Cyrtodaria; species Cyrtodaria siliqua. Next base: position 163,434 of record JAWPHD010003751.1, read on the forward strand.
AGTTCCAAGCCAGATCACCAATGTCTTCGGCTCTTAACATTGAAATGGGGGGGGTGGGGTGGGGGTGGGGTGGTGGGAATCAAACTCTGTACATTCATTTGAATTAAATCAACAAGTAATTATTTTTTTCTAATAAAAAGCACTTACCTTTGGCATGTTTTGTAATGTCATAAATTCACTTAAATTTTCAAGTTTTGTGTTGTATTTCTTTTACTATATATATATATCTGTTAATACACTTTTAAAATTGGTTGTATGTAATTATTTTATATTTTTACAAAAATGCGCACAGGTATTGCGAATTGAGTCGAAACGGTTGACAATGTCAAGGTCACAAACAATAACCTCTACTAGGATGATGACCGCTAATGGCATAATTATTGGATACTTCTGGACATGTTTTAGTAGGCCCCTGCTATCATGGAACTTCATGCTGACTACAATGAAGCTGCTTGAATATCAGGAAGTGTTTCTACTTGGCAGTTCTACCAAAGAGTTTTTAATTATTGGAACAGTCCAAGTCTCTTTAGGAGATTGTCATCAGAGAAAACTTTGATAAACAATTCAAAAGGAAACTCAATTGGGTTATTATGGAAACTCGCAGAGTCATGTTATGGGCCTTAAAATTAACAAATTCAGTAGTTTAGTAGAGTTTAGTACTGCATAATAGAATCTAGAATAAGAATCATGTATACTTCTAGGGCTTTTTTCCTTCTATAACAGGGGTCGAAATTTGGCTACTTCACAATTCTTTTTTTTTTTTTATTATACAACTAACCCTACTTATCTTAATAATTATTCTCAATTTTGTTTTGTTTTGGATACATTTATGGAAAGTTTATCTAAAATGTACCATATTATTCTGAACAGTTGTACATTTGTTTTATAAATAGCGGTAGTGTTGTCCTCCCACAAAAACAATGTATGTTATTTGAGGTACTAGCCCGTCATACGTGACTTGCAAAAATTTACTAGCCCAAACTGGCCCAATTCTTTTCAAGTTTAATTTGAGTGTTATTTTTAGAAGATCTGCATGCTACAAATAAAATTGAAAACTAAGTCTGTTCTGAAACTGTGAGTCGTTTCCTGCAATGTATAAACAAAATAAATAGACTTCTAAATTAGTTCACACGCGAAGTCAGACATTTTTGGGTCAGATTTCGTTCTGATTCATTTTGGCATTCTCATTTTCGTCTAATTTTTAACAAATGTTCACAACGGGCATATCAGCTTGCAAAATTTACATGCCCGACTCAATTTATACTGGCCACGGGCTTCCGGCTACTGGCTAATTTCGAATTTGTTGGAACAAGTAACAAGGATCACTTAGGAAACAGCAAAGGGTAGAGATTCTGGCCTGAGCACATTGTTGAAGTTAGAGCTGCTGCAATACAGCTTGTGTTTGTTACATGTATGTGCTGTTTTTCTCGAGATGCTATGATTTAGTAGCATAATAATGTGTATTCTTTATTCTTTATTAGAAGGCAGCACATTTGTTACAGATCTGTTTTGCTTTTATTGGACACTTGATTGTGTTTATTCTAAGAAAAGTAAGCATTGAGCTTGTTTGGAATGGTGATTGTTAATGTGTCTGTTCAAACGGCACTCGATACGACCAAACTCGGCGAATCGAGTCAAGTGTGGGTTTAGCGTGAGCTGTACTGTAGATCTTTAGAGATTATAATATCATAAAGACACATAAGGACTTTCCCTCATTATGCATGTTATTCTCAGAAGACATTCATAATCGTATGTTGAAATACATTGTACCGTCTAACTTAAATGTATGCGTAATACTGTATTGGTGATATTGCTTACAGTGTGGAATATAAGAGGATCAAATGTACAGCCTGTAGAATGTTATTTTTAAAAATGTTTCCTTGTAAATGGAAGAACACATGTAAATGATTATTTTCAAATTCAGATTTTGTTTTGTTTGGTTGTTTGTATAATAGCATCATCGTGGTCGAGGGGTTAACGACTGCATTGTAAACATTCTCACCTCTCACCACCGTGAGTTTGAATCCCACTGGGAGCTCGACTTGTAAGTGAGGAAGTGTCAATTTTTACGGATGATGGGAGGTGTACAATACTGGTTCTACCCAGGAAAACCCACTGGCAGCTCGATTCTTATGGACGGCGGGAGGTGTACGGTACTGGTTCTACCCAGGAAAAGTGGGTGGTCTGCCTTCACCACAAAAAAAAATCGATCGTCATATATAACCTTACATGTGTTGAAAATGACGTAAAACACCATACAAACAAACAAATGTATGATGTTTTATGTAATTTTCAACACATGTAAGGTTATACATGTATATGACGGTCAGTTTTTTTGGTGGAGACAGACCACCCACTTCTCCTGGGTAGAACAAGTACCGTACACCTCCCGCCGTCCATAAGAATCGACACTTATTCACTTACAAGTCAAGCTGCCAGTGGGATTCAAACTCGCAGCGGTCAAATTTTGGTAGCATATAATGATTGTATATTTTTTTTATTAAACTCAAAATATTGCTGCACTGTCCATAATGTTCCACACAAGACTAGTGGTTAATCTGTTTTGAAGGAATTTCAATCCATATGCATATTATTAAAGGAAGTACATCAGAATTGGTATTATTTTTAGAATCGTTAAAATTCATTATTTATGTATTGATATAAAAAACTATATCAACCATAAAACACCAAAATAAAAAAATTAACGACCTGAAGAAGGTATTTCCTAACTATGGTGATGCGCTAGGGATATATAGCTATTTTAAATTTGGCGGTAAAATAAATTGCAATACATTGCAAAGAGAGCGTCATGTGTAGATATCGCCGATTTGCTCTGCGTGACAGCTACATGTGTACATGTATAACATGGGGATTTCTCAATGGACTTTTAAGACTTACGTGTTGTAAATTATAATTTTTAATTATTGCAAACTGTTAATGTTCAATCTATATCTACATATATGAACTATTTCATGTTTTCAGTTGGTCATTTCATACATGTTAATGTTTTTAAACAAATTAGGCCCCAAAGTCTGATGTACTCCCTTTAATATAATTATGTACCTTCAAGACATTTTCTTTTATTTTTATTACTTCGTATTAAAAAGTAGAATTTTTTATATTTTATTTTTCGTTGTGGATGTCATTCGAATTTCTCAGTACTTGTTAAGTTGTAAATAAATGAAAAAGTTGATTTCTTGTATTGCTGCAATTTCTGATAATCTATGTTAAACGGGTTCTTAAAACACCCGTGATTGAATGTGCATAAAATGAATTGTGAGTTGGTAACTCTTAATTCGATGCTTCAGTTTTGGGGTTTGGCCTGGCTGGTTTTAATAAAACTGTTTATATTGTGTCTATGGAGTTTGTATTCTCATATTTTTGTATTCTCAAAATATGTAAGTTGTGTATATATATTTTACCTCATCAGTAGGTTTAGGGCTGGCGTGGAGCAGTCGATAGCGCGGCGGATTTGTAACCGGAGGCCCGGGTTCTATCCTCCGTGGTGCCACGTGTGGTCTTGGGCCTTGTCCGTCGAATGGGGACATAAACCAGGCGATCCTGTGTATCGGTCTATCCTCAGTGCACGTTAAAGAACCATAGGAATCTACATGTATTCGATAATAAGAGTAGGGCACGGTTCTTGGATTCCTATGTATCTTTCCACTCTCTCTGGGGCGGCTCTAAATAACCTATACTGTGTTGATGAGCCGTTAAACAACATTCAATTCAGTTCATCAGTAGGTTTAGAAACGGTGTACATATGTTATAAAATTTGTTTTGGGTGGGATAGCTACTTTAAGTCGGTGACTGAATGTAATCCGATTATCAAATTGATTATTTATTTTCAATTTGTTAAAGATATATTCCATATGATTTTTTGTCGAAATTGTACATTCTGTTTAAAAGATAACTGGGGTACTTAAAGTGTCGTTTGTATAAATCAGATTGAAGTGTTTTCATATCCTTCCTCCTTTTTTTAAGTGTAGGTCACAAATCCATAATTGAGATGTCAGTCATGTTCCTGGTGAGGTTCAATCCCCGTCGTCAATGGGGAAGATTCACAGTGTCACAATAGGGCTCAACATCAGTGATAGATTAGTATGTTCTAAAAATAAATTGAAATGGTCAATGATTTTTTTGGATAAACAGTTCATTACTTACAGGGAATATATACAAGTAGCAAAAGTATTTGTATATTATGCCAGACATCATCTAGAATGGGTTACGAAATATATGACGTTACTGTGATTTAGCTAAGAAATAGAAATTGCAAGGAAACGTGCACAAAGCATTTAATATACATGTAAATAAAAAATAATTGCATGAAAATTAGGAAGTTTTGCATTGAGTTCAGCACAGGTCCCTTTGCAACGTTGTTGAGGAATTTGTACATACCTATATGATAATTACCTACCAATACTTAATTTCTGTTTGTTTAATTGGGCTAGAGGTTGATTTGCTGGTTTCAAGACCAGTTGGTTGTGTAACTTTCTTGTTAATTAATACTGTCACGAAATGCAATCATACTCCCCTACATCAGGGTCCGATAAATCGCATGCCCGGAGTCTGCGAGCTACCAAAAGTTGATGTTCGGGCTACCAGAAATTTCTATCTGGAGTCAGTCAGGCTACTACAAATTTGCATGTTTATTGGCCCGTCAAAAGCAGGTCTTAGCTCTTTCAGCACAGGTCCCTTTGCAACGTTGTTGAGGAATTTGTACATACCTATATGATAATTACCTACCAATACTTAATTTCTGTTTGTTTAATTGGGCTAGAGGTTGATTTGCTGGTTTCAAGACCAGTTGGTTGTGTAACTTTCTTGTTAATTAATACTGTCACGAAATGCAATCATACTCCCCTACATCAGGGTCCGATAAATCGCATGCCCGGAGTCTGCGAGCTACCAAAAGTTGATGTTCGGGCTACCAGAAATTTCTATCTGGAGTCAGTCGGGCTACTACAAATTTGCATGTTTATTGGCCCGTCAAAAGCAGGTCTTAGCTCTAATATTAATCTACACCAATGTTTTTAGCTAATTATTCAAGATAAGATTTAAATCCACGCGTCCTGGCAATGGAAGAATAGTTTTCCCAGGCGAAATGAAGACCATGGTCTACCATGGTCACCGTCTACCATGGTCACCACGGTTTTTGATTGCCGACCATGAACTATCATGATCGACCATCAAATACTATCAAATACCATGGTTAGAAACCATGGTCGACCATGGTCAAATATGAAGAGGGTGGCTGAACATGGTTGACCATGGTCGACGAACATGGTTGACCATGGTCGACCATGGTCAAGATTTCGACCATGGTCAAGATTTGAAAGACCATGGTCAAATTTGAAGATGATGGTAGACCATGGTAAAAATTTAATGTATATCTCATAAAATTGTAGTTCTTATGCACATTCAAACGCATATCCTTTTGAGAATTCTTGTGAATTCAAAATGCAAGGTTAAATTTAGGAGATGAATTTCAGCTGTACCATCAACAAAAGACATTCAAACTTTGGTTTGACCATTTTATTAGTGGTAAATATATGTTTTCTTGTAGTTTATGTATATGGGAATGAACAAAATACCAAAATAATGTAAACAAATGTCAAAATAATTCTGTGATTATTACCCCACCCACTTTTCTTAGAAAAAAACCTCTGAAAACTAGGTTAAATTTAAGGAAATTTCAAACAACATCTCATCCAAAACCACTTATTCCATTCTAGTGAAATATCATATACATGTTCATTGCAAGGGTTGGGCTCTATCAAATAAATGTGTTTTTCGTTGTCGTCAAATAATCAAAATGGCCGCCAGATTTGAAGATGATGGTAGACCATGGTCGACCATGGTAGGCAATGGTAAAGATTTAATGTATATCTCATAAAATTGTATTTCTCATGCACATTCAGATGCATATCCTTTTGAGAATTCTTGTGAATTCAAAATGCAAGGTTAAATTTAGGAGATGAATTTCAGCTGTACCTGTACCATCAACAAAAGACATTCAAACTTTGGTTTGACCATTTTATAAGTGGTACATATATATTTTCTTGTAGTTTACATATATGGGAATGTACAAAATATCAAAATAATGTAAAAAAATGTCAAAATAATTCTGTGATTATTACCCCACCCACTTTTCTTAGAAAGAAACTCTGAAATGGATTAATACATTAACTCTAAGGTTAAATTTAAGGAAATTCCAATCGCATCCAAAACCACTTATTCCATTCTAGTGAAATATCATATACATGTTCCTTGGGTTGGGCTCTATCAACTTTGTGTTTTTAGTTATCATCAAATAATCAAAATGGCCGCCAAGACGACACAAAGTTTCATATATATATATTCCTTGGGTTAGCTACCATGGTAGTTCATGGTTTACCATGGTAGTGCATGGTCAGCCATGGTAGTTCATGGTCTACCATGGTAGTTCATGGTCAACCATGGTAGTTCATGGTTCTACCATGGGAGTTCATGATCTACCATGGTAGTTCATGGTCTACCCTGGTAGTTCATGGTCTACCATGGTAGTTCATGATCTACCATGGTAGTTCATGGTCAGGAGACCATGGTAAACCATGTTTTGGTAAATGGCACTTGATGGTCAATGACCATGGTAGACCTTGGTCAGAGACCATGAATTACCATGGTGACCATGGTCAGAGACCATGAACTACCATGGTCAGAGACCATGGCCATTGACCATCAAGTGCCATTTACCAAAACATGGTCTACCATGGTCTACAAACCATGAACTTTGAACTACCATGGTAGTTCATGGTTTTAAACAGTTCATTTCGCCTGGGCTGTTCCCCAGATAACTCAAATAATTATTTAATAAAAACTCAAAATACCCCACCCCCAAACAGCCCCTACACCCCCTCGACACTAACCCAATGAATTGACTGCCTCACGCATTCCAGGCTACCAAGTTCGGTCTCTGGTTGCCCACAGGGACCCTGCATGTTGAACATTGTATAATGCCACTAATAAACAAGTCTAATCCACCATGTTATGAAATCATACTGTTGGAAGGAAGTTTGGATTCTTATACATGTAGTTGTTTTTCGAGAGATGATATTAGGCCATAATAAATTAATTACTAGATTCTCCTCCCTGCCCACCCCCGTTTTTTTATGCCGCCCCGGTATTTTTAATTTCTTAAAAAAAAAAACAGTTAAAAAACAACTATTAATAAAAACAATTGCTGAAGTATTAAAAATGTGTTTTCAATCTTGGAAGTACTCAGTAGTATGTTTTACTGTTTTTGCCTTGTGCCGAGGCCATTTTCCATTTGTCGTATAAAATAAAAAATTAAAAAATTAAATTTCACCCCCTGCCCCTATTTTGAAATAAATTTGGATGAGAAACTAGGAATTAATTTATTGTGGCCTTACTAACAATTTTTGCTCTTTAGATGGATTCAATCCTTTTGGCTGCTTAATCATTCTTACTTGATCTTTTGGTGATTTTGGGCATAATATTGGGAAATTCTAATTTTATATTTTTAGTTTGGATGATATTATAAGAATCTTTCATGAGTATCCGGTAAAGATAGGGAATTCCAACACGAGGTGTAATTGTTTTTATCGGAAACAATTATACCAAGGGTTGGAATTCCCCATCTGAGCCGGATACCCATGATTGATTCTTTTTCTTGCATATCATTGACGTTTTTTGCGTTAGTATTGCCAATTACTAATGTTTTGCATGTTTATTTAAGCAGTCATTGCTTAAATAAACATGCAACTGTTGACGTTATTGATGTCATTCTTTATGCCATAGGCATCCGGCACATACTAGGATAGTAAAAGATGGATTTAGAGTGATTAAAATGTTAATTAATTTCTGGACCAAAACAAATGTTTATATAAACTCTTAAGTCTTTTACTATCCAAGCTCTGTGCCGGACGCCTGTGGTTGATGTGCATGCCCTTTATCTTCCCCATGTGTAAGATCAGACTTTCCAGCACCCATGTAAAATGTGGATATGCAAGAATATCAGTTCTGTAACAGTTAGCTAGATTTTAAAGCAGCCTAAAATTCGAACAACTTCAGCATTTCAACATTACTAATGAAGTACATGTAATCAAGAGTCCATTATTTAAAAAATTGCAGTTTCAATATTTTGAAAAAAATGGTTTCAGTGGCATTGATGTTTGTATATGTTTGTATTGATGGTATCTGTGATATCAGTAATAATAGTGGTGGTGCTATCAAACTTATCGGTGCTATTGGTGGTTGTATTGATGTTATCGGTGGTGCTATCAAGCTTATTGGTGGTGCTGTTTGTGGTTGTATTGATGTTATTGGTGGTGCTATCAAGCTTATTGGTGGTGCTGTTTGTGGTTGTATTGATGTTATCGGTGGTGCTATCAAGCTTATTGGTGGTGCTGTTTGTGGTTGTATTGATGTTATCGGTGGTGCTATCAAGCTTATTGGTGGTGCTGTTTGTGGTTGTATTGATGTTATCGGTGGTGCTATCAAGCTTATTGGTGGTGCTGTTTGTGGTTGTATTGATGTTATCGGTGGTGCTATCAAGCTTATTGGTGGTGCTGTTTGTGGTTGTATTGATGTTATTGGTGGTGCTATCAAGCTTATTGGTGGTGCTGTTGTGGTGCTATCAAGCTTATTGGCAGTGCTATTGGTGGTTGTATTGATGTTAGCGGAAGTTCTGTTGTTGGTGCTATCAAGCTTACTGACGGTGCTGTCGAGCTTATCTGTGCTATTGGTGGTTGTATTGAGGTTATTGGTGGTGCTATCAAGCTTATCTGTGCTATTGGTGGTGCTATTGGTGGTTGTATTGATGTTATTGGTGGTGCGTTCAAGCTTATCAGTACTATTGGTGGTTGTATGGATGTTATCAGAAGTTCTGTTGGTGGTGCTATCGGCATGATCAGGCTTATTGGCAGTGCTATCGAGCTTATCGGTGCTGTTGATGGTACTGTCGAGCTTATCGATGCTATTGGAGCTGTCAGTGGTGCTGTTGGTTGTGCTGTCGAGCATATCGGTGGTGGTATCAGTGATATCAGTGGTACTATTGGTGCTGTCGGTGGTGCTGTCAAGCTTATTGGCGATGGTATCAGTGCTATCAAGCTTATGGGTGGTGGTATCAGTGCTATTGAGCTTATCGGTGGTGGTATTTGTGGTTCAGCTTCTGTCGAGCTTTTCGGTGGTGATATCAATGCTATCAAGCTTATCTGTGATGGTATTCATGGTGCTATTGAGCTTATCAGTAAGGATATATCATGGTTGTACTGTTGAGCTTATCGGTGGTGCTATTGGTGGTGTTGTTGAGCTTTTCAGTGGTGATATCAGTATTTTGAGCTTATCGGTGGTTGTATCAGTGCTATCAGTGGTTGTATCAGTGCTATTTGTAATATTGCTGCTATTTGTGGTATCGGTGGTGGTATCAAATCGGTGGTGGTTTCAGTGGTATCGGTGGAGGTATCGATGCTATAAGTTTCTTAATGGCGCTTTACAATAACCCAGATAAATGCTATTGAGCTGCTACTGTAGAAGTATGACATGTAATTATGTTTCATATTGATTTCTTGTAGCAGGCAAGTCTCCAAACATCGGCAAACACCAAATATACACTTTGAGAGGAGTGGCAATGTTTACTAGCCGGACCTGTGTATCCAAGATAGCTAATAAATCCCGTTTCATCAATATCTGTCAAATTCTTGGTTTTCGAGATATTTTATGTTCAATATTTACCAGACCGATGAAGCCAGTACTGTAGTAGTGGTCTTACTATGTGTGGATTTCTGCATCTCTGTATTAGATTTGGAGATTATTATATTGAATGGACTCTCAGTTATGAAAATCTTTTGTGTGTGGTATCAAGTTAAATTAATTAAAACGTGAGATATGAGACATTTGTTTTATATATGTAGTACTACTTCTGAGACTGGCAAACAAATCAAAGAACTTCAAAGGAAATACTGAATACCAAGGAAATACTGAAATACTTACGCCGTGATATCGCTACTGTCAGGCTTGTTAACATGGTTATTGTGGGTTAGATAGCATTATCTATTTAAATATGCTCTTGCTTGTATGTTACTGGTATACACAATACATAATGCACTTACCTTTGCAGAAACTTTTTATTAGGTAGTTTTCATGGAACAATTTCATATAAATATAGAATAGGGGGAAAATGTACAGGATATTTATTATGTGATAGCAGCACCTGGGAGTATTGATGTTACACCAGAACTTGCTGTAAATGTGCACGATATCTCGCACTTCATAGTTGCATCCTCACACCTTTAATAATCTGAAATAAAGAAAACACACTTCCTGCTGTGTCTGATATAGAACATGTAGACATCTGGATGAATAAGGATGTAAGTGGACATTATAACTATAACTACATGTATATAAGGATGGTGATCAGGATAAAACAGTCTTTAATATTTTGCTAAAAAAATGGAGTCAAAAAGTAAAGACAGTAAACAAAGGTGAGTGATATCTAGAGATTATTTAACTGCTGGGTGAGTAATATAGAGATTATTTAACTGCTGGGTGAGTAATATAGAGATTATTTAACTGCTGGGATCGATTACCTATAGGGAAATCCTTTACGAGATGGTAGATGTATGGTTCTTTTCACGAACGAGCGTAAGCGATTGAGTGGGGGAAAAAAACGCCTACCATCGAGTGAAGGATTTTCATATAATCTATCGCAACAGTTAATCTATTTATTACATTTTTAATCAGATTATGTATGATTTTAACCAGAGATTATTCACTTTATTTAGCGTTATCGACGGATGACGTCGACGTCACCAACACGTTATTGATGTCATAACTCAACGTCGCAGTTATTTATTTTTGTGTTTGGAGTTACTTATGAATGTCGATCAAAGTTCATTTTCGCTAAATTGAATTGATTTTATAGTCGCACCAACAGCTACGGTCATATGGCAACTTTCCAGCTTTCATTGGTGGCGGAACACCCCAGGTGCCCCTCTGGGCAATTTTCGTGATGGTCGGGCACCTGGGTAGAACCACCGACGTTCCGCAATTAAGCCAGCTGGATAGCACTTACAGTAAATATAATGTGCCTCATGTTCGTATAAAATATGCAAGTACATTAAATTGATCCTCTGATGTTCTGCCCTGTTTATTGTTTATGAAAAGGTTTGGTCTGCTAAACTTGCAGACTTGGCACGTTTTTTTTCTTGCCTTTTCCAAAGGAAAAAAAAGAGGCACAGATGTATGGTGATGGCTGCTGCAAGGAGTGTCAACATTGAAATTTTGCATTTATACGTTCTGTACTTTTCTCAGGAACTGTATGTGCCTATAGTTTTATCTTGGGTGGTACGACTCAATGAGACATAGTATTCAGGGCTCTGAAATTGCCGGTTTCACCGGTTCTAGACCTAAATATGGAATCTGGACTGAATCACAAGAATTTTTTATGGGCACTCTGTGGCGATAATCTCTAATTAGCAAGTCGGTCTACTGACTTAACATGTAAGCTCCATCTCCTATTATCGCCTTACAACCAGTCGGAATACTCAATTAACATGTCACCAGTTGTCAATCATTATCCATTTTAACCAATCAAGCCAATACTATACCTCCGACAAATAATAGCACATGCAACAACATAAAGCACGTGCATCTGTATTATAATATAACCTACTGTCAGTATACTCCAACATCAGCAATAGGGCGGAGATATCTAAGTACTGGCGACATGTTAATTTAGAGTTGAACTTAACATGGACAGTTCAAAGAATGTTAGCAAAGTGAGCATTTTATTCAGTTATCACCTATAATAACATGTGAAATGATGATGACCATAAATAATTAAAAAGTGTGTTTCTATGTTTTTATAAACAAATACGGAAAAATGCTCCTGTCTTCTTTGTTCTTTTGTCAAACATTTACAAAAATAATTGAATTGAATCATGTCAAGCAACTTAACCTTTCCATGCAGCTCAATATGCATGATTTAAACAAAAAAAACAGTCAAAAGAAATGTTCAAATTCAGTTTCACACAAATAGCTTAAACTGGTTGTGTCAAAAGAGAAATTAAAAACGAAATTGAAAGAAGTTTCCTTTGCAATAGATAAAATATTCCGTTCTATTTTATTGGCTCTTCAAAAAGGAGGTATGCTAAATGCATGGAGCGAATTATTGTTTGTTTACAATTCTTTGAAATGTTTTTAACATTTTAACATCTTTCTGTAATGTCTCCTGGATTTGTGTGTGTAAGGTGGTGTGTGGTCTCTGTCTATAGGCGGTGGCGGGAGGGGGTCCGGGTGACAACGGTTGGATGAGTGTTAGCATTTTCTACTAACAGTGGGTGCGTTATGGAGGTGGGGTATCTCAGTGTATGAGGGGTAGATCTACAACTACAAGACCCAGGGTGTTGGAGCGGTTGACATACTGTATACGGATTTTATTTGGCGGATTCAAAATTTGGCGGTTTTTGAAAATGGATATGTTGACAGCTCTAAATAACCTGTACTGTGTTGATGAGCCGTTAAACATAATCGATTAAATTTCAGTTCGTTTTTACCTTCAAGATTTAAATTGTCATTTAACTTTAAAATGGCGAATTTTGAAATAAGGCTCGATCTTAGACAATTCATTACTTAAACAGTATATATACAAAAGTATAGATTTATTATGTCGGACATCGTATTGAGAAGTTTACACAGTACATGTATGTGACGTCATTGAATTTATCCTAAATATACCCCTCTTTTAGTAGGAGTCGAAGTGGCATAAAATAACTGTGGCATTCACTCATTAGTAAAAACACTTTATATTTAAGATATCGTTAGATCCCGATAGTTAAGCTGTAATTATATAGAGAGAGCATGCAGAGAAAAGCTATTTATGATGATGAACGATTTTCACTTTTCCTACATTGTCAATTTGAACAAAAGTCAAACTAAACACGCTATAATAAATATATGCAAAGGGCACTGAAGGTGTGAGTAGTCAGTAGAATACAAAAAATGAGTGTAAAAACATATTAATACATGATTTTATATACTGTCAACCTTCTTCATCCCCATGTGGTTGCTGGGGTAAAATACAACCACTGCAAATCTCGCTAGAGGCAGAGGGGTAGGACGCCCCCTTCATGTTCATTTTGTCATTTTTTAGCTCTACTGATCAGAGATCAGCAGAGCTTATGCCATGGTGCGGTGTCCGTCGTCCGTCCGTAAACTTTTATTGTAGCGACTACTCCTCTGAAACTACTGAATGGATTTTCATGAAACTTTACAGAAATGTTGCCCATGAAGTCTAGTTGATCCTAGCAAAAATTCATGTTGATGTGAAATCCAAGATGGCCGCCAAATCTAAAAAATGATTTTTTAAAAACAAGTTTGTAGCGACTACTTCTTGAAAACTCTAAGTGATATTGATATTGGACCTTTTCTAAAATGATCAGCATGACATGATGTTGGTCCTTGTCGAAAATCGTTTTGATTCGACGTTAAACATATGGATGCCAGTGGTAATCTTTGTTTACATAGAGTTATATAATGAAAACTTGTAGTGACTACTGCTCTGAAACTACTTGATGGATTTTCATGAAACTTCACACGAATGTTGCTCTTGATGTCCAATTGATCCTAGCAAAACTTCAGGTCGGCCGTGAATTCAAGATGGCCACCATGGCTAAAAATAGATTTTCAAAATACAAGTTTGTAGCGACTACTTCTTGAAAACTATAAATGATATTGATATGGGACTTTTTCTAAAATGATCAGTATGACATGATGTTGATCCTTGTCAAAAAATATTTTGATTTGACTTTAAACATGGCCGCCAGCGGCCATCTTTGTTTACATAGAGTTATATAATGAAAACTTGTAGCGACTACTCCTCCGAAACTACTTGACGAATTTTCATGAAACTTCACAGGAATGCTGATCTACCTATCAAAAATCTATCAGTAGAGCTTCAAGGTCATTGACCTCTTGTTATAATCAAAAGTTTTGTTTTTATGTCGCTTTCACAGGAAGTTCCAAACTGTAGGCTCTAGAGACTTCAAACTTGGATTATAGTCTTATTTCAGGTACAATTTAATGTTACATAATTGTATACAATGTGATTTATACGAACCTGTTTGATGTGAACACAATGCAAAAAACCTTTGTGATTCGAAAAGCAAGATACATTTATATATAAATTGTTACAAGCATTCAGTTCATATTGGTAATAAAGTCAATAACTGTATTTTCAAAATGAGTGTTCAGGCAGCGGCCTGGCGAGCAGGCAATGTCAACTTGGTTAAGAAGTTTGTCCGAGTGTCTAATAAACACTGCAATTTGAGCTCAAACAGATCGATTTGATTTCCCGGATGCTGTGCAAAATGCAAATGGGGCGCTGTCATAAAATGATTTTTAGGGATAGGTTATACAAAAGATTGTAGTGTTGATAAGAAAGATAAAAGATGGGTAGGGTGTGTGAGCCGTTTATGTTAGGGAAGGCCCTTCTGTATATCGAGGGTTCAGTGCAAAATTATTGTATTTCCTTCTTTATTCAGTTACAATAGTTTTGCACTGACCCCTCGGTATGGTGAAATAGGTTATATGAATCACAACAATTAATTCATATGTGGCTGGCTTGTATATGGCTTTAAGATAATAGCAGTACCCTGAAACTGGGTTGTATGTACAGTTGATAGCAAATATTAATAAGTAAAGTCATATTTTTTTACTTTTTTAAATTATTTAGATAATCAAAGGAGGTAATATTGTTTTGCATCAATTGATTACAAAATCAGATTTACTAAGCAGTTATTTGGGAACAATACTGATTGTTTTAAAATTGCAAATGCTTGACCAATTGTTTAAGCTTGGTCATGAAATCACACCAAATAGCACCCAGTCCCTTAAAGCTACACAATCCGTATTTTATAATTGAAAGCACACCCATGTATTAGGTATACTACCATGCTTTGCAGTATATGGTGTTGACTTGAGTTTTCATTTTTACCATCCACACCTGCAAGATTTGGGAGTGGCTAATTCGTTATCGCTCTGTTGAATTTGAAACCAAAAATTGATTGAACGCAGTGTATAAGGATCTCGGTATTGTAAAGAAGTGTATCAATACCCACGCATTGCTCGGTTTGATTACTTCGGCTAGTACAACACAATACAACACAATACAATCATGCACTATAACTGAAACAATTGCTCGAACATGAGGTAAATGTGCTGACCTGAGTATAGTCCTTTTTAAAAAGTACACTTTTTATAAATCGCATTACATTTCACATGACTATTAAATTAACGCAAATATTAAATTAACACAAACAAGTCACACAAAGTATAACTTTTACATTTACCAAATTGTAAACACATCCACCATTTTCTTTTATAAATCTAAATGTTATTTATGTAAGCTGTTATTCAGAGTGCAGCATATACATACATTTACATGTCTTTGCTGATATATATTCAATAGCATTCCTGAACATAAATTGATCGAAAGCTTAATTGAATCACGTACTCTCGGGAGAAACACATTTAAATTGTTCCCTAATATTTACCCCATTTATTTCAAAGATTAGCAGAGCTTATATGCCATGGTGCAGTGTCGGTCGTCCATCCGTCCATCTGTTCGTAATTTTTTTTTTTGTAGGGACTACTCTTTTGAAACTACTGGATGGATTTTCATGGAACTTTACAGAAATGTTGCCCATGAAGTCTAGTTGAACCTGGCAAAAATTCATGTTGATATGAAATCCAAGATGGCCACCAAAGCTTAAAATAGATTTCTAAAAAACATGTTTGTAGGACTACTTCTTGAAAACTATAAGAGATATTAATATGGGACTTTTTCTAAAATGATCAGCATGACATGTTGGTCCTTGTCGAAAATCATTTTGATTTGACATTAAACACGGCTGCCACTGGCCATCTTTGTTTACATAGAGTTATATTGTAAAACCTTGTAGCGACTACTCCTCTGAAATAACTTGACGGATTTTCATGAAACTTCACAGTAATGTTTCTCTTGATGTCTAGTTGGTCCTAGCAAAATTTCAGGTCCGCAGGAAATTCAAGATGGCAAACACGGCTAAAAATATATTTTTAAAAAACAAGTTTGTAGCGACTACTTGAAAACTGTAAGTGATATTGATATGGGACTTAAAATGATCAGCATGGTGTTGGTCCTTGTTGAACATTATTTTGATTCTACATTAAATATGGTTACCAGTGGCCATCTTAGAGTTATATATAAAACTTGTAATGACTACTCTGAAACTACTTGACAGATTTACATGAAACTTCACAGGAATGCTGATCTAGCTATCAGAACCTGCCAGTAGAGCTTCAAGGTCATTGACCTCTTGTTAGTATTGTTTCCTGTTTGGATGCGTTTCTTCTTTTGTAAATTTTTCTAAAGTTTGTTTATAAAGATTTTGCATGTTTTACATAGACTTACATAAGGAAAACTTCAAAAATCTTCTTTTAAATTGTTAGCGTGGAGTTGTGGATTTAAATTTCGGTTGAGGGTGTTTTTGTATTTTGCGTTTGTAAAAATATATTGAAAGTAATTAAATGATGGAACCCCTTGATATAAGAGACATTTTGGCTTGTAGAGCATCCATTGTTCTCTTGTTCTTTATTATTATTAATGATCGCAAACCCCTGGTCTATCAAGTTTGCTTATTTGAAGTCCCTGGGGTCAAAGATGGCTGCAACCCCTGGGTCCAAAGTTTGTATGCAGAAATTTTGCATGTTTTTATATAGACTTCCATAAGGAAGGACTTAAAAACATCTTCAATCAGCATTTGCAAGAGGACAATTTTTCATCGTTGCAAAGATCCTCAAGTGATCGATTCAGGCCTAGCTAGGCCATCTTGGCCCTCTTGTTTTGTTATAATGAACTAATGGTCTACAAATACACGGAAATCTCCGACTGTAAGAGATATATTTCTTCAACTCAGAATTTTACGCATAAGATATTCAATCCAGTGATGAGCTATAAATATTATATGTGTGTCCATGGAAACCGAAAATATTTCCAGACATATTAACCTAAGTGGTGTCCTTCCCATAAATATTTTTCTTAATATATTTCTTCCTGTAATGTTCAAAACATATGCTGGAGGTGATATGACTTCATCTTCTTATTACCCTTAACCCATTGACATGAACCCAATGACTCTATATTAAAGGCACACTTGTGACTGAGTTCTGGCTTTGGTTATTATTAAAAGTTTCTGTCAAATAGATAGACATAAATATTCTAATTTATAAGACATGGGTCAATATTTGAGAACATCTCAGTTAAGTTTCGGAGACAAATAACTCACTTACACTCCATACTCATGAAATATTGGGTAAATGACAGATGGTTTCTATAAAAGATAATCTATTGGAGATAAATGAATGCCTCTGTAGGAATTAATTTCCCTGTGGAGATTGTTGTAACTGTATATTAGATGAATGTTATTTTAGATTCTGATAAATATCTTCCTGATGCAGGTATTGTATTTAAGGTACATGTTTGTGAAACTGGCAAACCTTAGAGTTGGATGAGACATATTCCGTTATCTGAAATGGTGTAACTATTAATGAAACATATATCTGAAATGGTATAACTATTAATGAAACATATCTGAAATGGTGTAACTATTAATGAAACATATGTATCTGAAAGGGTGTAACTATTAATGAAACATATCTGAAATGGTGTAACTATTAATGAAACATATATCTGAAATGGTATAACTATAAATGAAACATATCTGAAATGGTGTAACTATTAATGAAACATATATCTGAAATGGTGTAACTATTAATGAAACATATATCTGAAATGGTATAACTATTAATGAAACATATATCTGAAATGGTGTAACTATTAATGAAACATATATCTGAAATGGTGTAACTATTAATGAAACATATATCTGAAATGGTGTAACTATTAATGAAACATATATCTGAAATGGTGTAACTATTAATGAAACATATATCTGAAATGGTATAACTATTAATGAAATATATATCTGAAATGGTATAACTATTAATGAAACATATATCTGAAATGGTGTAACTATTAATGAAACATATATCTGAAATGGTATAACTATTAATGAAACATATCTGAAATGGTGTAACTATTAATGAAACATATCTGAAATGGTATAACTATTAATGAAACATATCTGAAATGGTGTAACTATTAATGAAACATATCTGAAATGGTATAACTATTAATGAAACATATCTGAAATGGTATAACTATTAATGAAACATATATCTGAAATGGTGTAACTATTAATGAAACATATATCTGAAATGGTATAACTATTAATGAAACATATCTGAAATGGTGTAACTATTAATGAAACATATCTGAAATGGTATAACTATTAATGAAACATATCTGAAATGGTATAACTATTAATGAAACATATCTGAAATGGTATAACTATTAATGAAACATATATCTGAAATGGTGTAACTATTAATGAAACATATATCTGAAATGGTATAACTATTAATGAAACATATCTGAAATGGTGTAACTATTAATGAAACATATCTGAAATGGTATAACTATTAATGAAACATATCTGAAATGGTATAACTATTAATGAAACATATCTGAAATGGTATAACTATTAATGAAACATATATCTGAAATGGTGTAACTATTAATGAAACATATATCTGAAATGGTGTAACTATTAATGAAACATATATCTGAAATGGTATAACTATTAATGAAACAAATATATCTGAAATGGTATACATATATGTAATACATTTGGATGATGGCACAATCTAGCCAATACTGATAGTGTTTAACTCTTTCGTCGCCAAATATATAGTGCAAAAGTTTCAGCGCCAAATAATTTCCTGCTGCTGAAAAATCTATAGCGACCATATTCAAACTTCTTAAATTAACTTTTTAATTTTTTAAAGATATTGACCTCAAATTTGCGGCAGGGTAATTGAATGTTGTTTAACGGCTCATCAACACAGTACAGGTTATTTAGAGCCGCCCCAGAGAGAGGGGAAGGATACATAGGAATCCGGGAACCTGCCCTACTCTTATTATCGAATAGATTCCTATGGTTCTTTAACGTGCTCGGAGGATAGACCGATACAGGGGACCGCCCGGTTTACGTCCCCATCCGACGGACGAGGCTAAGGAAAAGTGTCTTGCCCAAGAACACACCGACGGAACTCAGTGGCACCACGGAGGATTGAACCCGGGGCCTCTGGTTACAAATCCGCCGCGCTACCGACTGCGCCACGCCAGCCCTCGGCAGGGTAAAGAGGATGTAATGTAGATTTTATATAAATCTGGGATCATGATTACATCTGAAGTTTGGTGTATTGTTGAGACAATGTGTGGTCACTAAAATCTTCATCAGAAGTGAGGTCAGACATTTCAGAATCTGGTGTAGAAGCTGGACCATCACTTTCTCTGTCATTCATGACCATATTCATCACTTTGTGACTGCTTCCTTTTGGTGGAAGCCATTTTGGATTGAACAAATTCATTTTCGATTGTCATAAACATTTCAAAGTCAATAATTCAATCAATTTTAATATCTTGTTCGAATAAGGAAGTGGTTTCTTTGTTAAGCCTCATTTTAACAAAGGTTATACACGCCGTATCCATGAGAATAACATCATAAGGCACTATGTTTTTTCGCAAATATGTGACTGGCGCTCTACCAAAGTCACTCCTATGGCACCAAATGGTTGAATATTACAGATCTCAGAGGCTCAGTAGCCAGTTTAGACAGAAAGTATTTGATTACCTTATTCATATACCTATCAGCACCATTGTCCCTATAAGCACTCCCTGCATGCCATCCAAATTGTATTTTAAGTGCCCATAAAACAATATACAGTTGAAAGACATGTGATGCAATTTCTGTTCATGCTCCTTCCATGTTTTCATGCTGTTTTGTTCCTTCAGTTACTTGCCTGACTATTATTGTTTTAGCCAGTAAAGCTATACAGGTCTGCTTGGGCCTCTTCCAATCCAATTAATGTGCCTTCCAATCCAATTAATGTGCATGCCTCGATCTCTATGCCAGCAGTGCACCTCAATTCCAGGTATCACATACATTGACTAATATTGTATATATTTTTGTAGTGTTAGTGGTTTGATAAGCTTATCAGCTTTGAGGCTACATAATTTTGTTTTAAAAAAATAAAAAAATAAATATGAAATGAACAATTTAAAACGTGAATTGGTTCAAAGATATAGATGGACATTAATAGTTTCCTATACAGTGCAAAAATACAATAATTACAAATTACAACAAGTCTTTATCCGGCCATAGAGGAATCCCTAAGTTAAAAATAGCTGTCATACAAAGCATTTCGGCGATATCTACACATCACGCTAGCATTTCAATACATAATTCAGCGATATCTACACATGACGCTCAAGTTTCAATACATAGTTTTCTAAAATACAGCATGACGCATCTCCATGAAACAAAGTTTGCGACCATTACCGGTAAATGGCCGATATATCTTTGCAAAATTCAAAATTTCAATACAGTTAACCCAAAATTGATATTGTTACTTTAAAATAGCTCACACTGGTGCATAACCATACTTAATAGGCTAAATAAAATTATACCTGAGTTTACTGTAACCGGACCGACCCTCTGAAAAACAACGACTCCTTTTTTTTTATTGAAAAAAAAAATGGAAAACAAAAGAATTGAAAAAAAATGTTCACGCGATCATGGTGCAATTTTCAATTTCGCAGTGCAGTTTTGACAGCGTGTGAATTTTACGGTACGCGGTGTACAGGTATCAAACAGTCAAAATGGCGTCTCCCAGTACTGTTTTGGCTGTATAGTTTCAAAAATACCAGCACATTGTTATGGTGTGCACTCTCCATAAAGAATTAATAGCTGAATTGTTTGACAAGTACCACAAACAGGTTGGTAAAGATCCCAGTGTTCCAGGCCACCTGTCGTACTGATATAAAATCGGACTTGTGTGCTGATTTGTGCTGCTGTTGGAGCTCAGACTCTCCTCCGGACTTGCAGAAAAAATTTACAACTGTTTAATACCACTTTGAAATAATTGCAAATGTTTGGGAAAAGAGCCAGTTGTTGCTCGGCCTTTTAGGAAACAATAAAACATACACAATTTCATATTGTTATCTATTGTAGTTTTTAAATACCACATTTTCCCATTTATCAAAGCGCATCACCACCTTAAATGTAACTTCGCCAAAAAAAAAAATGCCTACCTACCTACCGTTTTCTTTTCAGCAGTGTTACAGTAAACACAGTATAATTTTATTTGGCCTAAGGAAATACATTCTTTGGGTCTTCTATTTTTAATATATGTTTATTATAATTTCTTCTGGTGGTGTGTGGCTCATTTAGTTCATTTTCATTAATTTAATGCAGAAATAATGTATTTGAATAATTATAAAAAAATAAAAAAAAAATAAAAAAAAACAATCCTGATGCACTCCCTTTAACAGTACATATTGAACTTTCCCCCAACAGTAGCATAGCCAGTCAGGGCACTTAACAAAAAGTAAGTTCTATCTGGCTACT
This sequence comes from Cyrtodaria siliqua, assembly GCA_037043455.1. Taxonomy (NCBI): domain Eukaryota; kingdom Metazoa; phylum Mollusca; class Bivalvia; order Adapedonta; family Hiatellidae; genus Cyrtodaria; species Cyrtodaria siliqua. Next base: position 185,006 of record JAWPHD010003751.1, read on the forward strand.
ATCTCATTAAAATTCATAGATGTACTTGTCTAGACCCTCGATGTGCCCATTAACCACAAGTGCTGGGAATGTTGAACAGTTCCCTTCATCCCTGTATATTCACATGCCCTTTGTTTCGTCAATTGCTTTGTTATTTGGATGTTACCAACAGGTCCAAAATGTTCAGTTTTTGTCTGTTTGTTGTTTAGTGATGATGTAGTTTGTTCTCTCATAATAAAATCTTCCAGAAGTGTATTAGGACAGTTTAATTTTGATATATTGGAATGGAAAGTGCTATAATTTCATCTTTAAATGTCTCAATGTGAGTGTGTGAAATTGGAGCGAATAATTCTGGATAAATGTCATATGAATATCTTCTGTGAGTGGATATGGATAAATGGAATGAAAAAATAATGTCTCGATCGTTGTCTAGGGAATATCTATAATATCGTATTTAAAACTGAATACATACGGTACATGTATACAATCTGAAAGTCTCCTATAGTTTTTTCAGATTTAAATTTTCTTGAAAATGATGATACATATGCGGTTTATATAATACATATTTAGACATATCGCAAACATTCAATGTGTCTGTGTATACATACAAGATCAGTCACAAACTCACTGTGTCTGTGTACATACAAGATCAGTCACAAACTCACTGTGTCTGTGTACATACAAGATCATCAAACACAAACTCACTGTGTCTGTGTACATACAAGATCATCAATCACAAACTCACTGTGTCTGTGTACATACAAGATCAATCACAAACTCACAGTGTCTGTGTACATACAAGATCAATCACACATTAACAGTACGTGTCTGTGTACATACAAGATCAATCACAAACTCACAGTGTCTGTGTACATACAAGATCAATCCCAAACATTCACTGCATCTGTGTACATACAAGATCAATCCCAAACATTCGCTGCATCTGTGTACATACATAATCAATCACAAACATTCACTGCGTCTCTGTGTACATACAAGATCAATCACAAACATTCACTGCTTCTGTGTACATACATAATCAATCACAAACATTCACTGCGTCTCTGTGTACATACAAGATCAATCCCAAACATTCACTGCTTCTGTGTACATACAAGATCATCCCAAACATTCACTGTGTCTGTGTACATACAAGATCAATCCCAAACATTCACTGTGTCTCTGTGTACATACAAGATCAATCCCAAACATTCACTGCTTCTGTGTACATACATGATCGGAGGTGTACAGTACCGGTTTTACCCAGGAAAAGTGGGTGGCCTCCACCACAAAAAATCGACCATCATATTTTGCCTTACATGCGTTGAAAATGACGTAAAACACCATACAAAGAAACAAACCTACATGATCAATCACAAACATTCACCGCTTCTGTGTACATACATAATCACAAATGTTCACTGCTTCTGTGTACATACATAATCAATCACAAATGTTCACTGCTTCTGTGTACATAAAAGATGAATCACAAACAGTCACTGCTTCTGTGTACATACATGTACATGATCGATCACAAACATTCACTGCTTCTGTGTACATACAAGATCAATCAAACCATAATATTCACTCTTCTGTGTAGGGTATACATAAGACTGGCATTTCTGGTATGTAACTAACACATCATGCATGCGTTACATACTGGTTGTACACAGTGTGTGTTATTTTTGCTTCAGAGGAATTGATAGTTACATCATCATTATCATTCATGTGTGAAAGGTTTTACTTAAACTAAAATTGAAATTTCCTGCTATTTGAGATAGCAATTTGTCTGTTATTTATCTCAGTCTGTGGTGATGCCAGTATGTATCTCGTCTTCTTTTAAGTAACTTTGAAACGGTTTATGAGCTTAGTTATACTGATTATAGACGGATACACTTTATTACCAGATTCAGCTTCATTGATATAGGAATCATTCAGCCTGTGGCTTTAAAAATATGATCAGAGTTCACCATTCACCATATGTCAGTTGTCTTGAAGCAGACATAACAGTTTATTATGCACGCACCTATCTAGGAGTCATTGCAAACTATGGTATCTTGTTCTGTAGTGGTATATAGTTACAATATTTTTGGTTGCAATTAAACCTTGATGTGCTTTTTGTAATATACTGACTTATAGAACTTGTTCCTCTGTAAGGAATGTAAACATGTGCATATTTTCTGGATTAACTGACAAAAAATGAAAAATTGTCAGGCATTTGGACTTAATCTTGGAATGAATGAATGATTGCTTTCGTCTGGATATTAAAGAAAGTATACATTTCCTAATGGTTCAGACAGTGCTCAGAATTAACTAACAGCTCATTAAACTTACAAGTGCAAAGTTAACAATGGTCAAGGAGATGTCCTTATAAAAATTTAGTAATATTACACATGTTTGTATGTAGTCAATTGCTCGCTAATAAGCTACAAGTGGTCATTTCTTCCAAAGTCATAGTTGACCATCGTCTTGGCCATTAGCGAATGAACTTAGTCTCACATTGAATATAGAGTGGATTTTCAAGCTATTCCCAAATTCCATTGTGCCTGGATTATAAGGAGAATTATTATCAAATCTTTGACGATTAAAAGAAAAAACATCTGAATGTCACGTGTGTGGGTAGAAGGGACGGAGGAGGATATGTATGCAACTATCAATGGTTACACAGAGGAGGAGGATCTGTACACTTCACCTTATGGGTGCGTATTGGTCTGTGAACATGTCTCGCATGACTCTTGATAGATTAGTACCTAACTGATATTGGCACTTGGTAATGGGCATTGATTCATTGTGTCTCTATTGCTTTTGAACTGGGTTGTTTTGCAATTTTAACATTATCTGTAAATAATGGCTTTTTTTTATTATTATACCCACGCTTTCACAAAGTGAAGCGGAGCCTATTTAGGAATCACCCTTTCCATAATGTCCCATTTTGTCCCGCAGTATCGCGTAACACATTTTGTTAGATGCATTCCTCAAACAATATTGAATGGGTTGTGCCCAAACTTCATATACATATAACAACTGATAAAAAAACAGGGGTATTCATCACCTTCGGTGATAGTTCTAGTTGCCTCATGTTTAAAGGCTCAGGGTCACAACATAAAATCTGTGGCTACTGAAAAATGGCTTCTTCTGAAAAATGTTCTTTAAAACAAATTGGAAAACTACTATATTAAAAATATATTTACGCAGTATGAAATCTATAAATGTAATGATTCAGATGTTTCCTATTAAATAGTTGCTTGAGAAAGTATTAGAAATTATGTAACATGTGCTGGCCCAATCTTTAGGCAATTAAATGTCAAAGCTGTACCAGATGTTTACAACCTAAAATCAATTTTTATCTTTCATCAGGTTATTTATCATTAACGTTATCAACAATATTTTGTGTTTTCTGTGGCATATAATATATTTGTTATTCATCATTAACGTTATCAACGATATTCTTTGGTTTCTATGGCATTCAATGTTGTATCCGATAATCTGACCAATTTCCACTGTTTTACTCTGTAGGAAAAGACAAATTACGTGACACAGTTTCTCTACACTTGTATATTATAGTTGTCGAAATATTGTCCTTAGGGACCGACAATTCACAGGAAATGTGATTTCTAGATGAACATGATGTAAGTGAAGTGAAAGGATAACTTTTATGATTTATTCAGTTGTAACTGTAATTAATAGCCAGGGTCAGTAATGTTAAATTAATCACAAGAGAAAATATCAAGAACTAGATGAAGTTAAAAGATATATATATATTAGGAAGTTATAAGATTTCAGTACTCTTTTTCTTCAAATTGTGTAAAGCTTGGTTTCTATATACTCACTTTAATGGTCTTATGATGAATGGTCTTACTTGCCTGTCATTAAGTCTGAGTGTTTTAATTGCCTTTAAGGCGCATCCATGGCCGGGATCGTAAAGATGCTGCGTCTAAAACTGTAACGATCTTGCCTATCACCGCTGTGGGTTTTGAATCCCATTTGGGCTTGACTTGGTCAAGTGAGAAATCAGGGGCGTAGCTTGGCCTTTTTGACGGCATAGGCCCGCAGTTAAAGTTATAATGCTAGTGGGGTCCGGGGACATGGCCTCCACCCCCCTCCCCCCCACCTCCCCACCCCCCCACCCCCGATTTTTTTTTATAGTACGTACTGACTATATTTTAGACTTTAAAAAGGGCAACGATAACTAACAAATATATGAAAATTATATTTTCTGGTTACTACGCCTCCTATACAGCCCCTTCACCCCCCCCCCCCCCCCCCCCCCCCCCCCCAACCCCCCCTGCCCCCGATTTTTATTGCATTTTGGAATTTTAAATTTTTCTATTTCTGAAATTAGGCGTAGGCCCGGTCCCTACAGGGCCTATGCAGAGCTACGCCAATGGAAATGGATGGTTTGATTGATTTGAATGTTGTTTAACGGCTCATCAACACAGTATAGGTTATTTAGGGCCGCCCCAGAAAAAGGGGAAGGATACATAGGAATCCGGGAACCTGCCCTACTCTTATTATCGAATAGATTCCTATGGTTCTTTAACGTGCTCGCAGGATAGACCGATACACGGGACCGCCCGGTTTACGTCCCCATCCGAAGGACGAGAGAAATGGATGGGGAGAAATATACAGTACTGATTTTACCCGGGAAAAATGGGGTGGTCTGCCTCGATCTAACACCAAAAAATCAACCATCATATATGGCCTAACCTGTACTAAAAATAATGTAAAACATCATTCAAACAAATAAATATGTTTACATGGTATTGTATTTATGGTTTTTGTGGGGTAAAGTTGTAAAAAAAAAAAATTAAAAAAATTTATGTATGCAAACCATACATTGTGAAAATGATGTTTTATAGGTCTGCAAAGTGAGTACATGTAGTTAACATAGTTTTAGTCTAAAATAAGCATTTGTAATCTAAAACTTGGCAAACTGTACTGGAAACTGCTGAGGTAAAAGTGATCTGATGGGAAGTAGGAAATAGTTCAAACTGATAAGATTTGTAATACCACAGAAATAGAAGTAAATCACAGTTCATCAGCACTTACTCTCATGCAAAAAATTATAAAAAATGAATCTTTGAAAAATTCGTAACTTATGAGTCACTTCAACACATATGTGTGATGTAGCAATGTTCAAATGTAATGCAAAATTGTTAATTAAATAACAACAGACAACAGGTGGTTGCATTATCACCTGGTATCTTGGGCATATTTGGTATATTTCATTCCATTAGTGGTATAACTTAGTCATTGATGCCTATTTAGGTACACTTTCTGAAGTTATCGTTGTCAGAAACCATGTTTGATTGATAAGTGTGTCTGTGGTCGAGGGTTATTTGTATGTTTGTTTGTATGGTGTTTCACGCCATTTTCAACACATGTAAGGTTATAGATGACGGTCGATTTTTTTGTGTTGGAGGCTGACCATCCTCTTTTCCTGGGTAGAACCAGTACTGTACACCTCCCGCCATCTGTAAAAATCGACACTTTCTCACAAGTCGAGCTCCCAACTCCCCCCAAACCCCACACAACCTAAAACAATAAACAACAAACCCAAAAACAGGGATGCTATCATTAGACTTTATAATGTTTATTTGTGCAATATATTTCTTACTCATGTAAAAGTTATTGAAGATATGAATAAAAATGAGATTGGCAGAATATAGATGTATTGAGATGTATCGATTATGAAAAATGTAGATGGCTGATAGATTGAGTTGTGACATGTTGATGAATTTATTTTAATGGCTTCTTCCTGTTCCACAGCAGGTATCAGGATGATAAGTATCAGGATGATAAGCAAAAGGAATTCCTGGAGTTTTACTTGTACAAGGTTACTGGAGTCGTATTAATGTAGTTTAAATGGAATAGTGGAGTATCTCAGTTCTCTCTTTAAATTCTATGTCAATATTTTAGTTGAGTTATCATGCTGACTATGATTAATTGGATGAGTGAGCCTGGATGAGTAACTACTATTGATTCAGGTTGGGAATGTTAGTGCCAAAATGGTAGAAATAGTGGACAAAATGGTTAAATGGTGTTTTGCCGTAATTGTCAGCACATTTTAGGCTGTATATGAAGTCGATTTTTTTAATGGTGGAGGTAGACCACCCACTTTTTCCTGGGTAGAACCAGAATTGGCTATCTCGCCATCTACATGAATCGACACTTTCTCACAAGTTGAGCTCCCAGGGAGATTCGAACCTGCAGGGATAAGAGGCGAGAACCCCTTGACCACGGAGGCATTTAAATGAAATTCTAAGCTGATATTCTAGTATTTGTTATCATGCCCAGTTTGATTTATTGGATAGGTACATTTCAGATTGGGAATTTTAGTGCCGAAATGATTGAAATGGTGAAACAATTCTCTTGTTGGTTAATTTTGTAAATCTTGAATAAGTACATAAAAGATGAAGCATGGTTCTGTTTTTATAATGCAATCCCATCCCACTAATCAATTGGAAAACTGTAATTGCAAGCCAGACTTTCCAAGTTCATGATGTTATATGGTTTTATTGAATAACAGTTGATACTGATCATATCTGTAGTTGCCTTAAGTGGTACTCAATACGACTTCAGGATTATTAAGTGTCCCAAGTGGAGCTAGATCGAGCTTTGTAGCTGGAAATATTTACCTAAATGCATCCATAAAATTACTAGTTTGCCAGCTATCTTTAAACGGGAAGTAGGGGCGTCCGTGGCCGAGTGGTTAGAGTCTCTGACTTGCAATCACTTGCCCCTCACCGCTGTAGGTTCGATCCCTCAAGGGCCTAGGAATCTTTATGTGAGGAAGCTATCCAGCTGACTTGCGGAACGTCGGTGGTTCTACCCAGGTGCCCGCCCGTGCAGGAAAATTGCCCGGAGGGGCACCTGGGGTCTTCCTCCACCAGTGGAAGCTGAAAAGTCACCATATGACTTAGCTGTTGGTGCGACTATAAAATCCAATTCAATTCAATTCAATTAAACGGGAAGTTTTACAACAAATTATAAACTTATTCAGTGTAACTGGCTAAGACTATAATTAAGTTGGCATGTACTGTCACTGGACAATAGGCTAATTTAGCGTTTTCAGTAAAACACACTTTCACTGGCTAAGTTAACCTGTTATAACATTGGCTAAGTAAACCTATGCTGACTGTCACTTAGCCGGTGTCACTTAGCCATGCAGACACTGGCTAAGTTAACATGTTCTGACCCTCAGGCTAAGTTAACATGAACTGACACGGCTAAGTTAACTTGTACTGACACTGGCTAAGTTAACTTGTACTGACACTGGCTAAGTTAATATGTACTGACCCTGGCTAAGAACCTGTACTGACACTGGCTAAGTTAACCTGGACTGACCCTGGCTAAGTTAACATTACAGACCCTGGCTAAGTTAACTTTTACTGACACTGGCTAAGGTAACATGTACTGACCCTGTCTAAGTTAACATATACTGACACTGGCTAATTTAACATGTACTGATCCTGGCTAAGTTAACATATACTGACACTGGCTATGTTAACATGTACTGACACTGGCTAAGTTAACTTGTACTGACACTGGCTAAGTTAACATGTACTGACACTGGCTAAGTTAACATGTACTGACCCTGGCTAAGTTAACGTGGACTGACCCTGGCTAAGTTAACGTGGACTGACCCTGGCTAAGTTAACATGTACCGACACTGGCTAAGTTAACATGTACTGACACTGGCTAAGTTAACCTGGACTGACACCGGCTTAGTTAACCTGTATACTGACACTGGCTAAGTTAAAATGTACTGATCCTGGCTAAGTTAACCTGGACTGACACTGGCTAAGTTAATATGTACTGACACTGGCTAAGTTAACTTGTACTGACACTGGCTAAGTTAACATATACTGACCTTGGCTAAGTTAACCTGGACTAACCCTGGCTAAGTTAACATATACTGACCCTGGCTAAGTTAACATGTACTGACCCTGGCTAAGTTAACATGTACTGACCCTGGCTAAGTTAACATGTACTGACACTGCTAAGTTAGCATGTACTGACACTGGCTTAGTTAACATATACTGACCTTGGCTAAGTTAACCTGGACTAACCCTGGCTAAGTTAACATATACTGACCCTGGCTAAGTTAACATGTACTGACCTTGGCTAAGTTAACATGTACTGACCCTGGCTAGGTTAACATGTACTGACCCTGGCTAAGTTAACATGTACTGACCCTGGCTAAGTTAACATGTACTGAAACTGCTAAGTTAACATGTACTGACACTGGCTTAGTTAACATATACTGACCCTGGCTAAGTTAACATATACTGACCCTGGCTAAGTTAACATGTACTGACCTTGGCTAAGTTAACATGTACTGACACTGGCTAAGTTAACATGCACTGACACTGGCTAAGTTAACATGTACTGACCCTGGCTAAGTTAACATGTACTGACACTGCTAAGTTAACATGTACTGACACTGGCTAAAGTTAACATATGCTGACACTGGCTAAGTTAACATGTGCTGACACTGGCTAAGTTAACATAGATTAAGGTGTCGAACAATAATTTACAAAAACATTATACCTGTGGGATTCGTTAATGAATATATAATGTTTGCAAATTTTATATTACACACATGAGGGATCAGGATATACATTTCTGGCAGCTTCATTCCTAAAATTGCTATGACACTTTGCACACACTTGCTCAATGATGTAGTTGGCTAAAAATAGCATTTCTTTTAATTTTATTATCAGAATATACCAGCGTTGTTGAGTACATCCTTGTCTTCCTTGCCATCACTGGGTTTAATTACTTTGTTGTGGCATAAATAGCACATCTGTGTTTCTGTTGATGCACATAATGCATGTCTGCACGTGTCATTCCAAAATGTTACTTAGTCGTACATTATGACACCTGATTACAGATCAAAAGAAATAAAAAAATTATTAACTGAACTTTAGATCTTTTTGAAATAAAAGTGCTTCCATCATATCTAGCACAATGGTTCAAGCATTTCTCAATAAGTAAATCATGAAGTCAAATATAAAATTAATACAGTATAAATCTTACAGTCATATACATGAAAATCTGTTCCAAGTTGTGTGTCTCAGTTAATTTTGTCTGGCCTTTTTTTGCAGAAAATAGCAAGAATGATATTGCTTTTTAATGTATCAGGAAGTTTTATGAAGTATATTAGGGGCACCATGATTTGATTGACAAACTACAGATGAGAAATGCAGATACAGCAGTTGGAAGTGTGGTATCATGCTCATTCATGCACCATTTGTGAGGGATGTTGATAGGGGGATAAGATAGGAAACTCCGCTGAGTGCTACTCAGTCAGCTGTGCAAGTCCAAGTGTTTTGCATTCTTACTGACTGGGAAAATTGTTGGTATTTGTGTGTGATTTGTTACAGACTGATGATCCAGGTACAGAAGTGTACCTTGGTCAGGTGGACTTTACATATAATGATGATCAGTTTTTGTAGACAGAGATATCTTCATTATTAAACATGTTTGCTCTTTCTAACACCAAATACTTGGCAGAGTTTTTCCCCTCAAATAATTTTCTTTTGATAGGCCTGACCCAAACAATAATACTTACATTGGGGGGATAGGGAGGATTGGATTGTGTTTAGTTTCTCAATAGGCTCTTATTAGTAGCGATATTCTTTGGCTAAGATGTTCCTGCTAGGCAGCAGCGGCCTCCCAGTGGATAAGGCCTAAACTTTGGAGCTACAGACCTCTTTCACGCGTGGGTTTGCTCTGAGCCTCCTCTGTAGGGATATTTAACCTAACAAGAGTGCGGATGTGACGGAAAACTTCATTTCTTTTCCTACTAGGCAAGATCCGCACTTGAAGCATACGACATTGCGTTGTAAACCTTCTCGCCTCTCAGTGCTGCGGGTTCCAATCCCACTAGGAGCTCACAGTACTGGTTCTACCCAGGAAAAGTGGGTGGTCTGCCTCCACCACAAAAATAAAAGACTGTGTGTCATATATAACCTCACATGTGTTGAAGATGACCCAAAACACCATATAAACAAAAATCTGCACTTGACAGTCCGTTAGTTTTACAGTAATGATTATTTAGTTATAAAATATAGTCATTATCTGAGCCATATGTCAGTTAGGTGATCTGTCACTGATACTCATAAATTAGGAAAAGTAGATAACACTTGATATCAATGAAAAAACTAGAGTGACACATACCTGTGTTGGTTATACTTCCTTTATGTTTTATCAGGTAATTTTATCCATGATATAAAAGTACAGCTGTCTATTGACTTTTTAATAAGACAGACATGCAGGGGAAGTGTGATACAATACATATTGTTATATCTTTTACATGCAGTGCACTATAACAAACATGAATAATAGGTCTGCTTGAACAAAAAATGTTTGCCAAAGAATAAAATATTTGAAGAAATGAAGATGGGTGCATTTGAAAAAGAACGGGGGAAATTGTATGTTTTGCCATATCATGTACAGATAGGGCTTTCATACAATACGTCATTGTCAAAATGCAGTCGTCATACTTACTATAAAACAATTTTCAGGTTTTTCTCTACTGCCAATAAAATTATGATGCGACATCACCAACCCAACAAGATATGCACCAGTGACTTTAAAGGTACCAACACTAAAAAAGACACAATAATCCTGGACAACATTTTAGTTACGCAGAACTCTTAAGTAAGGTGTGCATATTTTGTATATTTGCAGTGAGGTTCCTATTTGCCAGGCGAGGGCAAATGTGATGATCTATGACGATGCCAACAAGAAATGGATGCCAAGTGGGACGTCACAGGGTCTGTCCAAAGTACAAATCTATCAGCACACTGTCAACAACACATATAGGGTAGTGGGGCGCAAACTACAGGACCATGAGGTACGCAACTATTCTGTCTATGATAAAATGATTGATGGATGCCAATGTGATATTACTTGTCTACCAAACAAAAGTGATATTACTTGTCTACCAAATAATGTGATATTACTTGGCTACCACATATTGTGATATGTCTTGTATACCAAACAATGAGATATTACTTGCGTACCAAATAATGTGATATTACTTGTCTACCAAACAATGAGATATTACTTGACTACCAAATAATATGATATTACTTGTCTACCAAACAATGTGATATTACTGGTCTGCCAAACAATGTGATATTACTTGTCTACCAAACAATGAGATATTACTTGACTACCAAATAATATGATATTACTTGTCTACCAAACAATGTGATATTACTGGTCTGCCAAACAATGTGATATTACTTGTCTACTAAACAATGCGATATTATTTGCCTACCAAACAATGTGATATTACACTTTTTTACTAAACAATGTGATACTAATTGTTTACCAAACAATGTGATGTTACTTGTCTACCAAACAATGTTTTTACTTGTTTATCAAACAATGGGATATTATTTATCAGTGCTTGTCTACTACCACATAATATCATATTACTTGTCTACCAAACAATGTGATATTACCTGTCTAGCAAACAATGCGATATTACTTTTTTATGAAACAATGTGATATTACTTGTAAATGCTGAATATTGTGATATTACTTGTCTAACACATAATGCGATATTACTTGTCTGACAAATAGTGACGGTGATATTACCTGTCAGTGCTGAATAATGTGATATTACCTGTCAGTGCTGAATAAGGTGATATTACCTGTCAGTGCTGAATAATGAGATATTGCTTGTCTGACAGAATTATCTGTCAGTTCTGAATAGTGTGATATTACTTGTCTGACAGATAATGTCACAGTGATATTACCTGTCAGTGCTGAATAATGTGATATTACTTGTCAGTGCTGAATAATATGATATTACCTGTCAGTTCTGAATAATGTGATATTACTTGTCTGACAAATAATGTCACAGTGATATTACCTGTCAGTGCTGAATAATGTTATATTACTTGTCAGTGCTGAATAATGTGATATTACCTGTCAGTGCTGAATAATGTGATATTATCTATCAGTGCTGAATACTGTGATATTACTTGTCAGTGCCTAATAATGTGATATTACTTGTCAGTGCCTAATAAAGTGATATTACTTGTCTGCCAAAATAATGTGAAATTACTGTAAGAAATGTTTATTTAGCGAGCATCTTATGTTAGCGCCTTTCATTCAACAAATGTGGTATTAATTGTCTTCGATAAAAATTGTGAATAAAATGATAATACTTGTCTACCAAAAAATGATGTCATACTACTTGTCCACCAAAGTTTGTGATGTTAGTTGTCTACTGAATTTTCTATCAGATATTGTGATTATAATGCCAAGGCCCATAATCGTGATGCTCTGCTTTTGCTACAAAGGCAAAACACAAATCTCTCTTTCATTGATAATTGTCTGCAAACACGCAAGAGTATTGATTAATTTCCAATGAATGATGAGCCATCCCATGAACACAGTCCATATGGCATGGGTGAATCACACACCATGTGTCATAGTCACACATGCCAGTGATATGCACATACATGCAGGTGAGTTAGTCTTGTATTGCAAAATGTAATAAAGCTCATTATTTGTAAACTATATATATGCTGTGAATAATTATGTACATTATTTCTTTCAGGTATTTTATTTAATTAAATTCTGTTACGCTAAGCAGTGCAATTTATTAATATATGATGCAGTTATATATATTTATTTTGTACCATCAAACAAAATATTATGGTTGACTTTGGGATTACAACAAATATTTTTGTCTCTTTCAAAAATGTCGTTTCTCCTTTCTAAAATTGTTAAGTTTGTTAAATTATTGCTATTGATCGTTAGCCATATGCATAATAAATTGCTAAAGTTTCATTTTGTATTTTGTCATTCTCAATAATTTGATCGTCATCATGACACCAGTGTGGTTTCAAGGTGCCACTTAAGCAGAGGGTTATTCCATTAAAACATACCCGGGACCCCAGGAAGGCAATTTTATAAACATTTAAGAGTGAACCCTATATTCCGAAATTTGGTTCTTTGAATACAATTTTGCATGTATGGGTGGGTGTTCAATTTTAAAAGTGCCTTCCTGGGGTCCCATTAATGTTTTAATGGAATAGCCCTTAAATGGAGTATCTATAATATAATTTGCAGCAACTCTTTTGTATCGCAGTTGAAAGTATTCTAGGCGAGTTTTGCATATAAATGGACAATGGATGTTTTGTTGTTGTGTGACACAAGATCCAACTCCACTTTTCTATCACAAAGCTTGTGCCTGTCTGTCTGTTTCAGAGTTAGCATCCTTATTTCCTCCTACAGCTGCTTAAAATTAAGATGCACTTATTTTGGTGACATTCCAGTCTATTGTCATGGCATTCCGGTCTGTTGATTTATCAGGTTACAGCCTTTGTTTGCCACAAAGCTAAGGTGTGCTTATAACTTAATTTGTTTTCATTTCTTTGAGGCTGGGTTCCCATGTGTTGAATATGACTTGACTCCATATTAATCACAGTAGTCACAATTGAAATGAAAGTATTTAAACTTCAAAATGAAATTGAATGTCATTCCATTATATTTTCAGGTGGTCATAAACTGTGCTGTCTTAAAAAATCTCAAGTACAATCAGGCGACGCCCACCTTCCACCAATGGCGAGACAGTAGAAACGTATATGGGCTCAACTTTGCAAATAGAGAAGATTCAGAGGCCTTCGCCAATGCCATGTTGACAGCACTGGAATCATTGAACCGTGAGTGGCTTTGTAATGCCTATATCGAATAGAATATTCTTGCATACCGGATAGTTTTACACGAGTGGTGGAAAGTCTGATCTTAAACATCGTGACAGATAAAAGTCAACGGTTGCTTGACGTCATTGTGTAAATAAACATGCAAACCGGTAGTATACTGAGTTGCAAAAGAAAGTGGACACTGAGTTTTGCTTAGATTTAATTGTTTAAAGTTTTTTAGCTCTACTGATCAGAGATCAGCAGAGCTTATGCCGTGGTGCGGAGTCCGTCGTCCGTCTGTCCGTCTGTCCGTCTGTCTGTCCGTCTGTCCGTAAACTTTTATTTGTAGCGACTTCACAGCTGAAACTACTGGATGGATATTCATGAAACTTTACAGAAATGTTGCCCATAAAGTCTAGTTGATCCTAGCAAAAATTCATGTTGATGTGAAATCCAAGATGGCCGCCAAAGCTTAAAATAGAGTTTTAAAATACAAGTTTGTAGCGACTTCTTCTTGAAAACTATAAGTGATATTGATATGGGACTTTTTCTAAAATGATCAGCATGACATGATGTTGATCCTAGTCAAAAATCGTTTTGATTCAACGTTAAACATGGCTGCCAGCGGCCATCTTTGTTTACATAGAGTTATATAGTAAAAACTTGTAGCGACTTCACAGCTGAAACTACTGGATGGATATTCATGAAACTTTACAGAAATGTTGCCCATAAAGTCTAGTTGATCCTAGCAAAAATTCATGTTGATGTGAAATCCAAGATGGCCACCAAAGCTAAAAATAGAGTTTTAAAATACAAGTTTGTAGCGACTTCTTCTTGAAAACTATAAGTGATATTGATATGGGACTTTTTCTAAAATGATCAGCATGACATGATGTTGATCCTAGTCAAAAATCGTTTTGATTCAACTTTAAACATGGCTGCCAGCGGCCATCTTTGTTTACATAGAGTTATATAGTAAAAACTTGTAGCGACTTCACAGCTGAAACTACTGGATGGATATTCATGAAACTTTACAGAAATGTTGCCCATAAAGTCTAGTTGATCCTAGCAAAAATTCATGTTGATGTGAAATCCAAGATGGCCGCCAAAGCTAAAAATAGAGTTTTAAAATACAAGTTTGTAGCGACTTCTTCTTGAAAACTATAAGTGATATTGATATGGGACTTTTTCTAAAATGATCAGCATGACATGATGTTGATCCTAGTCAAAAATCGTTTTGATTCAACATTAAACATGGCTGCCAGCGGCCATCTTTGTTTACATAGAGTTATATAGTAAAAACTTGTAGCGACTACTTCTCTGAAACTACTTGGCGGATATTCATGAAACTTTACAGGAATGTTGCTCTTGATGTCTGATTGATCCTAGAAAAATTTCAGGTCGGCCGGAAATTCAAGATGGCCGTCACAGCTAAAAATAGATTTTTAAAAAATAAGTTTGTAGCGACTACTTCTTGAAAACTATAAGTGATATTGATATGGGACTTTTTCTAAAATAATCAGCATTACATGATGTTGATCCTAGTCAAAAATCGTTTTGATTCAACGTTAAACATGGCTGCCAGCGGCCATCTTTGTTTACATAGAGTTATATAGTAAAAACTTGTAGCGACTACTCCTCTGAAACTACTTGGCGGATTGTCATGAAACTTTACAGGAATGTTGCTCTTGATGTCTAATTGATCCTATCAAAATTTCAGGTCGGCCAGAAATTCAAGATGGCCGTCACAGCTAAAAATAGATTTTTAAAAAATAAGTTTGTAGCGACTACTTCTTGAAAACTATAAGTGATATTGATATGGGACTTTTTCTAAAATGATCAGCATGACATGATGTAGATCCTTGTGGAAAATTATTTTGATTCGACGTTAAACATGGCTGCCAGTGGCCATCTTTGGTTACATAGAGTTATATATAGTAAAAACTTGTAGCGACTACTCCTCTGAAACTACTTGACGGATGTTCATGAAACTTCACAGGAATGTTGCTCTTGATGTCTAGTTGATCCTAGAAAAATTTCAGGTCGGCCGGAAATTCAAGATGGCCGCCACAGCTAAAAATAGATTTAAAATAAATAAGTTTGTAGCGACTACTTCTTCAAAACAATAAGAGATATTGATATGGGACTTTTTCTAAAATGATCAGTATGACATGATGTTGGTCCTTGTCGAAAATCGTTTTGATTTGACCTTAAACATGGCTGCTTTGTTTACATAGAGTTATATAATGAAAACTTGTAGCGACTACTTCTTTGAAACTACCTGACGGATTTTCATGAAACTTCACAGGAATGTTGCTCTTAATGTCTTATTGATCTTAGCAAAATTTCAGGTCGGCCGGAAATTCAAGATGGCCGCAACGGTTAAAAATAGATTTTCAAAAAACAAGTCTGTAGCGACTACTTCCTGAAATCAAAATCAATCAGTAGAGCTTCAAGGTCATTGACCTCTTGTTTAGAATTAAATTGACAAATTCGAAAATGAATATGCCATGTTTGGTACCAAAGTTTTTATCATTCCATTGCCAATATCATGTTGCCATTTGTTTTTCAATAGGTTGAATCATTAAGGGACCGTCACTTGATAAAGAGGATAGGATGTACAGTAAAACTTTCGAAGTGTCCGGTTTCTTTTGCAACTGAGTATAGTTGGTGACGTCAATGCATAAAACGTCAATTGTATGCAGGAAAAAAAATCAATCATGGGAAATTCCATCCCTCGGTATATCTGTTTTAATCGGAACCTCGGCAGATATAAAAACAATTCCCGATCTTCAGTGGATACCCATGAAAGATTCTTATAATGTATCACCTATATGTATTATAAAATAATGAAACAGGCACCATATGTATCAGAAGGTAACTTATCACTTCGTAGCTAAGATTCTGACTCTGTATATTAAGCATACAAATTCAGTTGTATAACCTCTTCATCAAAAGTGGGATCAAATATCAATGGTCACTCTTTTGTTGACCAGATCAAGCTCAGTATGACCAGAAGCATATTGTATTTATCTGTATGAAATAACTAGCCAGTAAGTTACCCTGTTTTCACATCTAACCGGTCAGGCTCAGCCTAAGCTCAGTATAGACGAAAACGTGGCCCACTGATACAATTCTCAGAAAAAGTAGCAGAAGTAAATCTGACCTGTCCAAGTCCTTATTATGTGGAAGTTGTAGTATACAAAAATAAAACAAATCATGGAAACAATAATAAAACTCTTTTAAAATTTCTGCCTATTGTATATTATAATGTCACAGTGTGAAGCCTATCTTTTTCTCATTGAGTAAATACCTGCAAAATGTCTCACAGATGAGAACTGAATCTGATATGTGACACAAATTGAAGATCATCTGTTCATACATTTCGATTGTTTGTTTGTACAGATCCGGGTCGAGAGGCTGCTCCCCCGACACCTCCAGTGATGGCGCCCCCACATGGTCCTCCTAGTAACTATGCCCCACAACCGCAGCAACCGGTGCAATATCAGACGCCACAGCAGAACGGACCACAGTATAAGGATTCAGTCGGGTAGGTAGTAATAACACTATGTTTGTCAACTATTTTAATATCATTTATTTTCTTATCTATGCTTTCTTTGATTGAACCGTTTTTGTCTGAACCATTTTTGTCTCGCCTTTTTGAAGAAAAACGAACACAAGGGCAATGGTTACGACTGGCAGTGTCAACATTAAGGTCTTTGCTTCTTTAAACTCAAGAAACTTTATGTCTGCTGAACATCAGAGGGAAATGAGAGGGTTTTGAATATTTGTACACTCACTTGTCTTGACGGTTTCCTGTTAATTTGTTTGTATTTAGCTCCGATGACTGTTATATAAGGTTAAGTTTTTCGCAATGTTATTACTACAGCAACAAAACATACGTTAAATTTGGAAAACGTTTCGACATAGTTCTTCAAACTTCTGCGGGTGAGAAGGTTCTAGGCCCATTCTGCATATTTTTATCTAGATATAAAACTGGAGAGTGGGCCTGGAATGAACAATTATGGTTAGCTCTATTCCTGCGACTCTTTTAGATTCAGTTTTCAACTTTATAGTATTTATAGACACTTTGTTGTACAGGTCAATACCAAAAGATTATAAGAATCCATCAGGAGTATCCATGTGAGATAGAGAAATCTCACCCAAGGGGTTAGAATTCTGATCCCGAGGGTGAGATTTCCCTTTCTCACATGGATCACTCATGATGGATTATTTTTCTCCCATTATGTGTTTATTACCGGCATAAAATCAATGACTTTGCTGATTTTAACGCCAGAATAAGGCGACGTCGACGTAACGTCATGACGTCATAAGTCACATGTCATGTAAGATAGAGTTATCTCACATGAGGAAAATGTCTATCTCAGATGAGCAGAAATGGGAGATAATCAGCATGATTAGTCTTGACCTTCTTATTGAAGTTTATCTCAGTCGCTAAACCACTAAATATTTGCGTCTTATTGCATGCTTAGATAAAAAGGTGCCAAATATGCCAGTTTCAATAAAGATAGTTTTAAATATTCACATCATTATATTTTATGCTTACATAAATCCACTGCCATATTTCCATTGTAGAGGGGCACAATGGGCAGCAGACCCCAGAACTCATCAACGACATCCATCTGGTGGGGGTAAGTTATTGTATATATAATATCTATCTGCCTGGTCGTGCATCTTTTACAAATCTATTCCAGTAATAGGATGTTTGAATTGTGATATTTTGGGGGAACATGGATTCAAAATGAGTCATATTGATACAAATAGGAAAAAATATTACGATTGATGATTTACATGCATCAGTGCATATTTTGCAATAACTATGTTGATCATTGTCTTTGTGAGAACATGCAAACTGGACAACTTAAAAAAATGTATATTCATGTTTAAACTATCTTAAAGTTTGCTTTGTTCATTTTTAAAAATGGATGTTTGCATCCTTGATATAAGTGTTTACTTAGCTCTCCTAACTCAACATCAAAATGATCTTATACAATGGCTAATGCCATTTCGATGTTCACCACATTTGATTTGAAGGTTTGTTTCAATAAATCTTGGACAAATTTGACAAGCAAAATTGACACGTGCATAACAGATTTATAGCCTTTGATTGTTGAAAAGTTTGTGAATGCAGTAACTTTAGTAAACGGGTTCGGATTTTCATCAAATTTTATTTCAATGTTTGTTCTAATACGATTTTGAATAAGGTCAAAAGGAGGATGTGAGTATACTTTATCATATTTTATCATACATTAAAGTGTTATATAAGTCCCTTGATTATATGCTCATTGGCCACCATTCCTAAAAATTAATTAAAACTAAGGGAATTATAAACAATCTCTGAGACTCCCATAAAAATCGTGATATTCAAAATGACCTACCTGAGGACGTGAATTTAAGTTTACAAAGATGGTTATAAACCAGTGTATTAGGCAGAATTTCAAGACTTGAGTTTGCAAATCTGCAAACTGGGTGAGTAAAATAACACGTGATAAAAGCCAATTCGCGCCAAGTTAGTGTCTCTAGGGCAATTTATTTTTACAGAGGTACATTTTAGATCATCTTTCTTCTATTAATGTATACAGCACATAACACATGTATACAGCACATAACAATATTGAGAAAGTAAGAGTTTGGAAGTGTCGTTTAGCAAGTTTTTTTTTTTTACCCCACCCACTCCAAATATTGGCCGCGATTTAAAAACAGTTGTGCAAAAGACGGCTGCACGGTTTGCAGGCTAATACACTGTTATAAATATTTATAATATGGGTAGATAGAAAAAAACACCTTTTCAACTTTGATAGTCAGGCGCGTATCCAGGCGTAAGCATGTACGCCAATGCGTACAATTCGTCAGCAAAAGTGAAAAAATAAAAGTTCCAAATATGCAATTAACGCTGAAATATAGCTTGAGAACGTATCATTTGCCTCCTAATTTCTAAACCCCCACCGGCGGTGGGGGGAAACACCCCCCCACACCTACCCCCCACTCGCAGCGTCGCTGCTTGGTTCGCAGCTACACTTCTCATAGCTGGCGTACATTTCAAAATGCTCCAGGTACGCCCCTGATAATGCTTTGCAGATTACAACAATGCTCACTTAATTCGCATCCAGTTGACAGAATACATAAGTATCTAATGTAAGTAACTTTGTCTCAATTATTATACGATCCATGTTAACAAGAAGAACGCTCTTATTTTGTAGGAAACAGTTATCTCTTAGACCTGCAATGACAGATGTACATTTACTAATTGCAGCTCCAGTACCAAACATAATGGCACAAACCCAGCCAGTCAGCCAGCCGCCTATGGCAACACCAGCTGCTCCACCTGCTCCCCCAGCTGCACCGCCGGCCCCTATGATGGCACCTCCTGCCCCTATGATGGCTCCCCCAGCCCCAGCTGCCCCTCCAGCACCCCCAGTGACATCTGGTGTTCCTGCAGCACCCCCAGCTCCCCCAGCTCCCCCAGCCCCCCCAGCCCCAACCATCGTTAGTGGAGGTGCCCCACCCCCGGCCCCACCTCCACCCCCTAGTAACAAAGGCCATGAAGATGGAGGAGGTGGTGGAGGAGGGGGGTTGGCAGCAGCATTACAAGCAGCTAAGCTTAAAAAAAGAGCTGAGGTGAGTGAATACACAAATTTGTTTTTAGCCCTGCTGGTCCAAAGGACCATGAGAGTTTATGCAATGGTTTGTTGTCCGTCGTCCGTCTATCGGCCATCCATTAACTTTTGCTTTGTTAAGATGATAGAGCCTTCATTTTAATATGCCCGTCTTTAGATGGGACATTTATACATCTGTCTTTAGACAGGACATATCATGTTTTGGCATTTTCCGTCTGTCCGTCCGTTTCTGCATCTGTCTGTTAACTTTTAGCTGCCAAGTGATTGTGGCTAATAACTTAAGTATTAGGGCAACAACAATGAAACTGTGTACTCCATGATCCAATAAATATATTTAAAAGGCTAATATCTCTATTAATCTTATTTCCATTAATTACTTCTCTTCGGAAAAAAAAGGTTAAACCTCGAATTTAACCTTGCCTTTTATTCCTTAGTTACCAGTTCTTAGGCTTTCAACAAATAACCTTCTTTACTCACAAAACATAAATCTAATGGGCTTTTAACCATGTAACTCTTAAATAATTTTTTTGAGTTGTGTCCTTTAGAAAAGGTTTAAACCTTAGTTTCAAAGTAAGGAATGCTAAAAGAGCTGAAATAAATGTTTTTCCATACTAACAAAACATACAGGCCCATAGCTGTTGTATAAATTTTATTATACGGACCATGTATGTTATATATGACAGGCGTAAATGTCCAGATAGATTGTGCTCTTGGTCATCTGTTCTTCATCAAGCTGGGGCAGATTGTTGACTACAATAAATTGTTCAATAAAAGCTCTTGACCAGTTTGATAACCAGTATGATCGTATTAGTAACACCAGAGCTATGGCCCTTGATTTAGTTAAATTGCTGTCTATATATTTAATTTACTAAATTTTGAATTGTGTATTTATTTGCTTAAAACGTGTTTGCCCGTTTTCATTATATACATGTATTTGTATGTGCTGTTGAATGCATAAATAAAAAATAAATGCATACCGGTAATATGAATTTTCATTACATTTGACTATTAACTTATTTGTGATTTTCCAGCCAGCAGCGCCAGAATCAAAGCCCCACTTGCAGGTGGACACATGGACGAGTTACAAAAAATGCTTGCACGTAGGAAGGCACAAACCAATGAGGTAACTTTCTGTCCTGTCTGCTGCATGATGGGGTAGTGGGGGGGGGGGGGGGGGGGGGGGGGGGGGGGGGGGGGGGGGGGGGGGGTTGCAGTACATGTTATTATTTTATAGGCATAATTCTGAATGTGTTGATGACCTTCAAATGAAAAGTTTGAATAGAACATTTATCATTTGGGAAATGTATCAATGGTTAACTGGAAAGTCATCACTTGCTTCTATTTAATATGTTAAAAAAAAGAAATGGGGGGAATCCTGCATCAGTAATTGGATTGTATCTTAATTTCCCATCTGGTACTCAGTCTGGTATTATGGAGTTTTCAACTTTACCCCACTAAGAATTGAAATATAATGTTTAAGGGCAGGACTCGGTTCCATGAGGCCCACCATAAAAAGTGCTTTTATTGCAATTTTAGATCAACATTTATTTTTGGTAATATCTGTAGAATAGTTTTATTAGGTAAGGTTTATACTATCTTCAAAAAAAAACACCTACATATCCACTCACTTATGAAGTTCTGGGTCAGGGAAACAGCGAATTAAACAAATTATTAAGTATGGCGTGAAGGAAGTTTTTGCAAAATTTAATTCCATTGTCATGCTGTTAATGTTGTATAAAAACCAGTATTTTTTTTTCGTATTTGATAACATGTACTTGGCATCCTTCAGCCGGACGCTGAACCGCCAAGAAACGCAAGTCCGTCTCCCACTCCAGCTGCACCAACATCCGTGCCGGCCACAGGTCTCGCTGCCACAACTGTGTCAAACAGACCATGGGAAAAAGCTGCTA
>JAWPHD010003752.1:0-207200 GCA_037043455.1 Cyrtodaria siliqua
GTAAAGACAACTATTTTAATTCCTTAGAAGTCAACGTAATATGAAAAGGCACAGTCCTAAATGAGGATTTATCCAGTTTGAGTATTACTAATAAAAACTATATAATTGAGGATTCTGCTTAAAAATATATAATTGAGGATTAAATTTAAAAATGAATACTATCTAATTGGAGGATTCTGCACTCATCAGAGTAAAAAAATATCGAGATTCATTGTGCATTAGTGTTCATTGCGGATCCATTCGTAAAAACTTCTGTCAAATTTCAGCTAAGTTCAGGAACCAATCGAGATGTTGAGAAGTATAAACACCCTGTATCATTGCTAACAGACACAAAGAACAGTTGAAGGTTTTATGGTTTTAAGTGTTCGTTTTTCACCTGTATTGTGTACGAAACAAACAATTCTAATAGATCTACACCACATACCAACATCTACTTTGTAGATGTCAACCCGGGGCTGGAGGCGTTAACGGTAGCAAGGAATATTCACTACGGTTCATGAACAGTCTCAATGAAACCGAGACTACAGATATATTTTGTTTTTTAGCGAATTCGACGATTTCCAAATTTCTCCTTTCATGACTTTGTAATTATCTCTGATAAGTATATATGCGTGACCTGGGAAAGATTAGTTGACGTCAGTACAATGTTGTATTAAATGCCGATCACAGTTAGATTTCAGTGTCGTCAATTATTTTAAGGGTATTACATATTCACAGATCAAAATTCTTAAGATCCCCACCTCATCTACATAAAATATTCTCATTGCTTTGTACTATTTCACGCTTGTTTACAGTTGGCCTACAAATACAAACGATGTTTAATTAAATCGTCTGCTCGTGATTGCATAAACTCAATTTTAAGGATTTCAAGGTCCATCGGTTTTCTTAGAAATAAATTATCATTTTTTTTATAGACGGAACATCTGCAATAAATGAGTCAAATGTTGATATTTTATATATACAATATAATATATATTATATACTATATATTATTATATAATATATTAATATTATTTCCTACTAATTTGTTAAGAAGTTTATATCTTTAAGCGTTTATAATATGTGTTTTATGAAGCAAAAATTGCATGTTTTTATATAAAAAGGAGAGCTCTAACTCTAAACAGCCTTTGAATTGTTGTTTGCATTATTAAAAATGGTTGTAATGTGTTTGATAAATCTGAAATTAAAACACACTCTGCATTTCTGTCATTGCCAAAATATTACGTATAACCGAAATAATTTGATATTTTGTTTGGGAGGTTTACACGTGAAAAGCGTGTTATCAAAAAAGTGTTTCGGTTGTAAAATATGTATTTCTCAGCCAATTTTCTTATTATAAACTGCGTATTAAATTATTAGATTCTTATTTAGTGATCCAATTCTAATAAGTCAGTAGTCCTCTATTAAATTGTTGTATACCAGAATGAAATAGATGGAACTTATCGATATCACAACGTAAATGTGTTGACCAAGAGGTTATTTTCTGGCAATGATCGTTGCAAAATGGTCAACGGATTGGTGGAGCGCTGTGGTCTAGTAGTAGAGCGTTGGACCCATGATCCAAAAGTCGTGGTTCGATTCCCGCCAATGTGCCATATGCGTTGTGTCCCTGAGCAAGACACTTTATCTGCATTGCTTAGTACTGGTTCTACCCAGGAAGACATCGAGAGTGATTTCTAATAAGTTCATAGAGCTTTCGTTACAATCGATGTAAAATAAATAAGTTTAAACTAAAATGGTCACGTGGGGTTTAACTAGGTTCTAGATTTTCCAATCTCAGTATTACCATTTTTGTCAACCCAATGAACGGGGACAAATGTATGTAAAATAAAGAAATCATCACGGGCTATATCCTCTAACAAATCTGGCAGCATTGGTAGTCAATACGGCAGCAGTGTTAGTCAATCGGCAGCATTGTTAGCAATACGGCCGAACATTGTTAGGCAATTTACGGCAGCAGTGTTAGGCAATACGGCAGCATTGTTTAGCATTAGGCAGCATTGTTAGGCAATACAAGTACAACACACAGATGGCGATCTATATAAAGTACCTAGTTAGCCACAAAGTAAGTATTCAATGACTTGGCAGAGAATACAAAAGAAGATAATAAATCAAGTATGAAAGGAGAAATCTGGAAATCGTCGAAGACATAAAAACAAATCAAAGTACTGAAAGTACTAGAGCGGCGTAGGTGGGTCGTAGATGATTACTGTCTGCGCGGCGTAGGTGGGTAGTAGAGGATTTACTGCCTAGATCCTTTGTCATGTTGAATGGGAGTGAGAAAGAAACAGAATTCGTTGCATTTGTTTTGTTATATTTTTATTTGTAATAAAGTTATGCCGTATATCTGAAGAGCCTGTCAACAGTTTATTATGAAATATCATCAATGTGGAATGGATTGTAAACTGCAAGCAATACTTGTTGGTGCAGATGTTCGACCTTCAATGTCTAGTCGCTTTATTGGTGAACTAAACTGAAGGAGAACATTCAATATAGGA
Organism: Cyrtodaria siliqua; assembly: GCA_037043455.1. Taxonomy (NCBI): domain Eukaryota; kingdom Metazoa; phylum Mollusca; class Bivalvia; order Adapedonta; family Hiatellidae; genus Cyrtodaria; species Cyrtodaria siliqua. The sequence continues at coordinate 2,499 of JAWPHD010003752.1, forward strand.
AATAGTTTGCGAGATACAAGAACATACAACAAATGAGTTCAGTTTGTTAAAATAAAACGATAACATTGTGTGACATTGTTTTGGGGTGGCATTCTCTAATATTATATAGCATTACACAAAATATAACTCATCAAATAAACTTTTTTTAAATAAAAAGCTTAATACAAGCTGACTGGGTGGTCTTTCAACAACCCATGCATTGCTCAATTTTTATTGGTTGTTTTATTATTTTTACAATGTTGACTACTTTATTGTGCCCATGCTTTTGGTGCCTAATCAGTTTAAGCTGCTTATCTGTAGCTCTGCATACAACGTATTAAAGAGGCACATGGCACTCGTGAAATGGTTATCAAACATTGAAATATTTATTGATCCAGTATCATGTTGAATGGAACCTGCTTCATATACATGTTTTTCGTTGGTTGTTTTTCGGTTTTTGTCATCTTCAACAATATCTGTAAATATTTTATTGGTACTTCATACAGAAGCAAAATAAACTTGTATTTGTTTTAAAATTATTATTATAAATTTTGTTTTTTGTGTTATTATGATTAAATTAGTAGTTATTTGTTTTTTAGTCGTCCATATAGTTCATATATACTGATTTATGAACGAGTTGTGAAGTATTGTTATTTTAACCAGAGTCCTTTTGCGACGTTAAAACTAACATACTACATAACGAGTTTCATATAGTTATTATATGAAAGAACGGGCTTGAAGATTCTTATTATCACATAACATTGCTATCAAATTAGTAAAAATTAATTCAGATGGACTTAGATCGCCACGCGTCAGACCACTTTAGCCCAAAAGTCATAAAATAGTGGAACGGTCTTAGCGTTCCTTAAGGGCGTCTGACGAAGTTGGGATCAGCGGGTAGGATATTAGTTAAGATGGACTAGGTAGAACCCCACACGGCGTGATACAAGGTTAGCAGCTCACAACCTTTGTATAAAATATCCTAACTGTCTAATCGTCCTCTTCACACAACTTTGCGTATAAAAGAGTTCGTGTTTACTCTTTCACAAATAGCAGTTTACCGCCAACCTTTTAACAAACCAACAACAATGTTTTGTTTAACTGCATATTTTTATAAGCTGTCACAAATATAAGTTTATGACTCGATCTGGTGAATTGTAATAAATAAAATAGTTTCAGTTTAATAAACTTGCGTAGTGTTACAGGGTTAACTCAACCATCAAAATTGTTCCTGGTGGTATTACAGCGTGTGTCATCACTTTTCCTGGATAGAATCAGTGACTGCAAACCTCCCGCTATCCGTAAGAATCGACACTTCCTCACTTACAAGTCGAGCTCACAAGCAAGCGTCGCAGATGAATATAGACTAGTACGGCAAACTACTATCTCATACTTGTCACTAGATGGGGCTCAACTATAATGGCGTTTTGAGGAATGACTGATGATAGCAATAGGCGTAGGAAGAACCTACGCCTAAAAACATGTTAGTCTTGAACTGAGAACATTTCATGAATGGTAGTGAAAAGTGCTGCTACTGTTCACGTCCTCTAGCCCCGGGTTGAGCAGAAACTCAGTATTTATAAAGTCAATAGTACAGAAATTTGAGCCATCCGAGATGGTATGCATATGACGGAGAAACAAGGAACCTTCAATGGGTGTATTTTTGTCACATTCCATGATCAGCGCGCGTATGTCCAAAGTTTAAAATAAAACGCTCTTTGCCCATAACCGAGAAAACAATGGGCTCGAAATAACATAATGGAATTTAGTTGAGGAGCAAGAGGTCATGACGCCTGTGTATCACAGGTAACACTCAATAGACTAAATTAAAAATCAGGCAACATAACCTAAGGGTGATTAAACAATACCCAGAATCTTTAAAGAATTTAAGAATGTACTAAACCATCAAGGGCATGACCAAATAGTAATATATGTTTCGGTCATCTTCATAGGTAAAGAAGAATCGGTGTTTATACCATCGTATGTACATGGTGGTCAGATAATCATCATCCGTAGTACCGTCCACTTATTATCGGCTATAATACATTAGATGTACTTCAAGCTTCAAAGCACTTGAATTCATAATATATCCACATGCCGGCCAAATGCATATTCGCATATGAGCGAAAATAACAAATTTCTCCTCTTATCCACTCAGAATGCTCTCCTAACAACTAGTATTATGTATGCACACAATACGAGCACATTGATGCTTAATAATAAATGTACTGAAAATCTGACCCCACAATTCAGGGTTTCAACATTACACTTTATATAAATGCATCAATCAGTAAGTAAAGTTGGCAAGTTGCTTTCAGTTTTGTATTTATTAAATATATGAAAAAATCATTTTGTGTACACAACCAATCAGGACAACAAGATAAGTTTACTGACAAACGTTTTATCAAGAAAATATCATATATGGACATAAATAAACTAACACAGATACAATCGTAATTAAATTGGAGTGGTTAGTAGGGGAATTAAAAATTAGCTATGTGTAAAAATTAAAATACATTTTTATATAATATATATTAATGGCAAAACGGATATTGTTAGTTAAACGCGTAATACTTTAAGTAAGCAACACAACTACGTGTGTCAGTAACTGCCCGTTAATAAACTCGTGATGAGCATGATCAATAGTGACGAAAGGTATTTTATTGACACTTTAAACTCTTTTATTTCCAATTTGTATAAACATATTAAGCTGAAATTGTAAATTTGTGATGGTAAGACTATTATCTTTTCTCATATATCACACGCACATTTCAAAAACCAAAGATGAACAAAATTCACCGTCTCCGGTTTGCATTAAAAGAATCTAACACTAAACAATTAGTATGGTACAGGAATCTAATTACAATTGATGATCAAACACGTGTTCGACTATCTATAAACAATTGTTTCACAATATTCTACTTAAGAATTCACAACAGAACAAAACGGAAAGTGTCCTAAAGTATGTCGTTATGGTGTACAGCTGAAACATTATGATTAGTAGTCCACCGAGCTGGAAATCATGAATTGCCCCAAAGGCAGGTCCTGTATAGTTTCGTATGCACAGTTTGAGCTGGCTGTATAAAAGTATCAATAGCAATTACTCAGTAAAAAAGAAATGTATCAAAGGGAAACAATTTATTATAAAATAATTACTACCATATGCGTTGTCTGTCTTGACCTTTATCTGTTTTATTTATTATTCTGAAATATGTACGTAAAACACTATATTCATTATTCATTTACGTACATATAAACATATTGACGCAGAGGCTTTTAAAATCATAAGGGATGCGCAAACTATTCTAAAAGTGGATATAAAAGTCGAATAGGAAATGAAGCATTCAAGGACCACAGTAAACCACATATGCACAGAAACAAACAACAACTATAAATGTGAATAAAAGGCATGATACGACGTCACATACATAAAATAATTGAAAATAGGGCTACCGCCTTAGATCGCGGTGTTTCGCATGATGGAAGTATTGGGTTAAAATTCCCGTTCGGGCCAAGCCAAAACAGATGGTCTTAAAGATGGTACTTTGGTACTAGAAACCTATTGCGTCAGCATATACAGAGTAGTTAGAGGACTGGTCGGCCCGGTGTCAGTATAATGTGAATGGATGGGATATCATGTCATATATCTACGGCGTGGTATGCCAGTGTGGCAGCACACTATAAAATTGAGAACTGGTACAGTTAAACAGCGTCGTGATATGGCTGAACTTTTGTTAAAAGTGAAGATAAATTCCAAAACATACATGCATGCATACCCACGTATATAGTCGTCTCAAAACAAAGAACATTTGAACCAAACCCTTTACACGTAGCTAAATATTGTCCAGTATGGATGCGCCCCTAGTTCATATATTCAGTAGCGATACATATAAACATTTTGATTTTGGAGTATGAACTGCAGTAAACAAAACTGAAAGCATTAACGGGGTTTAGATGCTTTTGTAACGCTCTGCCAGACTGAGTAATAAGGAATAGGAATATCTCTTAAAACACATACATGCACCCAATTGTATTTTGGGTTATCGTCCAGAAGCTTTTTGACGCGGAACCCTCCAGCAAATGTCATATAACCATTATCCGCTAGAGGCAATTCTCTATAGCCATCTATCTGCCCGTCAGACAGAATGAGCTGATGATACAAGGCCGTGTTAGATTTATTCCAATCACTTCTCATGTAGTACAGGCGGGGATCTTTAATCAGGTCCATGACTGAGGCTATACTTATTACTAGCCTTTTCTCTCCAAATGGCGAATTACTAGGCAGCGTGCCGTGTAACATCGAACAGCTGAACCATACACCTTTTAACGTTGGGTATTCTCCAGCAGTAGAGGCAGCGGCTTCGCTATTCGAAGATGCGTTTTCAGTGACAGAAACACTACTCATCGCCAGTAGTGTACATTCTTTCTTTATACGTTTCATGTTTTTACCGGACGTGTCATGATACATGTAGGTTATCTCTTCCCTGCAAGATACAAGGATTTATCGTTATTTGAGACTATAAAGGATATGTACAATAAACAAACTTAACCCGACAATCACATCAGTCGTACTAAATCTTAAATAATCAACATAGAGGCATACTCAGACATACATGCCTGCCGCACATATTCTACAGCGTGATATTCCAGTGTGACAGCACATTAAATCCGAGCATTAAGATCACTGCTACGAAATATTGTTAAACATGACGTTATACCACAAGCATACACGTACGCACACACGCATCCATCCACGCACGCACGCACGCACGCGCGCACATACACACCCCACCACCCACCCATCCATCCATCCATACAATAGGGCTCCTGATTTGGTAGGAACAGGGGCAAAAAGGTCACTGTGTGTTTAATCCTGGTTCCGGGATGCACCAAACCTCACTCTTACCATATTTCATCCAAACAAAACGGGACTTATATACATACATGCATATTTACACTGTCCCGTTTTATTTGGATGAAATATGGTATGGTTTGGTTTGGTGCACCCCAGAACCGTACAAAATCAGGAGCCCTACTGTATACCGACATACCGACTTGCATTTAAATGACATGCTTTAATTGAAACAGTTTCAGCCTATTTAGAGAAAATTGTAAATGCATGATTCTAAGAATAACGTATCGAACTATTTCACAATTGATCAATATAATCGAAGGCAAAATTATTTATAATAATGATAGTGTGAATTCCGACACCATACACATCAGGTTGTGATAGTTGCGGAAGAGTCAATCTTTGCAGCCTGTTCGAAACGATTTACATAGACATCCAGTTTTGTGAAATCTACTTTTCATAGCATGTATTGGAAGATAATTCAACTGTATTTGTTGGTAATGTACTTGTAGGTTTGAAATTCCAAACATAACTATGTAAATTATTCTAGACGACATTAAATCCAAACCTTAGAATAAACATCACTGTTTTGTTGTATGGATAAGCAGGTAAGCATTTTTAGCAACAAACTTCACTTACATTGTTCGATCCAGATCCAGTTTTGACATATTTAAGCAGCGTTTTAGACGTAAATTGTATAGCGAAAGCAGTTTTAAATCCACATGTAACGGTTATATGTGAAGCGTTCAATAATTATATTTTGATAAAATAATCAGATTTTATTAGTAGCGTTAGTCTGATTTCATTGTTTATGTTATCATATATAGATAAAGATCTGAATGTGTATTGTCACACAAACTTATCAATACTGGGTTAACAAAAACGATGCTTTCGGTTTTGTTTTCAATTTAGACTGCTGGTTCACTTTAACCACTATTCTTTATTTTAAAGTGACACACAAATTGGAAACACTAGAAAGACCATAGTTCGAAAAGACACTTCCCATCACAAACAGTATGTGCCACAATATGTACCACAGTTGATTTTGGAATGCGTGATCCAGTGGTACAAATGTCGGACTACAGCTCGAAAGGTCGTGGGTTTAATCCTTGCTATAGCTATATTATTTATCCTGGAGCAAGATTATTAATCCACATTGCTTAGTAATGGTTCTACACTGGAAGCCTTCGAGAGTGACTAATATAAGCTTCAAGAACCCGTTTCGCAATTGACGTGAAAGAAATATGTTTAAGCTAACATACATTGAGCTCAATGAACATTTCCTTTCGATTTTAAATATTAGTAAAATGACAAAATGTAATATACCATCCAACATTGGTAATACACAATAAGTCATTCATGTGTTAGCAACACGTGATACCATACTTGTCTACTGAACATTTTAGGCCGCTTTTTGTCGTTGTATATTGCAGCAATTCTCGGCAATATATGGACAGTGTAAACAATCTCCAAATGCAGGAATTTGGATAACTGATAAGAAATAACCGTTATCACTACATCTACAGTCGGTACAACATACACGGATGCGCTGCCAGTTACAAAATACAAATTTGTAACATAGCTTGGGTCATTTTTCAGTGAAGTTGTTATTCATAACTGATTCTCATTAAATGTGTAGATAAATATCCGTACGGTAACAACACTGAATGGTAATCCGATGCATGCACGATGGTTAACGTATGCTTAAAACGTTTTGCTGAGACGGATTGAAGGTAATCTAACGGTAGGTCTAAATACTACCATTTTGTAAAAAAGGCAAAAGCACGGTTTGCATAAATGTGGTCAAACTCGAATGTAATTAATGTATCCTCTAATCTTGGTGTTATATTCTGTAATTGTTCGCCTATTTGACATTGAAGTCAACATATCGTAATATACAAATTTAGTGGTCAAATACAGAATGAATATTAATGTTATAAGAAGATAATAGTATCTGGTGTATAATATGGAAAGACGTACGAGACCCTGCAATTATAATTATTTGTTACTATATGTTTAACTGAATTGATATTATCTTATCACCACTTTTCTATGATTTCGGTAGGATATAATAAAATTATAATCTCTGCAGACACATTATTATTTTAACCATGCACACATTATAATTTACTTAACGTTTTTATTATTATAATCACTGCATTAAAATCTAACATTTTTTTATTATAATCGCTGCATGCAACAATGGTATTAAAATAACCAACTCAGCGTCTTAATTATAATGTTCGCCGCAATATTATAACCTACCTAAAAATAAACCCCCCAAAGTCGAACATTATTATAATCATAATAATCACACACACATAAGAAATTGAAGCCAGTTATAATGATATCTTCTGCGGTTTCGGAAATTGGGGTTCAGCAGGAGGTTTAACAATGGGATGGGTATGCAGGGGCATATCGTGGCCTGTTCTCATCATACTCCTAATACTACGTGCAAAGCGCAGAGAGTGGGAGGCTTTGGGAGTAGGTGCACCTCCTCCACAAGCGGGTTCGTGCGTCCTCCCCCGATATATATATTTTTTCATTTTGGGAGCAAAATGGTGGTCGTGAAAGCGATATTTGTCAGTAATATAAACAGTTCATGCTGGCAAAAAGGTAACTTTCCACCCTTACCTTTTCCCTCACCCCATCCCATCATGCCCACTCTGATTTTGTTTGCATTTTTAAACTGTTTGGGATTGTTATTTTTGTTCGTTTTATTTTTCCAATTTACTCCCGTGAATAAAGGAGTATGCCACGTTAGCATACTGCAACCACACCATTTCCCCGGCCCCTCAACACTCACACACGCATACATTTCTTTTCTTAAATCTAATGCCCACCCGCATCCCTTAAGCTTCCTGCTCCCTACTCGCACACACACACATTTCTTCTCTTAAACCTAATGCCAACTGCATCCCTTAAGCTTCCTGCTCCCACACATTTCTTCTCTTAAACCTTCTTTCCACCCGCATACATTAAGGTTCCTGCTCCTCCCTCCCCAAATACACATTTCTTTTCTTAAACCTCATGACCACCCGCATCGCTTAAGCTTCCTGTTTCCCCTCCCTCTACACATTTCTTATCTTAAACCTCCTGCTCTCCCGCATCACTTAAGCTTCCTACTCACTGACACACATTTCTGCTCTTAAACCTCCTGCCCACCCGCATCTCTTAAGCTACCTGCTCCCCCGCACACATTTCTTCTCTTAAACCTCCTGTCCACCCGCATCCCTTAAGGTTCTTGCTCCTCCCTCCACCACATACACATTTCTTTTCTTAAACCTCCTGCCCACCCGCATCGTTTAATCTTCCTGCTTCCCCACCCACTACACATTTCTTATCTTAAACCTTCTGCCCTCCAGCACCCCTTAAGCATCCTGCTCCCAATCCCCCAGCCACACACACAAACATTTCTTCTCTTAAACATCCTGCCCACCCGTATCCCACCTCTCCGACATACACATTTCTTCTCTTAAAACTCCTGCTCACCCGCACCCCTTAAGCTGCCTGCTTCCCCCACCCACATTCATTTCTTATCTTAAACCTCCTGCCCAGTGACATACATCAATCCTCCTGCCCATCATCATCTCATCTTAATACTCTTGTAAATCCCAATCCAGTAATCCTCCTATCCAACCCGCTCTTTTAAACCGCCTGTCCACCCATTCCTTAAACCTCCTGCCCACCCCATCCCTTTAATATTAGATGCTTTGATTGTTTTTAGGTTATATACCACTATTGCATTTCCCATAGGCCTCCATTATAGACTTTTGGCCTACAACCCCTATTCCTATATCATAACGGATTATAAAACCTCACTTCTATTTTAAAGAACTATCTTAGAGACACTCAAATATGACCAGCAAATTTGGAGACATTTATAATGCTTTCAGCCTCTAATATTGCACTGAAGTGGGCACCCCCAGAATGACAGTGAAGACATTTTACTTTTTGCAAATATACTCTCAGTACAATTGTAGCCATAAAAATGCAAAATTCAGTCAAAATATCCCGGATGAACATGTTTTATGTTGGAAATGTATTTTTTGGATGTTTTATGGGGATTTGTTATGATTTGGATAATTTAATCCAATCAGAATCTACCTTACAATCTGAATATATGCCCTAATAGACCTTATACCCTTTTCAACCAATCAGAAGCCCGAAATCAATAGTGGTATGTGACCATTAATATATACATGATAACTTTTATGCTAAGTCTCCCGGACATAATCATTTATAATTCGTCACGCGAGATTTTAATGTGTCCACTATTATAAAAATAATTATCTCCAACACAGCTTAACATAAAATGTGTAAATAATGATAAGCGCTGATATCCGGAGATTTTGTGGGTTATAGTAATTCCGATAATAGTATGGAAAGGGAGGCAAGGATTGAACCCAGTGCATACAGTTGTGAAAAAGTGACCTAAACGCAAAAGTTGAACCTAAAAATTATTAAGTTTTTGGCCCTTTGCTTGGAGGGTCAAGGTCACTTCCACATTTGCTTTGTCACGTTACGATGTAACACCCAAGATACAACTATAAGTAAAGTTTCAAAGTTGACGCCTTCGCCGGAAAAGCAACACTTATGGCAATAATCCTTCGAAAAGGCGAGTCAAATATCCCATATAAATATCATTTATAGTTTTCAAGATTTAGTCGCTACAAACCTGTATTTGAAAATCTATTTTAAGCGGTGGCGGCCATCTTGAATATCCGGCCGACCTGAAATTCTGCTAGGGATCAATAGACATCAAGAGTTACATTACTGTGAAGTTCCATGAAAATCCGTCAAGTAGTTTCAGAGTTTATAACTCTATGTAAACAAAGATGGTCACTAGCAATGTTTAACATCAAGTCAAAACGATTGTCGACAAGAACCATGTCTTGCTGATCATTTTACAAAAAGGCACATACCAATATCACTTATAGTTTTCAAAAAGTAGTCGCTACAAACTTGTTTTTTATTAATATATCTTTAGCTTTGGCAGCCATGTTGGATTTCAACGTGAATTTTTGCTAGGATCAACTAGACATCATATCATAGGCAACATTCCTGTAAAGTTTTATGAAAATCCACCCTGTAGTGTCAGAGGACCATTCGAGATAAAAATCAATTTGTAATTTTAGTAAAAGTGTCCTTGACCTTTTGATAACCTAAGTAACAACCCCATGCTAATTCCGATGAGGTGAAGGTTTTGGTAAATCTGTCAAGGGAAACTACTGTAATTGAATTGCAACCGAAATCCTGTTTATAGTAACAGTGACCTTAATATTTTACCAAATGACCCCAATAACAATCCTGAAATTCCTTTCCAAGAGAGCTATTTTAACATTAATTAAGTGCATGTTTACATTCAACCGATGATCGATTATAGACTTGCATCAGTTGCAATCGATTAAATGTTACATCACTAACTAAAGGCAAAACAATTTTGACAAGCCACAAAGAGAAAATGTTGTTCCGATTTAGCACTATGATCTAAAGTTCGTCAGTGAAGCCTTCATCGGATTACTTTATTACAATTTTTCATGTTCGAGTTTACTGGGTTGACACAATAGCTCACGTCAAACCCAGACTTTATTATTTCATTTCGAGTGAGTAAAATCGCGTACTTATGCGGAGTTTGATGACAAACTGCTTGGAGTGGAATACAAATGAATGGCATACTTAAGCCAAGATATTTTGCATAGAAACTCAAAATGTTGGCCATGTCGAAATTACACAGGTAATGAGTGCATCTATTTCTCCATTTAGGTAATTTTTGTCCATAATACTTCAGTAAGTTTAGTGAGAAATGTTAAACTTTTTATTTTTGGATGTTGGCAACTCATAAATACAGTAGGTATTTCCTGGATATTTTCTTGCGCCAAAATACAATTTCGACGATGGTTCTTATTATTGACTTTACGGTAATGGATCATTTCCATTCGAGTGGAAATGTTGTATATTATTTTTAATATTATTCTAATTAATGTTTCTTTTAGAATTTGAACTGAGTTTTACGGTGCACCAACACATACAAGGTTAATTATCGCTGAACAGGAATGAACATGTATGCAAGGTTCATTCTCTATAATTTTATACATCAAAATAAAATATAGGAAATAAGGCTGGAACAGTATATGTGTAACCTGAGAACTGTAGAGTTGATGCGATTTCTATAGTACACATTTCATTAACAATGACGCAACGTTTCCATATGCGGTGCCATGACAAGGACCTTGAACTTGCATGATAAAAAATGCCAAAATGAATATGACATGGGGGATTGGAGGGGTCCCCTATGGCTTAAGCACAATTTGCAGAGGTTGTATTCTACCCCAGCAACCACACAGGGTGATAATTATTTGTAATCAGTTACTTTACTAGTCAGTATTTTAATATAAATGAAATGATGAAAACACAAGGGGTCAATGACCTTGAAGCTCTACTGGCAGGCTCTGCATTCCTGACTGTGAATTTTCATGAAAATCTGTCGAGTACATGTAGTTTTAGAGTAGTCGTTAAACGTTTTTATATATAACTCTATGTAAAAAAAGATGGCCGCTGGCAACCATGTTTAATGTTAAATCAAAATAATTTTCAACAAGGACCAACATCATGTCAAACTGATCATTTTAGAAAAAGTCCCTTATCAATATCACTTATAGTTTTCAAGAAGTAGTCGCTACAAATTTTTATTAAAAATCTATTTTTAGCCGACCTGAAATTTGTCTAGGATCAACTAGACATCAAAAGCAACATTTCTGTTAAGTTTCATGAAAATCAGTCAGAGGAGTAGTCGCTACAAGTTTTTACTAAATTAACTCTATGTAAACAAAGATGGCCGCCGGCAGCCATGTTTAAAGTCGAATCAAAATGATTTTCGACAAGGACCAAGATCATGTCATGCTGATCATTTTAGAAGAAATCCCATATCAATATTACTTATAGTTTTCAAGAAGTAGTCGCTACAAACTTGTTTTTTAAGAACCTATTTTCAGCCGTGGCGGCCATCTTGAATTTCCGGCCGACCTGAAATTGTCTAGGATCAACTAGACATCAAGAGTAACATTCCTGTGAAATTCCATGAAAATCCGTCGAGTAGTTTTAGAGTAGTAGTCGCTACAAGATTTTACTGTATAACTCAATGGCCGTTGGCAGCCATGTTTAATGTCGAATCAAGAAGATTTTAGACAAGGACCAACATCATGTCATGCTGATCATTTTAGTAAAAGTCAATATCACTTACAGTATTCAAGAAGTAGCCGCTACAAACTTGTTTTTAAAAAAATATTTTTAGCCGTGGCGGCCATCTTGAATTTTCGGCCGACCTGATATTTTTCTAGGATCAATTAGACATCAAGAACAACATTCCTGTGAAGTTTCATGAAAATCCGTCAGGTAGTTTCAGAGAAGTAATCGCTAGAAGATTTTCAAACATTTCGCAAAACTCGTAATTGCTCTTGAGCCGGACTGTAAAAGGTAACTTATGAAATCAATTGATACAAAACATAGAAGACTTGGGCCGCCTGTTGTGTGCTTATTTCAGCGTGTAAATTCTATGTTACTATAAAACGGGACATAACTGAAGATGTGTTGAAGCTTTCAAGTTATTATGGCCAAGGTTAGGTTGCAGGGTAAAGGGTGACAGACGATGGCGATGACGATGGACAAAGTGATCCCTAAGTGTCTGCCATGCTACTTAGGCAATACAAAAATGATTACGATAAGAAATTCTTAATAAGGTCATTGGTTTCAAGAACAAAAGACATTCAACCGTAAATTAAGGACACAATCAGGGGCAAGTCCGATTCAGGGGTGTATTTCTGATTTAGAGATGATGGAATCATGGAATTTATGTAAAAAATATCACATTTTGTTTGATATTATTAATAAAACCTAATGCTTTCTTTCAGAAATGGAGATAAACAGTTACAGTTCAGTGTTGGCATATGAAGATATTGAAAGTATGGTGCAGAACTATCTATAAATGTTATATGAGTAGTAATTTGTGCGTGCGAGCTTCAGAGACCGTTATATTTTAAAATGGTCATGTAGTCATGATGAGTAAATATTGTAAATATCATGAACAAAGATGAGGAAATTGGAAATATGTAGCCAACGTTAAGTTTCCGTCAAAAATTAAGTACCGTAAAATTTGACCCATATCATCACCTTCAGTGTGAGCTAGACCTCTATATTTAAGTATGGTCATGGTGATGTTGTCATGATGAGTATGTCTTGGAAGTTATAGCGAACGGTATGTGCCCGTGAAGAAGAAAAAAATCAGTATTTGACCCGTTTGATGCCCGTCAGTGTGTTTCTGACCTGTATATTTTAGTAAGGTCATGTCAATGTTGTCACGATGAGAATGTATTGAACGTTTGATAAAGGGCCATTAGGAAATGCAAACGTTTTAGCCAGCATGAAGTTTACCAGACAAACTGCCGGATGAGAAAGTGGTCCATATGTATAGCGTTTGCAGCTCGAACGTGACAGTCTTATAGCTTTCCACCATGTAAATTGAGCAAACATACCAACAGCAAGCCAACTTCGTCTTATTGCTGTTATTACTTATGGGCCACATAAGTAGACAAAACAACGGCAACACAATACAAGATGTACATATATATATAAGCATCAAAACCAAACGACTTGAAACATACCGAAGGTAGATGGCAGAAATTCCACTGCACACACACGACGCTGAAGACAAACACTTCTTGTCAACAATTTCGACCAGCCTTGACCACCACGTGGAAGCCGTACAGCTGAAAGAAAAGAGATATACATAGAAATATTGACACATTATGGTCACTGACAGTATAAAGGAATTGTAAGCTTTGTCGTGTATTTCCACGTTGAAACAAAGGACAATGGATATCATAAATCGTTATTTTCCGGTTCATTTGCTGCTATTGCAGTTCAGGGAACAGTATGAAAACTTCCATTAAATACTTCAGGCTTACGAGTGCCAACAACCTACCTGTGTCAATGTATGACTGCAACCATCCATTCCATGTCAATGTCACCTGCATATAACAGAGTTTACGGAATTCACTGCAACGACTTAATTCAGAAATGTTACTGACAAATGCATTGCTTTCCTGTATGTTGAGTGAGTGACCATAGAAACATCAAGTGACTTAGTCTTATGAAATGCATAGCAAGTATATGTACATGTACATTATCACTGTGTAGATGGTATTACGAAGAAAGAGTTGTTCTTCCTTTCTATTTCCTTCTACTGATAGTGAACACATTCATTTTAATTATCACGGCAGCCTGATTTCTGAAGAAGGGTATGCAGGGTTTTACTACAAAATACTTTAGGGTTAAATGGGGAGAGGGGAATTTGATGATAACAGGAAATAAAAATTAAAAAAAGATTCTCAATAACAGATTCCCCCCCCCCCCCCACACACACCCACTCACACACCCTCATTACCCACCTCACTACCTACCTACTACTACCTATGAGTCTCATTCGTTAAACAAAGTAAAAACATATGGCTTCTTCACATACCAATTTTGATGTGTGATAATGCCAAACGAATATAATCTTCATATTTAAATTGTATGTATACATTTCCATGGTCTTAAGGGAGGATTCAAGTTAAACAGACCCCACGTCTTCCCATATTCCCTCCACCATCCCCATCCCGATCTCACAACAAAAAGAATAAATAATGAATACATCTGGTCTTCTATTAATGCGAGGGTATTAACAAAATGCCATGTTTCTGCATGATAATGATTCATTGAGATTATCTACAGTACTGGAACTTGTCTAACACGAGATTGACATTTAAAATACTTCAGCCAAATAATCTAATACCTGTGTTTACTGTGACCCGACCGACTCCTTTATAACGCCTCCGACACCTCTTGTAGAGAATAAAACAAATCTAATTAATCCGACAATAGTAATTAAGATTATGATGTGGTCAAATTAAAAAAAAAAAAGTTAGATATTACCCTTAAAATAGAGACAGGTATATATTTAAGGCTTTAATTTAACTGTACAAAATCTACTTTTAATCGAAGTGCTTTGTCCGTTACATAGCCTAGGTAGTGCCTATTTCATATTAATCTGTAACATGCAGTTCTCTTTGAAAATGTCAACTAAGGTCAACCAAGGAATTGAAGAATGGGGCGACTCATGGCGAACCTTACCGAAATATCATTGCTTAATCAGGGCTTCGCGCGAAGCTCAATACGGGGGATTGTCCTCCGGATTTGTTTTTATGTTGGAATACATTAGACATATTTAAAGGTAAAGATATGTACAATGTCACAGATGCATCTGAAAATACCCATCCGTTCTCGATTGCCAGACCGTATCATGCATTTGCCTGACTTTTACTTGGAAATAGTGCAAAAACAATTGTCCCATTTTCATGTTTAAAAATATGTTGCATGACGTCATGTTTAACATCAGTTGATGATGCACCAGTTACACTTCTTGTCGTCACATGCTGCTTCTCAGAAGTTAAAAATAAGAAATTAACATTTAAGTAGCTTGACAATACGCTTATTGATGACAGTAAAAGATTCAGAACTCGTGTGCTATAGAGTGTACTAAAACCATCTGAAGCAGGCAAGAAGAAATAGAATATTATGTCAGAGCCTTTTACTATCAAGTGTATTAGGCTCGGCACGAAAACGAAAACTCTCCATTCTTCATTTTCTAAGCCTCGCTGAATAAACTTGATAGTAAAAGGCACTGACATAATTTTCTCTATGTTACTGTGTTGCTTTTCAAATTTCGGGGCTAGCTTTACTCGTCTGTATTGTTTTCACGACAACATTCGTGAAAGTTTACTTTGCGTTTTATTTGTGACTTTTTTCGGTAATTGCCGCCATTACATTGCAGATGAAATTGAAGTTGGACGCATTATGAAAATTAGTTGTGTTAGTTAGAGTGAGTTCACCATATATATTCGTTTACATACGTGTAACATACAGTCGGGCTTTGCGAAGGCATGTTGAACTTTGCCCGTATTAAACGCTGTATCATGAACAAACAGCAATAGCATTCATTTAAAAATATTATTATGTGATGACATCCATCAAAATATCTGCCATGACATAGTAAAATAATTCCCGATCAGTCTGTTTACAAATGATACCCCAACCATCTTTTACTCAACAAACACAGTCATAGTTGATTTGACAACGTTAACGCTGTGTCACAACAAAATTAGCACAGAACCCATTTTAAAACATGTTTCCGTAATGAAATCCATCAAAATGACCGCCATGACACTGTTTATTAATTAATAATAATATTTCCGATCCGTCAATGTTTACAACGACACCCCGACCATCTGTTACTCAACACACATACACGCACAGTTTCGTAGTTGATTTGACAACATAAACGCTGTATCACAACAAAACGAGCTAAAAGCCCATTTTTAAATATGTTTCCGTAATGAAATCCATCAACATATCAGAAGTGAGACGTTAGAATAATTCCCAATCGGTCAATGTTTACCTTTTTAATAGGCTTTTCTACATACGCCGCCATCTTGTTTCTCTGTTGGTATTATACCACAAATTATTTTCCCCATTGACAGCAATGTTAAAGTGTCACATATTAGTGATTTGCGGCAAATTCAACTCAAGTATATACAAAGCAGCAGTGTAATGTTCATATAGAAAACTAATTTTCCACTTGAAACATCAGAAAAGGTGGGGTCACAAGACATGTAAGAAAGTTCTTGTATGTTTACTAAACAGGTCAAGGGTACAACTGTATTCATTGATTGACTGTTTTCATTGCTCACAAAATGTAAGCATAGAGTCGTTTCGAAATATTAATACACATTTTATACATACAACCACAAAATCGAATAGGAATGGGCAGTTTTCCACTACTTTTAATGCCCGTTTTCATCAAAAAAGGAAGAATTACTTTTTATTATAGGAATTACATTCGACTACACCTTGGAGGCTTGCATGTAATTAGTGGTGGTAAACCTGTTGCGAACGAATGTCGCCTACCTGGCCCACTGTGCAAAGCATTGTGGGAGACCAGGAAACCAGGCTACACTTGCATAAGTAGATCAGAAATTCACACTGGCACCATAGTCATGAACACATATCAGTCTGTTATAGGACGATTTGAATAGAAATACCCCCACTAAATAAAATAGAATAACCGGATGTTTTGAGTGAGGCTTGTTACAGAGAAAAACAAAAAATCACGAATTTTGTGTCGGCAAGGTAGTCTCTGAACTTTATGAATAGTAAGCTTAAATACCCTTTGTAGCATTATTGAACTCCACCAGTGTTTGCCCAGGGCTTTGTCCGTAGTAAAGAATACGAGTGTTGAAAGTGTGTCACCCTGCTACCCGTTAAACACCATGAGAATGATAGTATATAGTGGGTTGGAGACAGTTTCAGAAACGTTTTATTTTGTTGATTTTCTTATAGATATTCACCAAATGGATAGTAATTATAGTGTGTTATAACAGATTGATATGTGTTCTTGACTCTGGTGCCAGTGAAAATTCACCACACTGTTATAAAACAAATCTTCCTACACACACCAACCACATCAAACATTCCCGAAAAGTGTATAAGCCGATTTCTCAAAACTGCACACAACATTCTGAATTTTGAAGTTCATCGCGACTGACGACAGCACAGGGAGTCGAGGGCGCTTGAGACAAAAATGAATTTTTCCAATACATGATCT
The DNA here is from genome assembly GCA_037043455.1 of Cyrtodaria siliqua. Lineage (NCBI taxonomy): Eukaryota > Metazoa > Mollusca > Bivalvia > Adapedonta > Hiatellidae > Cyrtodaria > Cyrtodaria siliqua. The sequence goes on from JAWPHD010003752.1 coordinate 20,030, forward strand.
AAAAACTTACAACATATACTTATACACGTACCTACCTTTCATCGCGAACTTTTTCACAACCGTTACCCACAAACTGTTATGCGATACGTATGTTTAAAATGCTCAATCAAGGCGTTCCTAAACTGTGCTGCAAAAACAATGGCGTCCTCAAATTTCTCTAAAATTGTCTGCGCTTGCGCGGTAAAAAAACCCCGTATAAATCAACACCAGTTTATATATACAGATAGTATTCATCCAAGATATATCAACTTATGTAATGATCAAATTTAACGTCCCGTTCATGTATCTTTATCCACAACTGTCTTTCCGTACTAGAAAAATGAATGCATTGCAGGTTGCGGTATTCTAAATATAGCACGGCTTGGCCACGCCCATTTCATGGAGCGATCTGAACCAGAAAACAAATATAAAAAGATCCGACAGGGAATGTATCATTCAAGGAGGACAGTGAACCACAAAACACAGAAACAAACACGCAATCAGACAAACAAGAAGGCAAAAGCAATAATAAATGCAAACGACATCACAAACACAAAAGGGTTGACAATAGGGCTACCGCCTTGGAACGGTCAGTGGCAAAGTAGGCCACTGGGGGTTTAAGCCGGTTCTAGGGTGCACCAAACCTCACACTTATCCTACTGTCATTCCATTAAGACAGGACAGTGTAAATAAAGAAATCCTCGCCATGATCTAATCTCTAGCCAACAAGGCAACATCAATAGGCAATATAAGTAAAACACAAATATGCTCGTATAAATATAATACAAAAAAACAATAGCCTAGAAAGCCACAATGAAGATACTCAATTACTTGGCAGAAGCCAGAGCAGTAAGAGAATAAACCATTAAGTGCACGACAAGAAAGACCAAAGACAATCATCAAACGCCACCGTCACAATGGACTTTAGGTAGGCGTCTTCATAGGGTAACTGTAAAAGGGTCCACCACCAAAAATCAGTACGTTCAGAAGTAGAAGGTCACAACAATTAAAACATGCCAGATAAATGATCCAAAATACATTTTCAGAATTGTGAATTAATTAATAAATAACATTTATTAAAATGAGAGCATTTATTTTTACCAACATAAAATTGTGAGATTAACCCGACTCATAAACAGGTAAATCTTTACTGCGGTTATGCATGTCAACAAATATGACGGACCTCATGGAAAGTTCTGTTGGGGAAACTTGCTGAATTTTACCTTTTATCACGTTGGACTTACCTTGAAAATATGACCCAACTTTTTGAATTTGTATGTTCTATTTTATCTTTTATCTTCGGATAAGCTTGCATTGAGGCATATAGGAAAGCAATTAGTGAACTGCCACCTGGAAGTTGCGAATTACGAACACAAACAAGAGAGAAAACGTAGCTGTGATTATACAGAAGGAAGGTTTCTGGCAGAGTCTGTTTAAAAAATGCGCTTTTTATTTCCCAAAATGGCATACGGGATTATTATGACCAGACTTTAAACCAACATGTTATACATTCACGGGCGAAACGGAATTATTGTCCTTATGTAGATAATTTATAAAGCGCGAACAAAATCCTGCAGTTAATATGGTTTTCCATTATTATTTCTATTATTATTTTGACTATTGTGCTTTTCTGTTTCACGTAATGTTAGATCTATATTTATGTAGTTCTGTATATAGAGAATTCCATGTCGATGCATTTTATTATCACGTTTTAAGGCAATGATCATCTATTCTAAAGTTATTTTCATTCTGCTGACAATGAATACTTTCTCAATAATGAATACTTTCTCATTATATCTCTGTTAATTTAAAGTTAACTAATAACGCATTTCTGTGAGCCACGCGTGGTTTTAAAAAGCATTTTACATTCATGAAATTTTCTACAGCTACTGACCAACGATGCTGCGTCTAAATCATTCTCGCCTCCCACCGCTGCGGTTCGAATTACACTGGGATCTCGATTTGTCATGTTAGGAAAAGTGTCGATTTTTACGTATGGCGGGAGGTATACAGTACTGGTTCTACCTAAGAAAAAGGGGGTGGTGTGCCTCTACACAAAACATATATAGTCATATATGTGCTACAACTGACGTAAAACACCATTCAAACAAACAAAAAGCACTTCTGACCACATGATAAAAATGGAATGTGAGTGAGTAAAACCTCTTTATTGATAACTGAAAACACTCAGCCCATTTTGATGAACATAATGGTTTTGAAACTATGTGCATGTAGGTAAATATGTTACATATTTGTTTCGGATTAGTGTTCATTTTAAAGAAGATAAGTAGTAACTTTTCTTTCTTGTAATTTTTTTAATTTTTTTTAATATTCCGTCCATAAAACGTTGTTCCTGTTTAAACTGTATGTTGTTTCGAATAAAAGCAAATTTCGTTGCCCCAAAATATCTAAGCAATATTCAGGTAAATGCTGAAAATAGGGTTCCTTGGAAATCACGAACACAAACAAAAGCAAAACGTAGCAGAGTCGGTATTATGAAAGGTAATATAAAGTGCATAACCTCTCACACCATCTACTAACATGTATAGGCACAAACATTGGGCTCGTTGGGACCGTAAATGATAACTCCATTTATTTGTAGACGGGACGATTGTTACAGCCGCCACACAGCACTGAAGAAAGGCTAGTGTGGATGAGGGGATTGCTTAGAAGCAACGACCACAACGAAGAGGGATAAATAGCAGACACGGGTTTATTGAGTCATATTTCTTGGCAACCGAAATTAAGCAGGTTCAGATGACCGAAGGTAATGTGTCCAACTGCCAATTCTGCCAGGTATGTAGGCTGATAATAAACTGCTACGTATGAGTGAAAACTTATATTATACCACATTTCAATTATTCATTCTGGACACTGCAGTGAACAAAAGAAGTAAGTGTTATATTTTACTTAGACTGGAGATAATGTGTCCGACTGCCAATACTGCCAAGTATGTAGGCTGATAATAAACTGCTACGTATAAGTGAAATGTGAACTTCGCACGCTAACTTATATTATACCACCCTTTCAATTATTATTCATTCTGGATACTGTAATAAACAAAAGAGTGTTTTACTTTGCTTAGAAACTAGATGTTTACCATGATCCTTTCTAAACAAGAGTTAACACGCAACTAGGGTGACCTCATTGAAAAGTTATAAAATCATTATTGCATATAGTGCTATATGAGTAGCGGTAGCAAAATTTTCTAGTTTAACGTAATTTGTTTGTAATTTAATGTTTTGTATTTCTTAATGTAGAAGTACCGTATTACATTTAGAAAAAAACAAATTAATATATAGACAACGTTTCATAATTAATAGACTCATACAGAACATGCCAATATGCATTTCTCTATAAGTGTTTAGGTTTTATACAAAGAGATGCCAAATTATCGGAACCAATCAGATTGCAAATCGTGGCATTTGTTATATAATATTTAATACCGCAACAAACCAACTGCGCCTGATGCAGACGGTTAAAGCGTCGTCTACTATGTGTCTACTGAACCGATGATTCAGGGATTGAGCCTTATGTAAGGTAAATTCTTTTAAACCCTACAATGTTAAGCTATTTCAAAAAATATTATACGGAATAAAACTGATTGGTTCCGACAATTTGGCATTTGAGTACTCTGTTAACATAATGCCATTCTTTATAACATAAACCAAACATACCGATTTGACTGATTTCATTTTCATACTGTAAATATTGCGTAAGCCTGAGTTAACACTCCCTCATTTTAACATATATTTATTGGGTGGTATTAGTGTGTCATTAATAATGCTGGAAGAACTTGTGACTCAACATTTTGCTTGTACATAAAATAAAAGCAATAAAATATGTTTCAATTGCAAGTATACGCATGATGCAACGTGTGTGTTTATCTCCCCATTCTCTATAAAATGTATATTAATATCCACTATGTATTAAGTATCATTAAAATATTCAAATGTCATAACTAGTATTATCATAAACTGGTAATTTGTTCTCAAACGGTTTGTGTAAATGATTGTTTTGACAGATGACATGTTTTCTGGACTATAAGATAATTGACATTAAAGTATTTGTATACCTTATCAGTATAATAAATATTATTTAAACATGCAAATACAATTAGTAGTAGTAGTTGTAGCTTTAACACCTGATGCATTTATTGAGCAACTGGCGTGTTTGTTATTTGACAGATGTTCAATATTTAAATTATTTTGTATATGTAAGTATATACGAAGGTATATGTCAATAAACTAGGGTCCCATGTAGTACAGCTCCTTCGTGAAACAATTGTGCACTTTAGGTTAAAAGCATGAAACTTGACAAACTAGTAGAGTTTGACATACTAAATTTTTTTGGCTATAGGGCCAAGAGAAAAAAGTCCAACTGGCCGCCAAATGCAAGATGGCCGACAAAATAATATGATTATTTTTATTTTTTTTATAGTATTTTGGTATTGTAATTTTAACTCAGATGTTCATATTTTAGTGATGTGAGATGTAAGGGTTCCTAAAATAATATTATTATGGTGTCAATTCTATTAATATTACGATAACATTCAAATTGGCGGCCTTAAAGCGCAAAAAACAGTGAAAACCTGCTTTTTAAAAGTTATTTAGAGATTTCAAATTTGACAATAGCTTATTTTAATGCAAGTTGTTTTGGTCTTTACAATCAGAAAGGAAAGGTCAAGGTCTGACCATTGACATAGTATAAGGATCCATAATACATTGATTTAAAGTGTTAAAACAACGACTAGAAAAAATACTAGTTCGTTATACAATTTTCAAAACAAATCTGCACATATTCTGCTTTCACACCTTATGAGAACTAATATTCAAATAATTCCATGCAATTATCACTTAGTTGAATAGTCAGAAGTGGTATTGTTACAGATATGTAGGATGATTATTATCCTACGTTAGATAATACATGTACTCTACTTAGACATTGTATAAATTATTCCAAGATATCTCGTTTGTGTACCTGAAAAGCTAATCATTGTCTCTCTCACAATCACCACCACACCTACATAGTGCTGTACATATTATTGCCGCCTTTACACATTTACATCGGCCTCTGCATCCCTTTTCTGTCTGACACCCACATCTTAGTAGATCTTGGCAAGCTTTAGAAGCTTCAGGAAGTACTGTCCACACCGGTTCCAAGATCTGGTATTGGGCTCCTTGCCAGCCCCAAAGACATGGGCATGGCAAAATAGCACTTGATTATAAGGAATGACCCCAACAATACCCAGCCTGGTATGCTATTCTCTTAGTGTGTTGAAGTAAAGCAGCAGATGTTGGAGGAATAAATCAATTGATCTTCCTTTCTTTCTGAAGAGATCTTTTCGTACCTCATCTGATGTTTCATGCGTGCTTGTCCTGTCGTACAAAAGCACTACAAGCGTTCCAGAAACAGCATTTTCTCTTACAACTCTTGCAATGAAGGAGTACAGCCCAATACATGAAAAGCTTCAATGACATCTGGATAAATGCTGCTTACTTCCTCTGCAGATTTATTTCCTTAACCACTGTAAAAGCATACATACCTGACAATGCTTTCGACTTTTGTGGACCCAGGGATTCGGATATGCCATGTGCAGATATAAAATGAAAATGCTTCCCAGTGCCAAATGCAATCCACCATTCATTAACACAAAGCTCAGTAAAGAGAGCACTTGACAACACAAGAACATCAGTATCAACAGTTCTGATCATCACGCGTCTGTAGTTTTGTATACCACAGTCTTTCACATGCAACAGTAACCTAGTATCTGCCTCTTCATGTGTACATAGCGAAAGATCAATTTCATCAACACGAAAATAGGCAAATGTACACATTTATTCTTTAATTTCTGAGCAACGTTTTTTAGGGTAGTCCCCAATGTAGGTGTGTTTTCGAGATATTTCGAGATATATTTCCAGGAGGGGTTGGGGTGGTTTATTTACGAGATTGTCCATGTGACTGGGGTGTTCTCAAGATATATTTTCTATGGTTAGTGATTTATAGTTGAGCGAATGAAGTAACGATGTAAGGAAGCAAAAAGGGATTTCCGAGGTGTGGGAATGGGTGTGTGGGTGAGGGGGATGAGGGGACATTGTTTTATATTAAAATAAAATGCATTGGGGGATTTCGAACATTTTCTAGGTGTCCGCGTTTGAAGGAACGCTTTTTCAAGAGTGATGTTTGTTTCTGTAAAGAACATGTTTCAAGAGGAGGTACTTTTGAAGTAAAACGTTGTATCGGGGGTAGGGGAGGGGCCTGTTTTGTTAATTTCTAGGTATTGGGTCTGTATCCAAAGTAGGGGGCGAGTATTTCGGGCTTATTTTGTCTGCTTTCTAATCTTTGTATTTTGGCTGTTACGCAGGCTTTATAACTGCTGCTCCCAACTAAATTCCTTTTTGTATATTTCGCTATTCGGGGCATACAATTTTATTAAATCCTGGGACCATTCGCCGCTGGATATAGGATATGAAATAAAGATACAAATATTGCTGTATCCACCGCCATATGCTTGCAATCTACGGGATTGTTAAAATTCTGTACTGTTGGTTTTTATGAATACTGAGTTCTGCTCAACCCTGGGCTAGAAGGCTTGAGCTTTCACTATCTCAACTAAACCGAGCCTGCAATATTTCGTATGTGTCGTGCTCGCTCGGCCGTTTCCAATGGTCCATTATCATACTCTGTTTTTAGTCAATATTAGTTTATATCATATCATTAAACTCATTATACCATAATGAGTAACCGTTCATCGAATCAGTCACGAAGTCTTAAACCCCCACTGGCCTTTTTGCCACTGACGGTTCCAAGGCGGTAGTATTGTCAACCCTTTTGTGTTTGTGATGTATTTTATGGCCTTTTATTCATCTTTGAATGTTTTCTTTGTTTCTATGTGTGTTTGTGGTTGACTATCGTCCTTCAATGCAGCTTTTCCTGTTCGATTTTAGTCCTTACGTCAGAAGCATGCGACGTCGCATTCTTCAGTGTAATCGGTGTAACGGTGAACACATGAGATATAAGCCAGTTTTTTAATATTTTTCTGTGTATTTGAATGCACTTAGACTGCTGAATCTGTGCTATTGTCGTTAACCTTTACGTTTGTTAAGTTTTGTTAATTTGGTTTTCACACCTATGTTTTTAAACTGTGATTTGTTTTTTTATTATTCGGTATATTTCGATGAAATTGTATGTGAACATCAAACAAATATGTTATTAAAAGAAAATCATGCTACAGTTGTTAGTTTTTTCTTACTGTCTCAGATTTTGCAGGAAAAAAAAGAAGATACTTTTTATATTTGCTGAGTATATGTACAGTTTTTGCACATTTACAATGACGACAAATTAAAGAATCGAAACTGAAGCTTAGTTACATTAGTTTCGTATGTTATACTGCAATGCCAAACATATACTTAACGCAAATTCTTATTATTCACGTGTGCATCTAATATTCTTATTTATCATCATATAAAAGCACATTTACAAATATAGTTTTATATACAGTAACAAGAGTCACCGGTTTATAAAATATTGTGAAAAAAATATATAGCATGAAAACACGATGTATTCAATTGATAACGAAACGAAATAATATATAGGTTTGAAACTATGTACCAATTACAAGGATAACCTCGGAAATATGCATGTTATTGACGTTTATACAATTTACAGGCATAAGATTGTAATGAACAGACACTTGACAATTATAAGAAAGAAGTACGATGACACGTATGTTCTTACGTTTGACACGACAGTTACCTCTTCTGGTGAAACGAAGTCTGTAAGTACCTTGTAGTGTTGTATTTTTATTTAGGCTGTTAGCTAATGAGGTGAACCATCCCCCTAAAACAACCCCCTCTAGAGTGAATTTTGTGGACCGTATTTTTCTGAAAGTCCTTAATGTATTTAGTATTTGCATTTTGAAGCCTAGAATGGTATGGAAGAAAGGCTTTTTAATCATCTTTAAATTTGTTCTTTGTTTCTGTGTGTGTTTGTGTTTGACTGTCGTCCTTGAATGCTGCTTTCCTGTTCGATTTTTGTATTTGTATTTATATTTATTTTTATTATCAATACTTGTAATAATAATAGTAATATAAACGTTCGTTTCATCTTACTTTTGTACCTTAGATACCTGTGTTATTAAACCTACGTTACTGTAATTTACGTTACCTTGTTAAATGTGGGTTTTACATTAAGAAGTTAAGAACATTAGCTTTTTGATATCCGAAAATATTCCAAACCATATTATATATCACAGACATATACGTATCTATGATGTGAAACATGTTTAGTTATTGTAACGTCCGATACATTGTGTGTTTTTAAATCATTTTCTATTTAACGTATTCTATAAACCAAGCACTCTAGAAGATATGTCAATAATATGTTTAAGTGTTATGGCAACATTCCGTTAGTCTAAGACATCATTGATGGTAACAGCACATTTAGAACATTATTTACGCCTTTTATAATAAAAACATTATTTTAACCTTATGTTTATATATCAGGATCAGTACGATTGTGTCTGATGTTGATAATGATTGACAGTGTAGAATCATTCGGTGTCTGCTTCTGCCTCTGATGAAAACGATATTCTTGATTATAAGATCATAATTGGGAATAGCGTTAGATTGAAGATTATAAGAATCTTTCATGGGTATCCGGTGAAAACAGGGAATTGCAACCCGAGGTATATGTGTTTTTTCGGAACCGAGGTTCCGATTAAAACACCTATACTGAGGGTTATAATTCCCTATCTGAACCGAATACCCATGATATATTCTTATTCTTGCATATCAGAGACCAGCAACTAACGTTTTGCATATTTTCCTGCATACCGAATGTTGGTGCGCGCGCGACTTTTATCTTTACCCATAAAGATAAGACTTTCCATCTCCCATGCAAAATGTGGATAGCCTTATCCAGTATGCAAGAAAAATGCATGTCAATATTATTGATATTAGTGTCTGTCTTTGATAAGAGTTAGTATGGTGAGTATGTTGTTCATATAATCTAGCCAGAATAAATAAGGCAAGAGTAACTGACATTGGATAGACAAATTGAAAAATAAATGGTAACATAAATGTTGCGTCTAATTAGATAATGCAACACTGTTTTAATTCGTGAAAAGCTTTTATTGTATTTGATTTTGATTTTTACCATTTTTGATAACTAATCTAAAATTTGAATACGAGTAAACAATCTTCACATGAATAACACATACCACCTATATGTAGGTTACTTATGAATTGTTTAATTAAGACAATTTTTCAACATAACGAAAACGTACCGTATTTTAAGTTACTATATTACTGTTGTTTTCACGCAAGAACATGATACAGTGTTTCGAATAGAGGTCACCTCCCTATATCCCCACTTTTGATTGGCAAACATAAATCAGTTTGTAGCATATAACGTACCATTTCAAAAAAGTATGCCCTTCAATTTTAACTACTGTATTTATGATTTTTTGTTAACGGACGGGATGTAACGTAAAATACGGTACATTTTTATTATGTTGAAAAAGTTGTCTTAATTAAACAATTCATGAATAACCTAAATATAGGTAGTATGTGTTATTCATGGGGAAATTGTTTACTCGTAATCAAATTTATTGAACGTACATTCAAATCGAAACGGTATCGATTCACACAAACGTCTGAATGCTCAGATGGCGGATCAGTTCTATGTTTAAGCTTTTTGTTTGAACTTTCCGTAAAAACATACCCTACACAATTTCAGCCTTGGATGGGGTAGGGAGTTCTATAGACCGCTTAAGGACTAATTGTTCCGACTCCATTATTACGTTTTGAGAGACTCTAAATATGAGGATAACACACTTGTTTTGTTGGAGTTTCAAATAGTTGTCTTCCGTTGTTGTATAGGTGTATGCTGACTCAGATCTCCTTTTGGTGGGGTCATATAGTATTATTGTCAGCAGGAGTTTATCAATATGGTTTATCAATAATGCTGTATTCCAAAATATTGTTGTCGTCTCTGCCTGTATCTATCGATATATTGCTTATCGGGCATTTATGAGTATCGATTCTACAAAAAACGAACGGTAGTGTTACATTTTAATTAATAATTTGAATAATAGTTTACCAATTTTTAAAATCCATATACTGATAAAAAGTGTATAAAATTTCCCTGTAAGACAATTATTTGTATGGCTAATTTTTTTTTTTATAAAGAATCTATTTCGCTGATTTATAAAATAACTCGCTTTCTTTATTCGAAGATTTTGTACACGTTCTATCGGTAGATGATTTTTGACAATAGGTAGAATATAGTTCAAAAATATTAGTTAACATGTAACACCACCGCTTTTTTGTATAGCTGATCCGCAATAATTGCTCAATTACTCGCGATAAGAGAAATCGATATATACAGGTAAAGACAACTATAGTTGTCAATACAGCTATATTTACGTTAGTGTTTCAAGACCATATACTTATAAAACAAAACAAAATAAATGCCATCAACGCAAGGTTGAGCATACACATATTTCCCAGTAACATTACTACCACTGCTCGGTCAATTTCGGAGGTTTCGTGATGCACATTGTCTCAGGTTTTCCATTGTCATAGTTGCATTTTGTGTATCCATATATGCTTACATAAATTCATTCTGTTCACATACACATTTTACATGCGGTAATGTTGCGAAGTAGAAGGTATTTTGTCCAGTCATATATACGATGTGAATATTAAACGTATTTTGTTTAAAAAATGCAATCTGACAATTTGTTTGAACCTTGGTTGCAGTAGTAATATTTTAATTCATGTTTTTGTACATTATTATTAGATAATAAATGATATACATTGCCATAATCCAGAAGTATGGTACATGTATATCCCCAGAAGTATGGTATATCCGGAAACTTACTCAATTGGTTATCTAGCTATTTAGAAGATCGTAGTCAGAAAGTTTTTGTCGGATCCTCCTTTTCGGATGTTAAAACCATATATGCCGGTGTTCCTCAAGGCTCTGTGCTTGGACCTCTTCTATTTTTAATTTACGTTAATGACATTGCAGATTCACTTCTTAGCACTACTCGGTTATTCGCTGTCGATAGTGCTTTAGCTATATCCTCAGCGGACCCTAGTTATTTGGAAAGCACTTTGAATAATGACCTGCAGAATATCCTGGATGGTCAAAACAATGGCTTGTTAAATTTAATCCTTCAAAAACTATAGCCATGTTATTCTCTCTTTCAAATGCCATTCAACCCAACTTATATTTCGATGCTGCTCTTTTAAATTGTGTTTAACATCATAAACATATTGTAGTCACACTCAGTCGTGATGGATCTTGGCATGAGCATATATTAAATATTGTATGTTCTTCAAACAAAGTCTTAGGATCAATGAGAATGATTAAATTTAAGCTAAAACGAATAACTCTCAACCAAATATACATTTCATATTTACGGCCTATTTTAGAATATGCATCAATAGTATGGGACAATTGTACTAACTATGAAAAAGATACTTTAGAAAGAATACAATATGATGCAGCAAGAGTAGTTACTGGTCTCACACGTTCTGTTTCTATTGACAATTTACTCAACGAAATCGGGTGGGTATCACTTGCAAATCGCAGAACTATCAAAAAATTAATTTTGGTTTATAAAGAAGTAATGGCGACTTACCACTATATTTAAACGAATTATTTCCTTCTTTAGTTAATGAAATAAATCCATATAACCTACGAAAGAATAATGACTTCGTCACCCTGTCACGCCGTACAGAGATGTATTCTAGATCGATAATATCATCATCTTTAAAACTTTGGAACGAGTTAGACACGACAATTCGCGACTCCACAACACTTTCAATATTTAAAGACTTAAGACGCTTTACAACATTTTGTTGAACTCTGCCTATTTGGAAAGGACCATAACTGATGTTCTGATAACTCGTGGTCCAATCCATTTGTAAATGTTATTTATTATTGTAATGTTTATATCACATGTATTTATGTAAATAACATCAAGCAATAAATTATTATTAAAATGAACATAATAAAGTTTATACTTTAATTTTATTAAACGATTACTCGCAGTTTACAGGCCAGTAATAGATTTTTTCGTTTTAAACATATGATTAAATATGCTAAAGAAAAACACTGGGCCAATTTCAAATGCAAGGTTGATTTTCAACTTGCATTCATAGCCATTGCTTTTGCCGCCTCCTCATTGCCATCTGGCCTACATTTTTTCTCATAAATCGAGGCTTCAATTCGTACATGTATGCTGATCTATGCTAGACGAACGTATTGAATGCTGAAAACAACCATAATGCAAATAAACAGGTCGAGACACTCTACGAAAATTTCATTATGTATGAGTTATGGGCGATTGTGACGTGTGTCGCCTTCAGCACTTTGTCAGTATAAGAAGTTTGGACCCAGATAAATGACCTTGACAAACTGGCCTAAGTTTTCGTGAAGAAAAAGTGGGCGCACACGTGACGTCATGCGCACCTTCGCTTGATAGCGACTAGGCAAGTGAAAGTAACAAAACACTCCGGACAAGTTGCAATATAATATTGTTGTTCCTAAAACAATATATAAATATATGATTAGAAAACAAGAATTGAACAAATTTGCTTACGTATAGCTTCAGAAGGAAAACATTGTAGAGTATTTCGAAATTCGGATAATTGCGATATTCGGTTTCTAGTTTATTTATAATCTTGCCTGTTCGTACTACAGTTATTTGCATTTGAAAATTGAACCCTAAATTAATTCCTGTATGCATTTATACATATTACTTTTCTATTTATGTTTGGATGATATTATAAGGTAGGTTAACGAGAAAACGATATGTATAAAAACTATTTTAGTATCAAAATGAACAATTTTAGTTTCGTACCTCGTTTCGTCACAATATTAACCAGTAAACAAAAATGTTAGCGTACATCGAGTCAGCACTTCGAGGAATGTATAACACTTATTTAATCATAACAGAATACAGTATCATATCGTCAAGTTCATGTTTTCTGCAGTTTCTTTATGATAGTACAGCTGTGATAGTAGATCCGTTTTACTTTCGAAAATGAACATTTGTTCAATTTGCGAGGACAGTTTTGACAATGGACAAGATACTGCTATTTTAATGAAGAAAGGGTGTGATGGTGTAAATTGAGAAACGAATAGCAACAGTGAGTACAGAAATAGGCAGACTAGACACATCAGAGTTATAGCCATGGAATTTTTAAAAAATAGTTTTTCAGTAGGCCTTAGATGATTCAAGCCAGTAGAGTGATACAGGCCATCTTGTGCATCTTGCTCCCGGCAGACTGTTAATACTTGCCACTCTGTAAATGACATTATTTTAGACATGGAGGTCATCTTGAGTGATAGTTTGGCCATAAAACACAAATCTGTCTAATATCCATTAGCAATTTCATAAAACAATATTCTAGTCTAGATTTGAAACAGTTTAATGACATTTGATCACAATATATTTGGAATGGATCAACCCTATAAGATTTCTGTAGGTCGCCTATGATCGCCAAGTTGGCTAAAACTATGTCAAATTTATGGAAATTTTAAATGTCCAGCAATCGTGCAAATATTCATTCAGTCTTCCCTTTCAAACCTTGCTTTTTTATACTTCAAGTACTTTGATTTATTCAGGTAAACGTAGTGAACGCATATGTATATAATTCTAAAAAAAGACTTTTAAACATAAAACCGCCTGCTAGAGAATTGGGTTAAAGTAATGAATGACTATATAATAAATATAACTTTACCATCGATTTTATATTAAATATTTCAGACAAATGTGGCCAACAAAGTATGTGCAAAAAACGTTATTCTTGCTATAAACAGACTTGCGCTAGAGCAGTTAGATTGGCAGGCCATCAGAACGCCTTATTTCAAAGACATCATAACAAACGCCGTTCTCGATGCCGGGAAAGTTTTCCTTGCCTACAGAGACCCCTTGTGGAGAAAGACAGACTTCGATTTCAAATTTGCCATATCCGATTCCCCACTCCGGAAACATACGATTTCGGAACAACAAAATATTCAGGGATTTCTATTCTGAATGCCGCATACGTTGACGCGAGTATTGTCACCCTTTGGGATGAATTGAAAAAGCGGGAACCCACAAAGCATACTTCGATGAACAGCCACATGTTGTCAGTCGCACATATTTTGTTAGCGGGAATGCTCAACGTGCGTGTCAAGAACATTCCAGACCCACTAGATGGCGCTGCTCTAATGTGGAACAATTATCCGGTCGGTGGCGTCTGGCAGACCTACAACCCTGGGTATAATTGGTTTGGTATAAAGAGGGAATTTGTCAAGCCGTCTGCAAACTACGATGTATATGCCGCATCGAACGCATTCAATGGACAAACAAAGTCATGGTGGTTCGAAGTCGCTCTTGAAGCAGCCGAGTTAGTGCTAGCTGCACTATGACTCGTTATGTAACTTAATACAACATATATATTTGCTTTAGGTACACAGTTCAACCCATTTTTTAAAACGCATCGGTACATGTAAAAATATGAACTCATACCTCACCATATTATAGTCCTTGTCGCAGAAGAGTTTTTAGATTACCTCAAATTTATATTTTAAAGGTAGATCATGACAACGATATTTTGATGACGACCTGGGATACTCTCTGACATGTTGTGCCATCAACGCCAATAACGTCTTTTAAGCGACATATTTTCAGAAAATCCTTTAATATCAGAGTTTATATGACACTTACTGGGAATCTAATTCATTAAACGCATAACTCACTATTTACAGTGGCTAAAACGTTCAATGCAAAACTCTATAAGTGCACTTACGGAGTTGCATTGAACTGTTCATTATAGTAACTTCATACATGTAAGTGCACTTAACTCCATACGTGCAAGTTAACAATAACTCCGTAAATGCACTTATGATGTTACTGCATTCAATTAATCCGAGTGTTATCACTTATAACAAGACAGTGAAGGTACTTAACTATTATGAATCAATAAGTTTTTGTTTTTTTATTTAGCTTATATATATATATCTTTCAAATAAAAAGGAAAAAGTTAACGTTTAACATATTTTCCCTTAAAATAAAACTTAAAATTTATACAGATTGATATTGAACTCGAAAACGTCAGATCTCTGTTAAGACGATGACTGGAAAAACACTAAAGATGAGTTTGTATTATTCAGATTAAGTTATATTTTACCAGCATCTATACAACAAAAACGGTTAATTATATATTGACAAATGGTACCAACTTTTAAAAAGCAAACACTAAACCTTATAATTATAGCCTATTTTTATGTCTGTCTGTACGTCCGTTTCTTACCTTTGTTTCTCCTCCTAAACCACTGAACTAAATTTAACTGCATTTAGTGTATGACTAATTCACATCATAACAGCAAGGAAGAGCAATATTACTTTTGTCTCTGCACCCAGGAGCCCTCAGTGGGGGTCAAAACGTCAAATTCACTTAAAATTACATCGTCATTTTTCCATATTTGTTCACATAACATGTTATATATATAATCGTCTATGAAAGATAAACAACATATCAAACGAGTTATTTAAAATGTCTGCCCAGGGGTGGTGGAGGGAGAGGGGAGTTGGAGGACGGCGTCAAATACACTAAAAGTTCAAATACAGTGTCTTCTTTCCATATTGTTTGCATAATTGGTATATACATGAAACATAAACAGCAAATCGAACATGTTTTATTTTTCAAACTCACATGCCTGACCAGGGTTGGGGAGGGTATATATATTTTTAATTATGTTACAACTGATGTTTTTCTTTCTCAAAATAATGTTATGATGATGAAATTACACAGTATATTTTGCCGAAGGGCTGCATGTGGGACACAAATACTCTAACTTTAATTCATTAATTTACATGCAGTGTCATACATAGAGAATAAAATAATAGTATTATTTGCATTCAGAGTATAAAATAACAATCAACACAAACAGCGTTATCCTTAGAATTGGAAACGAGGCCAGAGAGGTGAACATACATGTACACCATATTGACCTGTGTGAAAAACGCGTGCGGAATTGCCTTCGAAAGAGTTACAGTTTAATTTGGTTTAGTGACATCAAACTTTGTACAGGTTTGTGCTTGATTAAACAAAGAAAACGGTAATCCAATTGTTCAGACAGATAGTCAAATTAGTATTTGTATTGACTTGCACCAAGAGTTGTGCCTACCACATGCATCTCCTTGTGCCTACGACATGCATCTCCTTGTGCCTACCACATGCATCTCCTTGTGCCTACGACATGCATCTCCTTGTGCCTACCACATGCATCTCCTTGTGTCTACGACATGCAAATCATTGTGTCTACCACATGCATCTCCTTGTGCCTACGACATGCATCTCCTTGTGCCTACCACATGCATCTCCTTGTGCCTACGACATGCATCTCCTTGTGCCTACCATATGCATCTCCTTGTGCCTACGACATGCATCTCCTTGTGTCTACCACATGCATCTCCTTGTGCCTACGACATGCATCTCCTTGTGCCTACCACATGCATCTCCTTGTGCCTACGACATGCATCTCCTTTTGCCTACCACATGCATCTCCTTGTGTCCTTGTGTCTACCACATGCATCCCCTTGTGCCTACGACATGCATCTCCGTCTGCCTACCACATGCATCTCCTTGTGCCTACGACATGCAAATCCATTAAGTAAAAGTATCTAAAATGACGAACAGAAAGTGGAGCATTAAAGTAACTAAATAACCCTCCAAATAACGACACAATTACACTAAAATACTGTTTATCAAAACTTTAACTACGTGTTCATGTCAACTTATGTATATGTGCCGATTAAAAGTATAAGATAATTCACGGGTTCTTAAGTTATCCGTGAATTAATATGCGTAAAATGAATTACGAATCTGCGAATGAGCTAATGGTGCGTTTACATTGACCGTCAGTATATAATTCCACTCATGTGAGCTATAAGTGTATGTATGCTTGCGTGTATATGTTAATTGTGCCTCCAGGCGAATGTGATGTACAGATACAGTATATCGGCTTGCGTTGCAGTTATCCTTTTTAGGAAGTGAGTGAATACGTTTGATTACTTTTCTCATCATAGCTAGGCGCCCTGCCGTAGTTCGTCCGAAGGTTGTCTGTCATTGATTGTTTGCAAATATTTCTCCCTATATATAATTGTGCCTTGTGAACGTGAATCTCTTAGATACCAAATTTCGAACGTTGCCTATGTGAGTTTAAATTATCCCTATTTAATATATACCATTTACTGAATTCACAGAATCCTAGTGATCCGGCACCTATCATTGTCATTGTCTTAATATAGCGTTCCTTAAATGTGATCCAACTCATGTGAGCTATTAGTGTATGTATGTATGTATGTATGTATGCGTGTATATGTTAATTGTGCCTCCAGGCTAATATGTTGTAATGTGGAGATACAGTATATCAGCGTGTGATGCAGCTATCCTTTTTAGGAAGTGAATGCATACGTTTGAGTCCTGTGTCGCTCATCACAGCTAGGCGTCCTGCCGTAGTTCGTCCGAATGGTGTCTGTCCTTGATTGTTCGCAAATATTTCCCCCTATATATATTAATATATATTTATAAAAGCATAGAAAGCCACAAAGCAATTACTCAGTGATTTGGCAGCAGCCAAAGCAACAAGGGAATAAACCACTAAGGACACGACAAGACTATGCGCCTAACTTTAATATAACAATTTGTTCTATGGGTTCATGTGATGGCTTTTTATATATTTGAAACAATTGCAAATAGCGATTTCGGAGAGGTGGCATCATGTGGTTATACGTCTTTTAGAAACTACGGCTACAAAAGGTATTTATTTTTACCATGCATTGGTATTGGTATGCCATAAAAATGTTTGCGGAAAGCGAAGTCGTACATTTTAGAAGCACATTTAAATCGAACGTTTTATTCAATCCACCACTAAATGTGCGACCAACAATACATCAAAACGTTTACACCACTGCTCAGTGCGCGTTAAATACAACTGCGATATATCTATGTTTGATATTATCTCTGAATACAGTTGGGTGTTTGTTAGATGAATATAATAGTTTCTTTATTTCCATTGGTGTTTTATCCAGTTCAACACACGGTTTTACATTCGTACTCTGCTCCGCCCATTAGACGTACTATGGTTATTTTATGACTTTATTTTACTTCCACATCGCCAGTTATGTGATAAAAGCATGTATAACAGGAAATGTAGCTTTCTCAGAACACAGTCAACCAGAAACACGCATTACAACATACAGCAATTATCATAAAGTTAAACTCTGAGTTAAAACTAAATATGTAGATTATAATATCAAGAGCTAAGCACACTCTTTTCACGAGCACCTTGATACAAAACATAAAATATAAAATAAAATTGTGACAATCCCAACCACCAAAACAAGTAAGATGTAAAGCTAATGTTACTGAGTGCTTCCAACACAACCCAATCCAGTTTGTAACACTTTTTTTATAATCTACTTAACCAATCTGCCCCGACATTGTCGCTAATCTTAATTGCAATGATGCGATATGAGTATGGTTTCTGAATCAAGGTACGTCACATAAGTAGTGCGTTTGCCACCTTAGCCTTGTTCAAATTTAGCAACTGTATAGTTTCCATTTCAAGAACAAACTCTCTCTTGTACAATATATCTGGAATTTCTGAATTATGCTATTTCTACGTTTCCTGCTTGCATTTACTCTCAGTCTCTTTATCCTTTGTGGAAAATCTGTGAATTGTGTGTTTCTTATAAAATGTCAACAAACAGCTTGAAATGCTGGAACTTAGCAATGGACGGTAGGTATATTGGTATTGAGTTATAGGTTGTACTTCAGGTTGACAGCAAGAATAAATGCAACACTTTGTCCTATAATTGGCGCCTATCCTGTGTGTTTGTTTTGACAAATGTCATCATCGACTCGGACCAGCAACAGTTTTCGAAACTTCGTCAAACAGATGAGTGTGTCAGTATGTTGTAAGAGCTGTGGTTGAATGTTTCTTATATCTGATTTGTAAAGCAGTAGGCGTTATAGATTCATTGGTGTGCGATTTCTTTTTCGGGTTTGTGACTAACATGTACAGAGGGAGATAGTTGAATCCAGAGCAATCCAATCATCTGAAACGGAAGACAAACTGATGTCTGTCCCCTATGCTGTCAGAGCATGCCGTAATGTCTGAAATGCACGTTCCTGAGCAGTCTTTCATATAACCTTGTTTGGCTGTATTTTCTAAGTCATATGCTATTGAAGTTTGATATGAACCTGCAAAAATACCCAACTACATCGTGAAAGGATCGGATTTGTTTCTTAGTTTCTGATCTATTTTCCTGATGAATAGCTCTGACTTTATCAGGAGTTGATTCTAACTTTTTGACTCCTACCATGTGCCCT
This sequence comes from Cyrtodaria siliqua, assembly GCA_037043455.1. Lineage (NCBI taxonomy): Eukaryota > Metazoa > Mollusca > Bivalvia > Adapedonta > Hiatellidae > Cyrtodaria > Cyrtodaria siliqua. Next base: position 39,409 of record JAWPHD010003752.1, read on the forward strand.
AAATAATTTTAAGTCTCACATTTTAAAATAGTTCACTTTTTTCAGCTAGGCATTCAGTTAAACCATTATGTGTGAACGTAGTGCAGAAATATCTTATGTATAAGAAAATGAAATGAAATCACGTTTATTTGAAAAGTGTAATTTATAGTGAAGCATTTAAACAATTGATTTAGGATGAACATGGTCGTAAGTTGTTTCATAAAACCGGACCCAAGAGTCTAAATGCCTACAAAACACTTGTTTTACGTGTAACCTCGCGTGTCTAATGAGTTCTTCTTTCAAAACTACCATGTGTCAGCTAAATGTCATGGTTGCAATAGAAAATCGTCAATAAAACTATCAATATCTTCAATGCCGCTCAAAATCTTTCGCATTAGTCTACAAAAAGAAATATAAAAAGATCGGACAGGGAAAGTAGCATTCAGGGAGGACAGTCAACCACAAGACACAGAAACAAACACGCAAACAGACAAACAAGAAGGCAAAAGCAATAATAAATGCAAACGACATCACAAACACAAAAGGGTTCAAATGGCATAACCCTGAAATAAAATAACCGTTTGGCGTTTGGAAAGCAGTGACCTCCTTCATCGAATTCTTTAAAGGTAATTGCCAACTTCGACCTTGGATATGAATTGTTTCCCAACAAATATACTGGATATCTAGTCAATTTTTGGCATTGGTTCGGGTTCATCGAAAACCCTGGCCTTATCAATTATTTGAAAATCTGTACAAAATCGGTTATTGTTATCTTTCTTTTTTTATAATAACTATCTTTGATGAATATGGACTTTCTAGTGTATTTTTACATATTTAGCACCACGTCTAGCACTGTTTCACGCAAGGTAAACGTCATTGCATACTGTTTTGACCTAATAGGCGAGTCGGTTGTCAACTATATATCGAGTTTCCCTAAGTTTTTGTATCCATTTTTATCAGTTATCATATCTGCAAACTTGTTGCTTCAAAGAGATCCCCTTTTCAGCATTTTTTGATAAGATCCTTGGTAATAACCGTTTTCATGCAATCTTTATTTCACATTTAAAAACGTTGCTCAAAAGACGTTAAGACTCTTTAAGATTATTTTGCAACGCACTGCATGTTAAGTGGTCGACCCATTTACAGTTCGCCACTTGCTTTCCGCTTTGATTGTACTATATCTTTCAGAGATTGCTGACACTATGATGAAGTCTACCAAAATCCCTTAAGTACGGTGACGTTTGATGTCATATATTGGTGTATTGTAATGGTTTGTTCTCATGTCGCTGTGGCTTCTGCAAATTCAGTGAGTACTTGCATCGTGGCTGTTTAGGCTCCTGTTGTTTTATATTCGTAAATACATGATCATCTCTATGTTATACCTATATTACCCATTAATTCACTATTATTTGCTAGAGAATATTGCCTGGTGGGATTTCTTTATTTACACTCGTGTTTCTGGTTGACTGTATTCGGTGAAAGCTACATTTTATGTACGACATTTATACCTGCTTTTGTCACATAACTGGCGAAGTGGAAGTATAATAAAACCATAACAGAAGTATCATAATACGTCTAATGGGCGGAGCAGCAAACGATTATACAAATGTTTGTTGAACTGGATTAAAACACCAATGGACACAAATAAATTATTAGATTCATCTAACAAACGCTCGACTGTATCCAGAGCATTAGGGTACAAGTGGCACAAGCGGTTTTGAGAAGAAAGAGACTGACCGAATGATGAAATAAGGGCCAGAATATCAATCGTTGTTGATGAAAAACGTCTAACGTCAGCGCTAATCCCACACATAAAGGCACATTTCCAAGGCAAACGATTCGGAATTTCAAAGAATTAAAATATCAAAAAATACCATGGCAATAATATCAAACAGAGATAAACAATATTCACAGGCTTGTTTAACACGTGTTTTTCACGACAAGACAAGTGTTTCCGCTCCTGTGGAAAATATTTCCAGAAGGAGTAAGAGTTGACGTCATTAAAGTATAATATACCTGCGACGGGCGTTCCGTATAGAACAATAACCTCTGTAACTTCCTTATTTGTAAACCTTTGATAGTGACATTTGAAAAAGTGATCCATAACGCATGATAAAACCGAGTATGAAAGTAGACCTTTGGAAACGGCCGAACACGATGAATACGAAATATTGCAGTCTCGGTTTGATTGAGACTGTTCATGAACGGTAGTGAAATATGCTTGCTACCGTTCACGCCAACTAGCCCGGGTTGAGCAGAACTCAATATTCATAAACTCAATCGTACAGAATTTCAACCATCCCGAAGACGGCATGCATATGGCGGTGGACAGCGGCGTATGGTCCCAATATCTAATAAAAGTATATGCCCCGAAGAGCGAAATAAACAAAATGGAATATAGTTGGAAGCAGCGGTTATAAGTTGACTTTATATTTTGTTTTAGATTAAAATTGCTACAATTCAAAGAATGTAATGTGTCCAAGAACTTTTCGGACAGCCCTCGTTAACATAAAAAATAGAGGCTGAATTAGCACTTGGTCTTTTCTGTCCAGCTCGATGTGCAATATATCTCTGAAATCGCAAGGCATTTCTTACTTCTCGATATGGAGAAGACCGAAGTACGTGTTTTTTATTTAGCATTTCTTGAGTATGAGATAAAAGAAAGTCTCCCATTCGTGCTTATTTAATAATGAATATTGCCCAATCTGTGTGGCATTAAAGTAGAATATCGCTTAAGCCGGTGCTAGGAGGCGTGAGAGGTGTTGCACTTTACATTACTCCTTATGAACAGACTCAATAAAACCGACTCTGCTACTTTTATCTCTTGTTTGTGTTAGTGTTTGTGGCCTCCAAGAGATCCACGTTTCAGTATGTATTGACATTCACACTAGCATCTGTTTAGTGTTGTGTGGCGGCCGTAAAAAGTCACCCCGACAACAAATCAGTAGTGTATTTACTTACTGGTCCTTAGGGATCCTAAAAGCTATTCTTTGTGGCTTTAAAATAGAATACCGCTTAAGCCGCTGATAGGAGGTTTAAGAGGTGTTGCACTTACATTACCATTCTTGAACAGACTCAATACAACCTAGTCTACTATTTGTATCTCTTGTTTGTGTTTGTTGCCTCCAGGGGATGCACTTTTCAGTATTTATTTATATAAATTATTGGTTAAATTTGATATAATGTTATCCAACTTGTTTAATTCAATATTAGCCTGGCACTCAAGTAAGATCATCTATTTGTAGGTAGGGGCAATCCGGGTAATTTCGGACAAGCGGGTAATTTCGGACTTGGTCGGTACACTTATTTTCTTTCGGTATAGTTGTCCACGTAAAAGAACTTGCTGGCGTTATCTTTCTCTGGTTATGGTTTTACAAATAGAAATATATATAGCTATGACATTTCCAGGAATTCCCAACAAAAAACAAGTGCAGTCTATTAACACCCGTAACTTCCTACCAGATTGAAAAAAGCTGTAGTCGGTGCGCTTAATTCGAAGGGAGTACTAATAACTTAACAAATGAGTATTTTTAAATATATCAATACAAAAATTATGTATTTTGGTAATGGTAACCTTCATCTCTCGGAAGGTTATGCAAACTGCACAATACGGGTATTTTTTTTATTAAATTAATTAAAAACCAGAGTGACCGAATTTTCCCTACAAAAATAAAGAGTCGATAAAACTCGGCCAGTTGTTTTTGTTTTTTCTTCGTTTTCTTAATCTACATCATAACATTATGACTACCTTTTCGCGTGATTTTTATCTTTTTGAGAGATTCTTCATTAGATTTAGATTTTTTATATGTTTATGCAGTGAACTAATAACTTAAGGCACTGGTTTATGCAATATATAGATCTATACAGGGTAAATATGCAGCAGCCTGATACATTTAGTTTAAATTGATATATGTGAACGCTAATAAAGATAGGGCTAATCATTATTCTATGTCGGTGACTGCAGTGTTTATACCTTAAATATTCTGTCCGAATGTTCCCGTTCATTTTTAACCGTCCGGCGAGTTATTCCCATGCATGTGCGTTCGAACTTACCCGACAGCCGTCCGAATGATCCAGGTGGAATTGTGTTAATTACAATATCTCGGAAACACTACACCATGTAATGTATATGATAAAGTCCGAAACAGATCGTACATTTTGTGATAGACTAAAGCCGAAAATGCTAAATCGCTATCGTCAACTTCCATACAGCGAAAGTTTACCGACTACGCAAAAACTGTCCGAAATTACCCGGATTGCCGCTACCCTTAGCTTTGAACGTTTACAATTGCATGACATCAAACTTGCTGTTAGGAATATCTCTTCATAGTCATATTTGATGGTCGTCATGTCATTCTGATCAATTGTTCAAGTTATAATGGATATCCATTAGGTTTTCATGCCATCAGTTCCGTATTTGTAGACTAACACTTACGTCAGTGAACTTGTCCATTGCCAAATGAATAACATTATAGGTTGTATTGCATTATAGGGCAAAGCCCACTGAGCAGTGGTGTACATGTTTTTTTGTTGTTTTGGTCGCACATTCAGTGGTTGAATGAATACAATGATTTTTTTGTGCGAATTAACTGAAGAAACCCGGAAATACACGTGTATTTTCATAACACTACTGTATAATGCTCCACATCTAGATATGCACGTAAAAATGTTAAATGTCGTCTCGTTGTATGGATCATATCATATTTTGTCCAAAATAACTCAAATAACTCAAAATAACTCAAATTATAACTTTTAAAAGAAACTGTTTTGTGGTGCGTTTGCAATAACCGTGAGTATACATGAGCATCTGTGTCTTATACTTATATTGCCTACTAATGCTGCTTAGTTTAGAAGATATATCTGACGGGGATTTCTTTGTTTACACCGTATCGTTTTATTTGGCTGCCAATAGGGTGTGCATACGGTTTGTTGGGCAGCCGTTTTATCATGCCCTTTATCTTTGTGATGGCTTATACTTTGACTTTTATTCATTTTGTTATTGTTGTTTTTTACTATGCGACTTTCTGGTTGGCTGTGGTCCTTTAAAGTAGTTATCCCGCCAAGAACAGCCACATTTTACAAGATGTGTACCCCGTTTCTAAACCGCCTCATGGCGAGGTATATATATAACTTATATATAAGTATATGTGTATTATATTTTGAGAGTTACGAACTCGCAATTTAATTTAAGCATCTTTAATCACGGATAATTTAAGAACCCGTGAATTATCATATATTTTTAATATATTTGTAGTGTAATTTTGTCGTTATTTGGAGGGTTAGTTTCTTTAATGATCAATTTTCTGTCCGTTCTCTTGACTTACGTTTACTCTTTGGATCTGCATGTCGTAGGTTCAAGGAGTTGCATGTTGTACGCACAAACCTTGGTGCAAGTCAAAACAAAAACTAATTTGACTGTCTGTCTGAACAACTGGATAGCCATTTTCTTTTTTTAATCAAGCATACCCATGTACAAATGTTGATGTCACTAAACCAAATTAAACTAGAATTAATTCTAGACAATTCCGAACGCGTTTTTCACTCAGGTCAATATAGTATACAAATATATGTTAACCCCTCTGACCTCGTGTACGATTCCAGGATAACACTTTTGTTTTGATCGCTATTTTATACTCCGAATTCAACTATTGCTAGTATGTTATTCTCTATGCATGACACTGCATGTAAATAAATGAATTTAAGTATTAAGAGCATCTGTGTATTAAAACGGTTGACTCCAACTGGGGAGTCCAACTGTTGACTCCAACTGGGGAGTCCAACTGTTGACTCCAACTGGGGAGTCCAACTGTTGACTCCAACTGGGGAGTCCAACTGTTGACTCCAACTGGGGAGTCCAACTGTTGACTCCAACTGGGGAGTCCAACTGTTGACTCCAACTGGGGAGTCCAACTGTTGACTCCAACTGGGGAGTCCAACTGTTGACTCCAACTGTTGAGTTCCACATGCAGCCCTAGAGCAAGATATACTGTTTAAAGTCTTCATCATAACATTTGTTTGAGAAGGAAAAAGCATCATTTGACATATGTAACGTAGTTAAAAATATATTTACCCTCCCCTACCACCTCCACCAACCCTGGGAAGACATGTGTTGGAATTAATAAACGTGTTCGATTTGTTGTTTATCTTTCAGAGACGGATATACATGTATATACCAATTACGTGACCAGTATGGAACAAATACATTGTAATTGATGTTTTTACGCCACTTCCTGCGGGCCCCAAGGGTAACGCAGGAGGTAAACAAATTATACAGGGTAATCCCGTCATCGTAATGTTTCATTTGATTTATAATTTAAACAGTATCTTCAATTAACATCTCTACCTCCCTCCCCACCTTCTACCCCACCATCCCCTGGTCAGACATCCGAATTTTAATAAACGACTCGTTTGATATGTTGTTTATCTTTCATATATAACAAGTTATGTGCACAAATATGGAAAAATAACGATGTAATTTTTAGTAAATTTGAAATTTTGACCTCCACTGAATTCACTTGGGCACGGCTCGATGTTATCATGTGAATTAGTCGTATACTAAATGCAGTTAAATTCTGTCAATGGTTTAGGAGGAGATATGATAAAGGACGGACGTACGGACCGACAAACAAAATAGGCTATACGTATAAGTTAAGTATTTGCTTTTTAAAAGTTTTACAATTTGTCAATATCTAATTAACAGTTTTTGTTGTAAAGATGTTGCTAAAATATAACTTAATCTTAATGATACAAATTGACACTTAATGGATTTTCCCGTCATCTCCTTAACAGAGATCTGTGGTTTTCGAATTCAATAACAATCTGTATTAACTAATAAAGATGTTGCTAAAATATAACTTAATCTTAATAACACACATTGACATTAGTTGTTTTTCCCGTCAACTTCTTAACACAGATCTGTGCTTTTCGAGTTCAATAACAATATTAATTAGCCTATTAAGTTTTATTTTAGGGGCAAATTTGTAGAACGTAAACACTTTCCTTTTTGTATGAATGATATATATGTTTATATGCTAAATACAAATTAAAAAACTTATGGCTTCATAATATTTAAGTACCTTCACTGTCTTTTCATAAGTGATGATACTCGGATTAAATGAATGCAATACCAACAAAAGTGCACTTACGGGGTTATTGTCAGTGCACTTATGGAGTTAGTGCACTTATGGAGTTACTGTTATGAACAGTTCAGTTCACTTATAGAGAAATATAAAAAGATCGGACAGGGAAAGTAGCATTCAAGGAGGACAGTCAACCACAAACACGCAAAAAGACAAACAAGAAGGCAAAAGTAATAATAAAAACAAACGACATCACAAACACAAAAGGGTTGACAATAGGGCTACCGCCTTGGAACGGTTAGTGGCAAAGTAGGTCACTGGGGGTTTAAACCGGTTCTATGGTGCACCAAACCTCACACTTACCCTACTGTCATCCCATTAAAACAGGACAGTGTAAATAAAGAAATGCCCGCCATGATCTAATCTCTAACCAACAAGGCAGCATCAATAGGCAATATAAGTAAAACACAAATATGCTCGTGTAAATATAATACAAAACAACAATAGCCTAGAAAGCCGCAATGAAATGAAGGTACTCAATGACTTGGCAGAAGCCAGAGCAACAAGAGAATAAACCACTAAGGGCACGACAAGAAAGATCATAGACAAACATGAAACGCCACCGTCTCAATGAGCTTAAGGTAGGCGCCATCATAGGGTCCACAGCCTGTCAGGTCATCGTACAATAAAAGACGAAAGCATAGTGGCGAACTGTAAAAAGGTCCTCCACCAAGCATGCAGTACGTTGCAAAATGATAGGGTCATAACCTCTTTTCACTCAGGTCAATATAGTATACAAATATATATATTTTGATAAACGTTTTAACAAGTTTAACAAAGAGTATGAAAGTGATCATGACCAAGAATCTTACGAAGTTTATAAAAAATGAAAAATGATATATAGGGTCCTATAGAAACCACAGCGTCCGAGCGCAATGGCATCGTAGGTCCGCACTGTACTGCAAACAAGGACTAGAAACTACAATGAAAGAGACAAAAAACAACAGAAAGGGTGGTGAAGACAGTGTTACCGACTTGAAACAGTCAGTAGGCAATAAGGCCTACTGGTTAGCTTGAATCGATTTTATATGCGCCTAATCCTCGCTATTATCCTGTCTTCAGCGCCCAAATAGACAAGAGAGTGTAAACAAAACTACATCCCATCAAAAGGAATTCTCTAACAATAAGGTCCACATCCAGAGAAACTAACTAAAGATACACATACAAAATATTAAACATCTCAGGATGTATCCAGAATCGTACTGAACAACCATAGTAGTTGCAGCTAAAGAGAAAACCAATCTAGGGTACGACCAGAAAACCCGAGGGACGAAAGCTCATGCACCCACCTCCCTTAGTTGGGGTTTCAGTAGGTACAATCATAGAGTCCCAAGAGGCAGTCCAGTCATCGCACAAGTGAAAAGTGAAGCGTAATGACTGACTGTAGAGGGGTCAATCACTAAACATGAAGTGCGCTGTAAAACCAAAGGGTTATATCCTTTTCTGACGAACTTCCTGATTAAATTTGTAAAGCAGTCAGGAAACCCGTCAGACCCCTTTAACTTACGAAGTTTATAGACCACATCTCCATAAAATGAGGGTTGTGATATGCCTAGTCGCAGAAGTGGTTTAAGGTTGGTAAATCACATAAGGTTATAAATCACATCACCATAGAAGTCAGGTTGTGATAGTCCTTGTCGCAGAAGATTCCTTAAATTACTTTTATATTTGGAAAGAAGATATGGGTTACGATAATACAATTTTTGCAAAGGTTTTACGAAATTTATCGTAACGGTAACCTTGATTGAGTCGCTTTTTAGTTATACACAGATTACGAATATTAAAGTCCTCAACTCGAGTACAAGCTCTTGAAAAACGAATAAGTTGAGACACTTACACCCCATAAGAAGTCGCCCGGGGAACATTCCCATACAAATGCGGGTAATTTACAATGTCAAAATTAAAATCATCTCTTTTGTCATCATTTTGCTAATTATTTCACCATTTTCAATCGAGAGATCTAAATCAAGAAAAGAAGCGTTATTAACAGATATATTTATTTAGCTTTATTAAGCTGAAGTTAGAGTTTTGAATTGCACGTTTTAGTCACTGTGGATAGTGAGTTATGCGTTTAATGAATTAAATTCCCGGTAAGTGCCAAATCAACAATTTTGATAGAACATGTATCTCAATTATAAAGACCCGTTCATGGCAAAAAAAGATTTTCTAAAACCTTGTCGCTTAAAAGAAGTTAATGCATTGATGGTACAACGTGTCAGAGAGTATCCTAGTTCTTCATCAAAATAGCTTAGCCATGATATACTTTTAAATTAGAAGCGTAATTTTTGAACTCTAGTTCGATAAGAACTATTATAATATGGTGCGGTATGGGTTCATCTTTTTAAACATACATTCACCGATGCGTTTTAAAAAATGTGTTTGAATGATCAATACATTCAAGGCTGGAAGTTCATAAGGAGACATAACAAGTCATAGTGCATACTATTTTACTACAGATACAACTCAACGGGATGTCATACTAGTTACTAATTCGGTTACATTCTAGACATCGAAGTGCTCTAGCACTAAATCGGCTGCTTCAAGAGCGCTTTCTGACCACCATGACTTTGCTCGCCCATTGAATGCGTTTGATGCGACATATACATCGTAGTAACGAGACGGCTTGACCATTTCCCGCTCTATACGAAACCAATTATACCCTGGTCTGTAGCTCTGCCAGCCGCCCCCAATCGGATAATAGTTCCACATTTGAGCAGCGCCATCTACTGGGTCTGGAATGTTGTTGACACTCACGTTGAGCAGTCCCGCTAACAAAACATTTGTGACTGCCAACATGTGGCTGTTCATCGAATTATCTTTTGTGGGTTCCCGCTTTTTCAACTCATCCCATAGGGTGACAATACTCGCGTCAACGTATGCGACATTCAGCACAGAAATCCCTGACTGTTTTGTTGTTCCGAAATCGTATGTTTGCCGGAGTGGAGTATCGGAAATGGCATATTTGAAATCTAATTCTGTGTTTCTCCACCAGGGGTCTTTGTAGGCAAGGAAAACTTTCCCGGCGTATTCATCGACGACGGCGTTTGTTATGATGTCTTTGAAATAAGGCGTTCTGAGGGGATGCCAATCTAATTGCTCTAGCGCAAGTCTGTTTATAGCAAGAATAACTTTCTTTGCGCATACTTTGTTGACCACATTTGTCTGAAATAGTTAATATAAAATCGAAGGTAAAGATATAATTATTATATAGGCATGCATTACTTTAACCCAATTCTCTAGAAGACTATGGTTCTACGTTTAAATGTCTTTTCAGAATTACAGTATTTACATATGCTTTCACTAAGTTTACGCGAATAAAATATGGCCCAGTGTTTTTCTTAAGCATATTTAATCACGTGTTCAAAACAAAAAGCTATTACTTGCTTATAAACTGCAAGTAATCTTTTAATACAATTGTCATACACTTGATTATGTCAATGTTTATCATTGATCACCTACATGTAATAATAATGTACAAGGACATGAAGTAAACTATTACTACTGCAACCAAGGTTACAACATATTGTGAGTTTTTTAATATTCAAATTTCATATTAACCTCGTATACTGGAAAATATACCTAGTACATCGCATCATTGTCGCATGTTATACATGTATGTGAGCAGGATGATTTTATATACGCATATATAGATATACAACGTGCAACCATGCCAAAGGAAAACCTGAGACATTGTACATTATAAAAACTCCGATTTGGACCGGGTAGTGGTAGTAATGTCACTGGGAAATATGTGTAAGCTCAACCTTGTGTTGCTTCCATGTATTTTGGTTTTTATATTATATGGTCTTGAAATACGAACGCAAATATAGCTGTATTGCCAAATATGGTTGTCGTCTTTACCTGTATCTATCGATTTTGGCTTATCGCGAGTAATTGAAATGTAATGCGGATCGGCTATACAAAAAAGCCGTGGTGTTACATTTTAATTAATATTTTAAATTAAGTTTTACCTATAGTCAAAACATCATATACCGATTGAAGTGTGCACAATGTCCGTTTTATTAGACAAATAATTTTCGTTATTGTTATTGGGTAATAATACAATTATTTCAATGGTTTAAAAACAAACTCGATTTATTCATTGGGCGATCGTCATTTTGTTTTATTTTTTTCTGATTTTACCAATGTTCAACAACCCGTATCACAACTTTATGGTAATAATATTCGATAAAAGTGTGTTTCTTGCAACTCCTTGGCCTTTCATATTTCCATAAATATTACATCTAGCGAGTTATGTTTAGAAATGTTGTAGAAGAACACCAAATATTAGAACCAAGTTTTAAACACACATCCGCCGCGAAAGATGGTGCTACTATACCAGCGAAATATATATAAATTACCACCGAAAACACAACAATAAATATGTGTCTTTCAGAAATAGGTAAACTATTATTCAAATTATCAATTAAAATGTAACACTACCGTTCGTATTTTGTAGAGCCGATACGCATAAAATGCTTGATAAACACTAAATCGATAGACACAGGTAGAGACCACAACCATATTCTGGAATACAGCGTTATTTCTAAACCATACTGATAAAAGTCCTGCTGACAACAATACTATATGATTCCACCAAACGGAGGTCTCAGTCAGCAGACACATATACAAAGAAATATAAAAAGATCGGACAGGGAAAGTAGCATTCAAGGAGGACAGTCAATCACAAAATACAGAAACAAACACGCAAACAGACAAACAAGAAGGCAAAAGCAATAATAAATGCAAAGGACATCACAAACACAAAAGGGTTGACAATAGGGCTATCGCCTTGGAACAACGAGAGGCAACTATATGAAACACCAATAAAACAAGTGTGTTATCCTCATATTTAGCGTCTCTCAAAACGTAATGGTGGAGTCGGAATTATTAGTCATTGACCGCGCTATAGATCTCCCTCCACCATCACAGGTTGCAATTTTATAGGGCATGTTTTCACTGAAAGTTCGAACAAAAAGCTTAAACATGAAACTGATTTGCCCTCTGAGCATTCAGGCGTTTATGTGGAAAGCACGTTTGTGTGAAACGCACGTGAACATTAAGTTACCATAAAAAATCGAGTGCACGATAACATTTATTTTTTGAATACGAGTAAATAATTTCCACATGAATAACACATACTACCTATATTTAGGTTATTTTTGAATTGTTTAATTAAGACAACATTTTCAAAATAATGAAAATATACTGTATTTTATGTTACATCTGGTTCGCTAACAAAACAATCTTCAATATAGTTAAATTTGAAGGGCATACTTTTCTGAAAGGGTACGGCATATTCTACAACATGATTTATGTTTGCCAAACAAAATTGGGGATATAATGGCGTGACCTCTATTCGAAATACTGTACCATGATCTTGTTTTAAAAGTACAGTTTATATTATGTATCAGAAATGTTAAGAATCTTGTTTCAGAAATTCAACAAATGTGGATAGAAATGTCGAAAATGAAATGCAGCATTCCAGCCAACAGTCTACCACAAATGCGCATGGGCACAAACAGTAACTACAAAGATGAATAAATGCAATATATGACATCACAAACATAAAAAAGGTTGTCAAAAGGGCTATAATGATATACATAATTATATGTGAAATAATTCGTTGAGATCAAGGGGCCCATATTCTGTTTTTACTACCCTCACTACATTGCTTAACAGGACTTTATACGGAGGGGTTATGTAGTCTCATTGAATTTGACTGAAAAGCACAAAGAGTTTGTTTCAGTTTTGGATTTTCGTTCAATGTATGCCAAAGTCTAAGCACTATTTACAGGGGCATGAGTTCACAACCATTGATACTTATATGTCATACTTAAAGTTCCCCGGCAATGTTTTGTTTCATGAACATGTTTATGTTGGATTAAATCGAAATCAATACACAACAATAGATATTTACAATTCACACATTGCAATATCTCTGAAAAACGAGAATAAGATTTTATTTGATGACGTAGGTAACATTGAACAGGTAAATTAATCACCGGTAAATGCATTTATCAATTATCTGGCAATAGTTGTGCAGCTATATAATTAAGATTTACCTCATTTTCCGTGCATTCGGACAGTGGTAAAAGTAGTACCTACGTCATGTAAATAATACTTGTTTTTACATACAACTTAGTAGCGATTTTAAATATATGTTTCTCTCCGGGACTATCAAGAAATGTTTATATGATGTTTAAGAGATATATTAATTTTGTTAATTGATAATACTTCAAAAGGGTCGGCATTCATCTTTAAATAAACGGATGTTCACCTAATTGGTAGCCTAAGTAACGTATAATACATGAGGTAAAATATTAGTATTGTCGTAATTTCATGTCAGTTCAAACATTGTTGTTACCACCAATGATGTCTAAAGGCATGGAAGTCTGGTAACACACGGACAATAGAACATGATTTGAAAACGCACACGATGTCACAGACAAAAGAAGAACCAAACATGTTTCACATCATGGATACGTATTCTATGATATCTATACGGTTTGGAATATATATTTTAGACATAAACTTTTATTAATTGTTCTTGATTTCTTAAGTCAAAATCTTCATTTAACACTGTAACGTACGTTACGGTAGCATACGTTTAATATAACATATTTCCTAGGTAAAAATAAGGTTAAACGAAAGTTTTTATTATAAAAAGCGTAAATGATATTCCAAATCAATGATGGCTATGGAATGTTGCAATAACACTTAAACATTCTATTGGCTGATTTCTTCTAGATTGCTTGGATTCTAGATTACGGTAAATATAACATGATTTAAAAACACACAATGTAACGGACGTTACAAGAACTAAACATGTTTGACATCATGAATAAGTATATGTCTGTGATTTCTATTAGGTCTGGAATATTTTCGGATATCAAATAGTTAATGTTCATAACTTCTTATGGGAAAACCTTCATTTAACAAGGTAACGTAAACTACGGTAACGTAGTTTTAATAACACAGGTATCAAAGGTACAAAAGTATAGCTAAACGAACGTTTGTATTATTATTATTATTAGTAGTAGTAGTAGTATCATTATTATTACAAGCATGAACAATGAAAACAAATATAAATACAAAGTCTTTTTTTTAAATACAGTTTTAGTCTTCCAAATGCAGTAAAATGAATTCGTGTTTGTATAGGTAACATTCTTTTAGTTTATCACATAACAGGTGATGTGGGAGTGTAATAACACCATCAATATTTTCGATATTCCACTAGTGGTATAACACAACGATAATGACGTCATGGACGTCACATTTATGTACGTTTTCTGACGTAATGTGACGTTATAAGTTATGTAATAAATAGAGTCTAACATTCGTTCCCATTCATTATTTAATTTATTAAACGCGTTAGCTAAAATGATATAATAGATCGTTTTGCCAACTCTGTAATAAATGCAATATTGAATTAGTGCTCATGTAAGATCCTCTATATATCCGATGTAACACACTCACGCCCCCACTCTCAGACGGAAGACAATTTGCAAAAGGCTATATGAATTATGGGCTACAAGATTCCCCTTCGTGTGAGTGGGTGGAAGTGGGTGGGGTCTTCTCATTAGCTAACAACCTAAATAAAAATACGGTCCACAAAATTCACCCTAGAGGGGGTTGTTTTAGGGGGATGGTTCACCTCATTAGCTAACAGCCTAAATAAAAATACAACACAACGAGGTACTTACAGACTTCGTTTCACCATGAGAGGTAACTGTCGTGTCAAACGTAAGAACATACGTGCCATCGTACTTCTTTCTTATACTTGTCAAGTGTCTGTTCATTACAATCTTATGCCTGGAATTTGTATAAACGTGAATTAGCATACATATTTCCGATGTTATCCAAATGTAATTGATATTTAGTTTCGTTTCGTTATCAATTAAAAACGTTTAGTTTTCATGCTATACTTTTTTTTTTACAATGTTTTATAAACTGGTGAAAATGTAATAATATTATTACTGTGTTTAAATTATATTTGTAAGTGTGCGTTTATATGATGATTAGCAAGGCAATTAATTAAGATAATAATAAGGAGTTGTGTTCAGTATATGTTTGGCATCGCAGTATAACATACGAAATTAATACGAAGTAATCTTCAGTTTCGATCCTTTAATTTGTCGTCATTGTATATGTTCAAAAACTGTACTTATACTAAATACAAAATGTTTTTACCAAATACCTTACCTTGGACTTCGTTCCAAAAACTCCTGAAGTAAAGCCTTAGGTATCGCACTCATTCCCTTTCTAACCGTCATCACTTCGTCAGCATTCTCGGTAGTGTTTGCTGACTCAGTGTAAGGTGACCAAGGAAGACTGAAAGAGGCGGTTATTTCGCTCATATCGGTGCGAAATCCATTTGCTGCTTTTATGTAATCGACAGTTTCCGCGCTTACATAGGTTGCTAATACTGACTGCATGCTGAAATTAATTGACATTAATTAAAAAATATCATCAAATATGATATACAAGCAAGTTCTTTTGCTTTACAGACAAACACGTTCAATGCTACGAATTTAATTTCCAGCATTTACAAGCTATGAAAAGGTAGTATGACAATAAAGACTACTGTATTGGTGATGAAAATGAAGACGACGATGATGATGATGATACTAATGGTGATATTGATGAACAGAAGAACAGGCATAAAACTAATACAAACATGAGGAATCAATGTTCAATCAATATTTTAAGCTGTGACAATGACCGACGTTAACAAATGCATATTTATATTTACGAGATACAATTCAAAACAGTTCATAGTTCGACAAATGGTCAGTACTGATTTATTGTGATTATCGGTCATATGATTAATATGATAGCGTTATTACCTATATACACCGACAACGTTAATAATGAAGATAATGTAGACGTTGATAAAGATGAAGTTGATGGTGAAAACATGATGATGATGATGATGGGTGCTGTTGTTGATGATGATGATGTTATTGTTGTTAAAGATGATGGTGTTGATGTTCATAATAATGATGGCATTTATGATAATGCCGATGATGTTGTTGAAGATGATGATGATGGTAGTCAGTATGATGATGACATGTAACTCGGTTTTGCACTTTGATTTATCTTGCTAATTGGTATAATACCCGTCTATGTTCATGGGGAACATTGTGAAACGGCCTTTTTCATTGGACTTAGTCTAAACATATTTATTTTACATCGATTGCGAAACAAGTTATTGCAGCTTAGATTAATCACTCTCGATGGCTTCCTAGGTAGAACCAGTACTAAGCAATGTGGAGTAATTATCTTGCTCAAGGATAATTAACGTGGCCTCGGCGAGGATCGAACCCACGACCTCTCGATCTGGAGTTCGGCACTCTACCACTGGACCACGCACTCCACTAAATCTATTGGACTAGTAGTGCGTACGGCTATACCGTCATGTGATAAACAAATTGTGAATGATAAAGGCGGACATTTTCTGCTCTACTAAGAAATAGTGAGTTTGCAGTATATTCTATTTAATTTCCTTCCAAATAGATATAAATAATTCATTTCCTTGCAAATTAATACAAATCGTACTAATTTCATTTCCTTCTAATTTGGTTGCCTTCCGAATACATTCACTTCAGAACTTGCAAAACTGACAGGGTTGATGGTGTGTCCTAATTTCCAAAGTGGACAAAATTTCTCCTTTGACCAACATGACCGACATGATCTGTGTCCACATTTCTAAAAACATGTTATTTACACCGCCCTGCCCTCTCCCCACGCCTCCCAAACCCGTCCCCATGAAAGAAAGAGAAGTAATCAAAGCTCAATTTTCCAAGTATGTATCCTCAAGGGAAACCTTTCCCCATAACAAACCTCCTTGTATCACATTAAAAATTTCAAAAATACAAGTGTTATTAAGAAAAAAATCGTGCGTTTGTTTTTCAACTTTGGAGACACCTCTTTATAGAGTCGTGTTCTCTTTTTTAAGAAAATCATTTTTTTTAAGAAAAACAAAAACTTTTAATGAGGCCTTGTAGAACACTGTCCTCATTTACAAAAAAAAATTTCTGAAGAGCTTGTCCAGATTTTAAAAGTTGTAATAATGTGACAAATGGACATAAAAAGATCGAATATGGAAAGTAGCATTCTAGGAGGACAGTCAATCACAAAACACAGAAACAAACACTCAAACAGACATTATCCCGGGAAACGGTTTCTTTTGGAGAAAATATTAAGAAAGATGGGCTTGTATGTTTGGGGGGGGGGGGGGGGGGGGGGAGGGGGGGGGGGGGGGGGGGTTAAATATCAAGTATTAGGAAATGTGTCTTTTTTTGTGAATTTTATCTCATTTTGAAATTTATTTACAAAACCAGTTCTGTCAATGTTACAATGACAATAGGGCTACCGCCTTGGAACGGTCAGTGGAAAGTAGACCACTGGGGGTTTAAACCGGTTCTAGGGTGCACCAAACCTCACACTTACCCTACTGTCATCCCATTAAAACAGGACAGTGTAAATAAAGAAATCCCCGCCATGATCTAATCTCTAACCAACAAGGCAGCATCAATAGGCAATATAAGTAAAACACAAATATGCCCGTTTAAATATAATACAAAAAAAACAATAGCCTAGAAAGCCACAATGAAGGTACTCAATGACTTTGCAGAAGCCAGAGCAATAAGAGAATAAACCATTAAGAGCACGACAAGAAAGACCATACACAAACATTAAACGTCCCAATGGGATTTAGGTAGGCGTCATCATAGGGTCCACAACCAGTCCGATCATCGTACCATTAAAGAGGAAAGTGGCGAACTGTAAAAGGGTCCACCACCGATCATGCAGTACGTTATTAAGGGAATGTTTTCGGAGGGAAACTGATTGGAACCAAAGTATTGAGATTTTTTTAGTTATATTGAAGGTAATGCATATTATTCCTATCCATTTTTTTGGAAGGAAATAATTAGAATATATCTCAATTAGTCAGAATATGCTTTTATTGTTAACCTTACCGGAGATTCTGCAGACTTTGTCTCAGCTATTTGTGTATAATATTAGTCAGTTGGTCCAGTTTGCATTTCATCACCCGATATACCCAGAGGTCAATAGAAACAACTAACTGGAAACATACGCTTAAAAGGGTATAATAACTCGTGTGATTACCTGAACAATACGTGTACTTTAAATAAAACATCTGCACGCTACCTGATGTATGATTAGTGTCGATGCATCGTATAAGGGATACAGCGTAATTATTACAGCTTATTCTTCCTTTAACTGAGCAGAACATGAGTGATCTCAACTTGCTGAAATTTAACAGTGTCTCTTGACTAGGAACCAAGACACAATCGTAATGTTGACCGTATTAATATTTAGCCAATAAAATCGTTGAACATTCATTAAGGGGCTGACTGTGTCCCTATCAGATTATAAAAATCCATCTTGAGTATTCCATGTGAGATAGGGAAATCTCACCTGGGTCAGAATTGTAACCACGGACGAGGCTCTGCCGAGTTGCTAGTTCCCGAGGATCAGAAGGATGGATGGATGAACTCATGATGGATTAT
This sequence comes from Cyrtodaria siliqua, assembly GCA_037043455.1. NCBI lineage: Eukaryota > Metazoa > Mollusca > Bivalvia > Adapedonta > Hiatellidae > Cyrtodaria > Cyrtodaria siliqua. The sequence continues at coordinate 58,067 of JAWPHD010003752.1, forward strand.
TGTTGTCCCATTCCCATACTTCAATGACTGTATTTGACTGTACGCTAGAATAAGGCGACATCATATGACTGTGTCCTTATCTGATTATAAAAATCCATCTTGATTTTCCTTGTGAGATACGGAAATCTCAACCGTGGGTCAGAATTGTAACCGGGAACGAGGCTCTGCCGAGAGTGAGATTTTCCAATCTCACATGGATTAACTGATGACGGATTATTTTTCTCCCATTCCCATTCATCAATGACTATATTTGATTTTCGCTTGAATAAGGCGGCGTCACCAAAGTTTTATGTCAGTCGCATGTCATGTAAGATATAGTTATATCGCAACACATAAACATCTACTTGTATCTCACATGACTAGAAATGGAAGAAATAATATATTTCATTCTGCGAGAAATTCGATGTGTAACACTAGATTTTCTCGCCCTTCATTAATTTAAACTGACCAATCAAATGAACTGTTACGCAGCATGTCAAACATGTTGACTGCTTTACCACGAAATTACTCTCGCCCTTATCTGCTAAAATGACCGTCTTCAAGAAATCGAAGCGTAGGTGTCAACATAAATCGTAAATTTTGAACACATAAATCCAAGGCATGGATATATATAGACGCAGTAACCGTTAGCTTGTATACGTGTTAATCGTTTTGTGTGTCATCTCCTCCAGAATCCCGAATTTAACCCGAATAATCTATCAATGTTGAACTTCATCTTAAACAAAACGAAATCCGATGTTTAAAAGGAGTCAAATACGGCTTTCTTCAATTTTAGGTTTATTTGACAATTCAACGTACTCGATACTTTCGCAAAAAGGTTGACTTTATACTTTGTATGGTATTTACGTCAATTTCAACACATTTAAGTTTATGTATGACGGTCGATCATTTGTGGTGGAGGCAGACCACCCACTTTTCCAGGGTAGAACCAGTACTGTACACCTCCCGCCATCCTTAAGAATCGACACATACTCACTTAGAAGTCGAGCTCCCAGTGGGATTCGAATCTGCAGCGGTGAAAAGCAAAGGTTTACAACGTAACGTCGTTAATCATTCGGCCACGGAGACGCTTTGAGTTTAAGCTATATTAATGTTCAGATGTTTTTATCCAATGAAAAATATTAAATGAAATAATAACAAAGGGTGCAAAATCGAGTTACACACATTTGGACAGAACATCAGAACATCCCGGTACAGCTGGACTCAGTAGAGTGGTGTGGACTTTTCAATATACCACTGATTAGGTTGATATTTGTAGTGTTATAACAATGATATACATAATATTACGCAAATAGGATATGTATACCTTTGCTTGTATAAGGGCATTCCATCCAATGTTTTAACCTTAAAAACACTTTTCTCTGGGTTCTTCAATATGTCTGTATTGTTTGCGTAAATTTCCCTGAAAAACAGAAACTCAATAAAACATTCTAACTATCTCTAGGTATTGACATTTAGACTTAATCTGTGGACATTATAGAGACAGGATGTCTGAGTTCCTTTTGTATAAAAACATCCTACCACTAATCCCCTCTACCGACAATACAGTCATATGCAAATGTGGCCGCACGTGACCTAACACGTTAGAAAACAAAATGGCGCCCGTGCATCGTCAGTCGTGGCGCAAAAGAGCTGCCTCTACTACTGTGCTACTAAAACACATAACATGATTCGGAGTCCGCTGCCCCTACTACTTAGCACATTTCATGTTTACATATAAAAGGAATGTAACTCTCAAAAGATGTAACAATTTTATTTTTTTTAGATATTTTACAAACTAGTGGTCAAAACAAAATACTCATCATAAAACTATTCTACGATATAGTTAAAATAGGTACATTAATTAAGATCCTGTAACTAGAGAGCTGATATAACTATACTCGGTAAAAAAAGTTTTGGACCATGGTATATAAAGTCATATAAAAATAAAAATAGTGGACAAAATTTAAGTATCTTTTTTTAGTTACCATGGTCTACCATTCACGGTTAATTTGGTACCAGAAACATTAAATTGATTTTAAAAAAATATCGCGAACACACAAAGGGTCTGTAAAAAATGTTGCAAAGTCTATACAAAGTAACAGTTACGGACACATTCGAGTAACCATCATGACCATTAAAAAGATTATTATTTTTTGGCAAATTTCATTGTAAACGATAATTATTGTTGATTGTTGATCTATTGTGAATTATCAACTGAGATAATAAGGATTATGGTCGAGTGTCATGGTTCAGCTATCATTGTACGGGTTCGAACACTGCCATGGTACAAAACTTATTTTACAGAGTATAGTTGCCAATATACAAGCGCTTCCGTGGTCGAGGGGTTAACAACGTTGCGTTGTAGACCTTCTCGCCTCACACTGCTGCGGGTTCGAATCCGATTGAGAGCTCAATTTGCAAGTGATTTTTTGATTTTAACGTATTGCGGAAGGTATACAGTGCTGGTTCTACCCAGGTAAAGTGGGGTGGTCTGTCTCTTCTATGAAAGAAAATCGGTTGTCATTTATGACCTAAATAGTGCTTAAATGACGTAAAACAAAATCTAAACAAACAAACAAACAAACTTTACCAACGAAGCTGATTATACGGAATCCTCTCCTCAGGGCGCAAATTGTATGGTGTATCTTTAATACCGAGATCTTTAAATCTCATATGATGTCCACGTAGATACATCAGCGTATTGTCACTGGGACCATCACCCAATTTAAACTTGCGGACCTTTAGCCCAAGTTTCTTAATCGTCTTGTGTAATCGAACGTGGCCTTAAATATAAAGTGTATTAGAACTGGTCTTAGATAAAATGCATAAATATGTCGCATTTGTTTCATTCGCTAAAATATTAATAATACGACAATACCTACGCACCGTGCACCGACCCAAACCAAACATATTGTTGAATGTTTTCATAAACTGGCATCAACAATAACATAAGATCTAAAAGAAATAAAGGGTGTTCATCAAAACAATTCAGATGATTTCCTAACTGAAAAATATATGCGTAGAATTAACGACATTTCCTACAGTTTCTTCGTGAGTTTGCCGATGAACAACTTGTTCTTTTCTAAGAGTTGGTACATAGCCATAACCGTCTATCCTAAGCATATTGAATAATTCAAAAGATCAAATTGCCATGTGTCTCTTAACAGTCTGACGGAAATAACATACAGTGTGGAACCTTTGAGTAACAGTTACCACTTCATTTATGTATTTCTGACCTTATCACTCTTTATAAGTGCGATACAGCGAGTGCAGCTATATACATAACAGTCTAACTTACTTGCAGGATGGTAGCGCATGGCTCCAAGTTCAATATTAAAATCGGAAACACCTTTAAACTGAGAGGTGAACATTCTCCCTCCCACACGATTTGAGTATTCATAAATGGTTATTTTCTGGTTGGTGTTTCGAAGTTTCCAGGCAGTATATGTTCCGGCTATTCCAGCCCCCACAATGGCGATATCATCACATTCTGTGGATTCTTGCGCTTCTCCATAATCTGAAAGCAATGGAGTGAGTGAGCGATCGAGCGTTCGTGCGTGCGTGAATGAGTGCATAAAGGAGCTAAAAATGTAATTATTTTTTGACGCCTACATTACGTCAATGTTTTATCTCTGGAACTCAGTAGCACTAATTCGTATACTCCAGTTCAATCTACTGAGGATGATGTTGTTTCCACACACATCACTCAGTGCACTACTTTCAAGGCTGGGCTGTAGACGAAAAGCAGAACAAACTGCCAACTATACTGGATTCCTAAATTACATACAAATCCATTTTTCGAATTCTAATGCACCACCACAAACATCTGATAACGGTTTAATTGCTCGTGTTACTGCCATTAAATATTACGTTAAATAATATTATGCTAAAACTAAAAAGAGATTTCATGTCGAGTCTTTCACCAGATACCCAGGCAGATGTTATTGAAGTCTTTAATGACACCTCTCGGTATCTGGATGGCATATTGAACATTGACAACCCTTTCTTTTCTACTATGGTTAATAATATATACCCAAAATAACTTCAATTTTATAGAGCTAATATTTCTGATACTAACGCTTCTTTCTCTCCATTAAAAATGGTGAAATAATTAGCAAATTATAGGACAAGAGAGATGATTTTAATTTTAATATTGTTAATTATCCCCATTAAGATGGGCCCATTAATGCTGCCTTTTTGGTTAGAGAATAGTTCATGGCGTGGATTTCTTTATTTACCCTGTGACGTTTTACTGGGATGGCAGTAGGGTAAGTGTAAGGTTTGGTGCACCCTAGAACCTAGTTTAAACACCCAGTGGCCTTTTTTAGCCACTGACAAGAACAACTTTAAAAATGAAAAAAGGCAAGATAAGACATCACAAAAACACAAAAGGGTTGACAATAGCGCTACCGCCAGTGGCAAAAAGAAGCCGCTTGGGGTTTAAACCCGGTTCCAGTTTGCACCAAACCTCATTTTTACCCTATTGTCATCTCAGTATACAGGACAGTGTAAATAAAGATATTCCCGCCAGGTAATACTCTCTAACAAAGAAGGCAGCATTAATAGGCAATGTAAGTAAAACACAAAAATGACCATATATATGTAATATAAAAAAAGTCTAGAATGTCATACAATATTGAATTAAATGTCAACACAGTGTATAAATGATGCGACTTTAATAATGACTATAATAATCCTTAATCTTTATATACAACTGACCAAATTACTATGGCACTGAACTACACCAAATGGTGGCGACAAAATATGGTGAAGTTCTACATCGGTAGCTTGGTAGGTTTAATAAAAATGAATACGATATCTTTAACGTGTACCTGCAAGAATACATCCCGGGATCAAAAGGACAGCGAGGATAATTATTAGTCTCCGATAGTTGTGCGTGAGGCCCAACGACGAGCCATGGAATAAATTGCCCTTGGTCATGTCTGAAACAGATAAAGAGTGACAACACGCATATAACCTTTAAATAGTCATATTAAACGAAAAACATTGCAATACTAGTAGAAATTCTAAATAGAATAACCATATTCACGTACTGTTTTCCCACGTGGTAAATTGATTGAATCGCTATAGATTTGTGATAGACAATGTTGACGCATCAATGGGATACGCTATAACGGGACTGATTAACTGATTGTAAGTATTAGTAATTAGTTATTACACGTAAACATGTTCAAACAACTTTATCACAACCTATGTAGATCGTTCTCAAAGTTATATCGACGCAAAAAACTTTTCTGGAGAAGTATATTCAACCGACTAAGAATAAAACAACCTTTATTCTTGGAGATGTAATCTATAAACTTCAGAATTTAAATGGTTCTGACGGATTTTCTGATCACTTTACAAAAGTAAGCAGGACATTCGTCAGAAAAGGATACGATAATTCAGTACTGCAACCCACTTCATGCTTGATGATGAAATCAGTCACTACGATTCATGTTTCTCTTGTGTGATGACCGGACAACCTCGTGGGACCTCGTGGGTGAATGCACCTTCTGAAACCATGAAAGGGCGGGTTTGTGCCTGAAACCTATTTTGGTGTTTTATTTAGTTGCAAATGCTGTGGTTTGCTCAGTACAATTCTGGATTCATCCTAAGTTGTTTCTGATAATGTATGTAAAAAACATATATGTGTATCGTTTGCTAATTTGTAGATGATGTTTTTTGATGGATGTACTTTTGTTTACACCGTCTTTTCAATTTGAGCGCTGAAGACAGGATAATAGCTTGGTGGTGTATACATAAAATCGATTTAAGCTAACCAGTAGGCCATACTGCTTACTGCACATCCGTCAATTACCCTGTCTTCACCATTTTATGTAGTATGTATTGTCCTTTGTATTTTTAAAACGCTATTCGTTTGTGGTACAAAAGGTTGCCATTGCGTTGGGTGGTATGATTTCTATAGGACCTTTTTTCTGTTTTTTAGGACGTAAGTATACAAATCACTCCTATACATTGTACTGTAAGCAACACAGTCTATGATTATACATATACTTATAATTACTTGATTTAAGACTCGTATTTACTTATAATTACGTGACATAGACTCGAATATGCTTATAATTACATATACGTATATTATAATTACGTGGGTTACGTTCCATGGAGGTAGTCCAGTTGTCAACCCTTTTATGTTTATGATGTCATACCTTGCCTTTTATTCATCTTTGTAGTTGTTGTTTGTTTCTAGAGAATATGTTTACACTGTCCCGTTTTATTGACATGGCAATAGGGTAACAGTGAGGTTTGGTGCACCCTAGAACCTGATTTAAACTCCCAGTGGCCTTTTTGCCACTGATCATTATATTCGGATTACGTGGGTTAAACTCACACACTATGCGTAGTTCATGATACGATGGACAGTTTCAATTAAAGTGAAATTCATCTTCGAGGTTTCGAGGTGTTACATAATTGACACTTTCTGTCACTAAAAGGTATTTTGTCAAGCTATTGCCACCTTCATGTCTCTACTTCGACGTACGTTGTCTATCTGCTATCGTTGTTGTTTTTATCAGCCTGATCAGGGATGCTGTGAGTTATTTTGATGGAAATGTTGGTGGCGGATGGTACGGCAATGTTTAAATACCTTTTGTTTATGTTCAAATGTGTGTGTGTGTGTGTTTGTGTGTGTGTGTGTGTGTGTGTGTGTGTGTGAACCCTTCATGAGTGTTGTCGCATATTTGGCTTGTATTTTCCGTGTATTTTTTGTTTGTTTTGATTGCGTGTTTTTGGTTGACTGTGTTCTGTGTTAATGTTGCATTTTCTTTTCGCTACTTTTACCACATATTTAGCGTAATTTATAAAACTTAAATGATAATTAAATGTTCATATTTACCTTTGATATTTTACCTTACTCATCAACTTAATAGAAATATTGATAAATAGTTGCCTCTGGCTCCATACAATTTCATTAGCAAAATTAATATAAACAGTTTATACAATTAAACTAATAAATTTGAACGTTTCATACAATTAAATCTCAATTTAATAAATATGAAAATTCCATACAATTTAACTGCTAGTGGGTGAATAGCTTTAATTGCAAATATGTATTATTTGGAATAAAACATGTCACCTCATGACTGAAGTTACCAGACTTGTACTGATACATAATATACTCATACTTCTGTTATAGTGTGTGAGTGTGTGTGTGTGTGTGTGTGTGTGTTTCTAGGGATTATAGTCCATCCACCTACGACAGGCGTCCTACCCGACGATTATAGGCACAATGGAGTCTGGACTTGTATCTGTGTGTTTTTGTGTGTGATGTGATGATATGTCTACTTGAAGCAGCGAACTCAATGATTTCTTTATAGTGCTGTCACACTGGAATACCACGCCGTAGTAGACATGATACCCCAGTCACATTATTCTGACACTGGTCAATCAGTCGTAGCACTACCCATTTTTTGCTCGTCAGGCAAGGGTTACAAGTGACTTCTCCATTGTTTAGGTCTTTGGTATGACGCGGTCAGGGGACTCGAACCCACGACCTCCCGAATGCAAGGCAGACGCTCTATATACTTCTGTGAACCCTTAACCACTGCAGATATATACTGAAAGAAATAACTTTAGCCCGGTCTTTTGCATATCTGGCTTAAAGAAACTGAATGTTTATTTTATAATGTGAAGAATTTGATAACTTTGGCATGTCAGAAGGTGTTCTTGTTTGTTCACTTATGTGTGATTCAAAGTAGATATCAGAGTTAGCTCCCATTTATATAAAACAACAGTTTTCACATTAACAATAAGAATATTATCAAGAACAGAGTTAAAGTTTATTAAATGACTATTCTGGGTTTCGAGTGACAAAAAACGCAAAAACAATTGACATTAACCTTGTCATTATAATGAAATTACGAACCAAAGCTTTAAATTTTAAAATGATCTCCCTTTATATTGAAAAAAGAACGAAATTATAATTTCTGTAAAGCCGTTAAATTAAAATAAGTTGCTATTTTTTTTCGCAGATATCGTTTATAATAAAAATATCCTGCATATACTTGTTAATTATGCTAATTGTATTGTTAATGGCGGCCGAAGCTCATAGCCTTGAATCTTACCATGTTATTTATATGCTAAACTTATTTCTTTCAGTATATAATGCACTGTTCTTTTTTTAATTAAGACCATTCCATTTATGTGACAAAAGCGAGTTTTTGGGACAACGACTGATCTGCCGGACTGTAAAACCTGATCAGCCTGCTTGTGATCTGGGTTTACAATGGACGCAACGGCTATTATAATCGTGCTTAGCGGGTTAAGGGTTACTTGTGTGTTTAAACATATTTGTTTTACATCGATTGGGAAACTCTCGATGGATTTCTAGGTAGAACCAGTACTAATTATCTTGCTCAAGGATAAATAACGTGGCCGTGACGAAGAATCGAACCCACATCCTCTCGATCAGGAGGGCGCTCTACCACTGGACCACGCACTCTATAAAATGGTTGAAAATAGGGCTAGGGCCATGGAACGGTTAATTGTGCTTCTATAATCAAAATCAAGCTTGCATTTCTTTATATGCATGTTCCCATTTTCTGATATTATATTGTGATTGTTATGCCAGAAATCGCCCATAATTGGAAAATAAAATTATTATATTGTATTATATTCATATCTAGAGAACTATATATTAAACCAGTTATTCTTTTGAATATATACACCACAAAACTGAACAGAATTAATTTATTCATCTTTTATATTATGGATTTCATATGGTACAAGAGTACAAATAAAACTTAAAAATTGAAAAAAAGGCAGTAAATTGTTCAATTCAGTGCAGCACTTTAAAAAACAATACCCAAATATAAACATGGATTAAAATGAATAATGGTATTTTGCGATGCTTCCAACAATCGATAATTAACAAAATGAAATATTTCACGAGATATTCACACATTACAATAAGGAAAAAACTACTGAAAGAAAGGTAGCAAATATATAAAGAGTAGGTTTATATGGACACACGGCAATTTTTTTTTTTTTTAAATACTCACGGCGTCCCGTTAGTTTTTCTATATACATTGTATCTGTTCAATCATTAATATTAATTATAAAAATAGTATCAAGCAAATTGTTTATGCATAATATCAACTGTCGATGATATTGCACCAATAATATACTCGGTAAAAAAGGTTTTGGACCAGGATATATAAAGTCATATAAAAATAAAACTAGTGGACAAAATGTAAGTATCTTTTTTTAGTAACCAAGGTCTACCCCACCCGGTTAATTTGATACCAGAAACATTAAATTTCAAACAAGGTTTGATTTTTTAAAAATATCGCGAACACACAAAGGGTCTGTAAAAAATGTTGCAAAGTCCATACAAAGTAACAGTTACGGACACATTCGAGTAACCAATAAAAATATTATTATTTTTTCACAAACTTTCATTGTAAATGATAATTATTGTTGATTGTTGAACTATTGTAAATTATCAACTGAGATAATAAGGGTTATGGTCGAATGTCATGATTCAGCGATCATTGTACGGGTTCGAACACTGCCATGGTTCAAAACTTCTTTTACAGAGTATAGTTTCAAACCTATGGTAGAATAAGACGAAAACATGAAAACTTTATTAATTATAATTTTATTTAATGATATGCAAGCAGGTTTAACGTCAAAATAATATTGGATAAATTAAATTGAGCATCTATTTTCCGTGATTAATACACAATTCAGGATTGCCGTGTGTCCCTTTAAAGTCGAACAAAAAATGGAGCATTCACAGAAAACAGTCAACGAAAAACATGCATATAAAACAAACGACAATTACAAGGAAAGTGCCAAGTATGCGACACCAGGGAATAGTGCCATAGACTCCAATAATAATTTTAACGAAATTGCTGATTACGATAACGGTAACATACAACATGAATAAATTTCCAAAGAAAACAAAGGCATTAATTAAGTGCTTCCCATTCCACAACTGACACATAACTATATCAATAAATAGTTCTCACAAACTGAACACAATGGAAGACAAAAATAACGATACAAAATAAGAAAGCATTTAAATATAGTTATGCCTCTCTAGCAAGCTGTAATTATCAATAAATATGGAATTGAAACAGTGTGTGGCATCTTTAATAAAAATAAAAATACCAATGACCATAATTGAAATATATTCTACAGTTTCCCTTGTGAAGTTATAAAAGACACTCAGTACCATTATTTATATTTAATAAAAGTATATATAACAGTGAAACAGGAAATGTAGCATCCAAGGACCACAGACAACCACAAACATGCACAGAAACAAACAATAACTACAAGATGAATAAAAGGCAAGAAAGAAGATATGACATCACAAACATAAAATGGTTTAAAATAGGGCTACCGCCATGGAACGGTCAGTTTCAAAAAAGCTGGCACGATTAATACTGAAAAGGATTTCCCTTGGAAGCAACAAACACAAAAAGAAGAGAAAAGTAGCAGACTCGGTTTTATCGGATTTAAAACTACAAGAAAATAAGGCAATGACTAGATATTACTAGAATGATATAATAAGTATGTATGTTATTGTATTATGAAAATATTAACTACATATTGTACATTGCGTATGTTGAAATTTGCAAATACTTACGGCAATCCTGCTATTTTAAAATCCCGCGGCTTTCCGTTAGTTTTTCTACATCAGTTGCTTTTGTTTAATCATTAATAATAATTATAATAATTGTATAAAGCAATTCCATTCGTATATTACTAACTGTTAATTACATTTCACCAATAATATATTCAAACCTATGGTAAAATAACGTAGAAAAGTTGAAAAACCAAAATTGTATTTAAATATATGCAAGCAGATTTGAAGTAAAAATGATACAGGATTCATAAATCGAGTGGCTAATGTTAATGCTTGACAAAGACTTCAAGACTGCCATGTGTCCCTTTAAAATAAACCGTTGGCATTGTAATATTACTCTTACATTAATGGTCTTACATTAAAGGTGTTATATGTAATAAGGAAAATATAACTCCGAATTCAGAGAAAATTCGGATATTCAGCGTATTTAAACGTATGACTTCGTCAGATTAAACGACACACATATATACCTAAACAGTAATACATTACTTGGAAGCAACAAACACAAACAAGAGAAAAAGTAGACTCGATTGTATTGAGTCTGTTCATGAGAGGTAATATACACTAGACCGACTTAAGCGGTATTCTACGTTAAACCACAAAGGATGGGATTGAAGATCCCAAATGACTAGTAAGTAATAATACTACCGATCTGTAGTCGGGAATAAAAAGTAGCAGACTCGATATTATTGAGTCTGTTCATGAGAGGTAATATACACTAGACCGGCTTAAGCGGTATTCTACGTTAAACCACAAAGCATGGGCTTGAAGATCCCAAAGGACTAGTAAGTAATAATACTACTGATCTATAGTCGGGAATAAAAAGTAGCAGACTCGATTTTATTGAGTCTGTTCATGAAAAGATAATATAAGGTGATATAGATGGAAAATAGAGTTAAAGAACAATATTTCGGGAAAAAGTGTTCACCATAGATGTTTATTAGATTGCCTTCCTGGAGTCGCATGTATATTTTAATTAATAGCTCTAATGTGTAACAGTTGAGTACAAATAGACGTTTAATAAAATAGGGCGTTAAATGTTTAAAATTGTCATGATGGTATATATACTGAAAGGAAAAATAAACGCTTAATTCATTTTCCCGCTATATATTGTATGTTTAATATGCTACTGTTAATCGAATGGTACTGGACGACATTAGGCTTGTCCTTTTAGAAAGAATGTTTAATAAACAGCACCGAACAACACAACAATGGTTACCCCTTTAAAAGTTTCATTATCGACAGAATGCGCATTTGGCTCAAGCAGGTGAGCAAACTTTAGGCTTTAAACATTGCAGTCTCTTAACATTGAACACAATACCGAAATTGCTTGACTTTTTCAAGCGAAACTTCAACATTCATTGATTAAAGGGTCTACTACATGACAGAGTTGTCCTTTCTGTCACTAGTTGTAGCCCCTTTTTGTACAAAACACGTTGAGATATATTTGGAATATTACGTGGAATTAGGTGTGTATACTAGTGTTGTATAAGCAATGTTTTGATTATGCGTTTCTTTTTCCCTTCAGTATATTACTCTGCAGAAGGAATGTCCTTGAAAATAACTCATTTCTAGGCACATTAATAAAGATTTCGCTCTTATGATTAGATTGTTTTTCGATGATAATTCAGACTCCTACAGAGCAAACAGACAAATACACTAAATAAAAATAACACAATTAAAACCGGGAAAATGGGTAGAAACTGTGCAAGACATAATCATAGACAAGAAACAAATAAAGTTGGTACCATCAATAACAGCTGCTGACAATAAGTTAAGACAGTTCAAATCAGGTATAGTTTAAAAGTAATATCAGCCAATAAATATCTGTTAAAATGCGGGAGGGTTACGCTTTATTTATTTATTGACAGTTTGAAAGTGGAAGCAGCAAAATCGCTATGTTTTGTTTATCTTATAAATAAATGGCATTATGTTAACAGAGTATAACAAACATGATTCAAAGATAAGTGAGAACGGCTGAAGCCAAACTTCGATAATTTCATTGTAATATAGGTAGGGCAGCTTTACGTGTTCATGTCGCATTAATCTGAAAATGCATTCGTGTACAGTTGGTTTGGCCCAGTGGATACAATAACATATTTCAAAGTGATGTGTTTGCTGAATAGGGTCATGGATTCGAGTCGTAAGAGTTTATTTATATTTTAGTTTTTCAATTTTATTTTTAAAAAAATGAATAAATACGGTTTATATGATTTTAAATGTTTTAAAGACATTATTTATTGTGAAAAGAAATATTTTTGGCAATAACATGTATAAATATGTATTACTAGCACAACTAAAACATGTATTTCCTGTGACAATCTATATTTGCATGGGGATCCTCGTGTTTGAAAAATATAGAGTAAAATAAAATATAAAGCATATATGAAAGAAAAAGAAAAAATAATAAAAAACGACATTGTCCATACGCATTTGCGTCTTCTAATTGAGATTTATCTATACGATATCGTCACACTAAACAGATTTTGTCCGAATGAATAAATGGTGTTTTACGGCACGTCGACATAAAAAAAAAGGTCATACTGTCAGCAAAAACTGATGAAATATGAAGAAACGAAGTAGTAAATAAGAATTAACGTAACTATTTAAAGATAAATTATGTATGAATTGGCCTTATTACTTTTCATCTTTGAAACATTTATACTCAAATGCCAAATTGTCGGAACCAATCAAATTTATTCTGTATTAAATTCGTATAATATTTTTTTTTAATATATTAACATTGTATGGTTTAAACAATTTTTCCTTATATAAGGCTCGAACCCTGAACCTTCGGATCAGTAGACAAATAGTAGACGACGCTCTAATCCACACAAGGCGCAGTTGGTTTTTGCTGTATTACATAGTATATAACAAATGCCACGATCTGCAATCTGATTGGTTTCGATAATATGGCATGTGAGCGTTCTCTAAAATCTAAACACTTATATAGAAATGAAGATTGGTATGTTTTGTATTAATTGTGTATTAATTACGAAACGTTGTCTATATATTAATTTCGTTTTTTCTTAATGTAGTACGGTAGGCTTCATTAAAAAAAACACAACATTAAATTACAAACAAAATACGTTAAACTAGAACAGTTTGCTATCGCTACTCATTTAGCAATACATGCGATAGTGATATTATAACTTTTCAATGCGGTCACCCACGTTGCGTGTTTAGTTAAAACTCTTGTTTAGATAAGGATCATGGTAAACCTCTAGTATCTAAGCAAAATATAACACTTACCTCTTTTGTTCACTGCAGTGTCCAAAATGAATAATAATTGAAAGGGTGTTATATATTAGTTAGCATGCGAAGTTCTCATTTCACTCTCATTTCACTCATACGTGGCAGTTTATTATAAGCCTACTTACCTGGAAGCAGTATTGGAAGTCGGACACATTATCTCCGGTCATCTGAACCTGCCTTAAGTGGATTCAATTAAAAAATTAATAAGCAATAACCTGAATGGAAACGGTTATTAATATTATATTATTAATTCAAGAACCACAATTAATAAATTCACAGTTCACACAGGTTAGTTGGTGCCGTTAGCTAAATAGAACATTGCTATATGTATGTGTCGTGTTTCCATTGAAATATCTTAGACAACTTTAAAAAAAATGAATAAGGTAATACACTTTGAGATTAGATTATATTGTGACAGTTAAGATACAATGCAGGTATATTCATGTATTTACATGGTGACATTACCCGGGGTGAAACAAAAGATAATATACACGTGTAGACAAGCGCGTCGCGGCGAAAAAGAATCCCGTGCGAAATAACGAAACGACAACAGATCTAAGGCGCTAACTAACTTTCCTTTACCCGCTAATCATCCTCTCTTTTTGTCATGCGTCCCGCTGATTAGCGTCTTTTTGCACCGCTTACAGAGCATATTTTCTCTGCGAACCCCGCTAATTATTGTTTCATTCGCCCGCGCCCCTGTCAGAATAATGTGACAAACAGGTTTGTTTTGATTTGTGCAGTTGGTACTGCATGTACATATATTTACTGGGTATATATTTTGTATTGTTATGCAGTTTTGGACTTCCGGTTGAATACAATTTAAAAACTGTATTCAGAAGAGATCAAGATCTGAATATGGGATATAATAATCGACGAGTAACCTGGCAATTATATAACATTGATACTGATCCGATGAATCCATATGCCGAGACGTAAGAGGAATAAATCTTCGCCAGGGCAGAAGCCATATGTAAAAAAGTATCGATTCCATATTAACGAGAATACAACAGAAAGTGACTCCGAGTATTTCGAAGCGCTAGATCATTCAGATTCTGATTCTGAATTATCTTACATCCAACATCCAGTTACTTTAGATACCCCACCCACCTAGTTCGACAAGCCAGACGCCGCCATGGCTATCATAAATAAGGAACAGCTAGCTGAACTGGGAGCTATTTTAGGGCCGATAGTTGTGAGAGAAATCAAGACCGAGTTAATCAGGGAAATTAAACTAGATATTATTTCACAGGCTGAGGCGGAGACGTCCAAATTGAAGGAGGAAATTGTGCTACTCAAAAGTGAAAAGTATAATCTTGAGTGTGAGTTACAGGCTACAAAACTCGAGTTGGACGAATAGGAGAACAGTATGGAAAGCGCATGTGACTAGATATTAGTGGCGTTCCAGGAGATACTGGCTCTCCCCAGGAAGATGTAGCACCCAAAATACTGAACCATGCTGCTAAGCATGAAATCGAACTGAGAGAGTCTGACATTGACAGAGGAAAGATAGGCGAAAGGGTACAGAAAACCGCAGAGTCATTGTAAAATTCACGAACTCGAAGGCTAGACAAAGGGTTTACAATGCTCGTAAGGCTTTAGGTGATAGTGTATTTGTACAAGACAACCTGACGCGTTTTCGTGAAAGTCTTGCTTATGAGGAGCGGCAGCTAGTAAGAACTAAAACTGTCAAAAACATATATCGCCGGATGCCGTGTATTCGTCGTTTTCCTCGGTGAATTAAAAGGTATACCAGTCCGCAGCATGGAGGCGATACAGTGCAGTAAAGCAGGAAAGGCGATTCCTAAAGACTAAGCCGATTCCTAAAGACTAAGCCGATTCCTAAAGACTAAGCCGATTCCTAAAGACTAAGCCGATTCCCAAAGACTATGTTTTCCCAAAGACAAAGTTTTATTTTCGTCTTTTTTTCTAACACTCAACTGGGGAGGATCACGTGACAGGTGTGAACGATAGTCGAGTATTTTTGCGCTCTGTAAATTTTCATAGTAATTGCCATAAAAGTGGTTACAAATCTGTTTGTTTGGATTAAAAGAGTGTGTGGATGTGGATTATTGTCTAACCGAATCGACAATATTTACTGACGAAAATTTGGATTTATTTGAATAAAAAAGCAAATGAAAGGCTAAATAAAACAGAGGATAGGGTCGATTCAGCCGAATACGCTATAGGCATGACGCAAGATAAAATGACGCAAATGGAGCACGAAAATCAGAAACTGAAAGACTCTATTATATATTTGCAGTCGCAATCAATGCGAAATAATTTGATCTTCGGAAAATATTCCAGAATCCCAATTCCAAAAAGGCGAGGAAACCGAATCTAAATTAAGACAATTTCTGCATGAAAAGCTTCAGATTGCACGAGAAGTGGTGGATAACCTAAAACTCGAGAGGGTACACAGGTTTTTTTATATATTATTCCTTTTGTTTTTTTATATCCTTGGATTATTGATTAAAATGTGTAATTTATATGAGCTATGATTAATTAAGGAGTATTGAAAATTGAACTATAAGTAAGTATGTGTAACCTGTCATGTGATTATAATTATGTATTACAAATTATGTATGTAATGATGAGAAACTGTAAAAGTTTAAATCAATAAAGTATCTATATATCTCAATGGTAAACAAACACTGTCCTAAATACTTACAGCATTATTCGTTATTATATAACGCATCAACCAATTATATGTATCTATTATAAAACATACCTGTTCACAGTATTGTTATTCATACCTCTCCGCCAGTTCACATGTGCGAATATTGCAGACGATATATCCAATTGCACGTAATATTACATATGCAGACGACTTATCCAATTCTGCATGTGTTGTAGTTGGTGAGCCCCTGGTTGTCAACTTTTGTTTTTAAATCCATTAATGAATATACATATCCAGTAAATGGTTTTGTAAATTGGAATACTGTCCAGAAAATAACATTTACATATATTATAATTTATTAACACTTGAGAGTCAAAGTGTGTGTTTAAATCCATTAATGCATATACACTAGTATCCAGTGATCTGTTTGGTAAATAGTAATACTGTCCAGTATATATTTTTGTTTTGTTTTTTAATTCTAACACTTAATATATAAATATATATATATATAAATGTAAATGACATACGCTGGACATCATTTGCTAGACCAGAATGTGTAGACATGTGTTTATGTTACGAAATGACGTGCTGTATATCCTTATGCCTACATGTATAGTATGATCAGACTGGCCTGTACCACACGTGACTATATTGCACATGCTTACTATCTGGTTTACTTTTTACCGTTAATTTACGGTTTTTGTAGTTGATGAATAACATTTATATTTACTCAAGATCTAAATTAGTACTGCAGTATTAGTGTTGATCGCACGAGTATCATTACTGAATGATGTTGATTTGGCCCATATTATGTCATGTAAATGTGTATATGTATTTTTACTCAAATTGGGCCCGAGCGATCTACGAAACTGTTCTTTAAATGTATTATATACATTGTTATGCTGAGTTTAACTTTAATAAAACATTGGCTTATTTCATAATTATATGTCAATGTATAAATCACCGGGGTGTTTCCCTCCAACAGTGGAAGGTATTGCATATTATAATAATGTTTGAACTGGATTTTTTTCTAGTGACTATAGGCATTTGTAACTATTGACCGATATTATTTGTATTATGTAATGTGCATACAGTGTGGCTTTTTAGGGTCAAATTAACCAGTTGAGATGATGCTATCATTTACTTCTTTGACTTCTATACTAATATACTACTTATTAATGATGGTCATGGATATGATATGTATTAGCTGTATTTATGAATGTGCCTAGAATATTTATATGCTACTGCGAATAGCAACTTTCACTATTACTGTACGTATTGTGTGTTCCTGATGTGTTTTTTTGTGTGTGTTTTTTTATGTCTATATTAGTCACACTACTACTTATTATGGTGGTCTTGGATATTTATAAAATGACGCAATTATTTTCCCTATGTAATTGTATTGATAGAACCAATCACAATTTGTTTTTGAAAAAATAAAAGCACTTTTTTAACGCAATTGATATATATTTTTCTTTTTTTATCATCTAATTTTCTCGTTCAAGGATTCAGTTTTTTTTTAGTTTTTTTTTCTTTTCTCAGTGTAAAAGCTCATGCTTTTCATATTTTGTATTTGTGTCCTCCCGTGCCTGCCGCGCCCCCATGTTTGTTCACCATATCGTCTCGTATATTCATATTCACACCTACTCACTTGCCAATTGGTCCGATTGTCGCTCTTCATTACATTTGAAGTTATAATTTATCCTCATGTGTAATGACCTAAACTCATGGAGAGCGACTGTTGGACTTTATAATAACAGGCGACAGCAAAACCTAAAATCGTGTAAATGCTATATACACCCTCTTAACATGACGTTAGAGACCATTATGTACTTAATTCATTGTTTAGTAAGAGTAACTCAATTAATTGCTCGTTTTTATTTAAACGCTGCGCATCCTTATATTGCAGTCATCGCCGTATTATATGTATACCACACTTTTAATTCATTATCGGAGACAATTAATTATGAATATAAATCTAATCCGATTTTTTTTCAACATTGGATATTATGCAAAATTTTTACTTTTTCTTAACTATGTTTTTTTCAACATTGGATATTATGCAAACAATTTACTTTTTCTTAACTATGGTTACTTTAATTGTATTATCAGGAGATGCTGAACTGAATCCGGGCCCAAGTTATAAGACAAGGCAATGCTTTTCAATAATGCATCAACATATTCGTAGTATTAGGTACAAACTTGACTATATCAAATACAACTTCGTGGATTTTGATATAGTGCGTTTTACTGAAACTCATCTATCGAATGATATTGGAAACGAAATATTACATTTAGAAAATGTTGATGCTATGTTCCGTAAGGATGATACCTCTCATTCTGGCGGGTTATTAATTTATATATCACTCCATTTAAGACCAAATAGGAAGTCGAATTGGAATATTTACTTCCTGAATCAATTTGGGTTGAAATTAAAGATAAAAATCAGTCTTTTCTAATCTGCACACTTTATCGACCACCGCATTAAGCTGTTGAATTCTGGGACAGGTTAAATGTCTGCATTGAACATGCTTCTGAAATAACTTCAAATATCATTATCTTAGGTGACATTAGTGAAGACCAATTAAACCCGTCCAATCATAAATTTCGAGATAAATACGCTTAATAATATGGTACACATAATTAAAGATCCTACTCGAGTAACTAACACTTCCAGCATTTTAATAGATCCAGTCGCTATCTCTAATCATTTAATTCCTTACGATTCTGGCGTTTATCAAACAGAAAATCTTATCAGTGAGCATTATTGTATATATGCTTTCATTAAAGCGATCTTTGTATAAACATACCGTTCCAAAGAAGAGTCTGGAATTACAAACGCGCTGATTTTGAAAATTGCAATAACTTAATTAGATTAACAGACTGGACATTTTTTGCATACATATTCTGTAGATATTGCTGCAAATAGTGTTATTAATAAACTTACCGATCTCATGAAGGAATGTATTCCAACAAATTTCGTAACAATTCGTCCAAATGATAAGCCCTAGTATAATTCTGAAATTCGAATTGCATCTCGCAAACATGGTAAACGTGATAAACAATAAGTAATAGCTTTACGTACAGGCAATCAATCTGATTGGCGCGTATATAAAGACCTTCGAAATAAAGTTAATAATGTGAAAAAGCATGCTAAAGAAATATTTTTTAATCATCTTGAATTTTCACTAAGTGATATGAATTCTACAAATCCTCGACAATACTGGAAAATAATTAAAATGCTAATTAAGGACAACGCTAACAGCTGTAACGTCATACCACCCTTGAAAAACAAAGTATCAAAAAGGCAAATACATCTAAATGACTGTTTTAGGCCAAACAAAATAATATGTGTGGTTCAGGTAATACTGGCAAAACAAATAGGGTAAGTAGGTAGGCTTTTTTTTTCTCTCAATAATCAATTCAATTCTGATAATGAATTTAATATGTAAAATTACTATACCTTGAGCTCGATTCGTCTGCATTATCAACAAATTTTCTTTATATATTTTTTTTTTTTTTTTTTTTTTTTTAATTTTTGCATGAAAAGATTATGGTCGGTGTAGCAACACTAAATGTAACAAACCGGCAAATGTAACAACAACGAAATTACGAACGCCATATGTAACAAAATTTCGGCAAATGTAGCAATTTTCCGCTAAATGTTACAAAATCAGTTTTTGCTAAAAGTTACAAACATGTGCCATATGTAAAAAAAGTATGATAATGGACCTTTGGAAACGGCCGAGCACGACACGTACACAAGTTTAGGTTCCGCTAAACGTTTTTCATTATTCTGGTTTGTATGTCGTTTAAGAAAACGCGAATCATTTTGTTACAGCAATTTCATGCAAGAAATTCATCATGTAACAGTGTGTGCCACTAAGTTTCCTACCACCGATCCTAGTTAAATAGTCGCCAGCTTCAGGGTCAATGTCACACTTAGAGGTCAAAGGTTATATGAATATAGTGTGACTATGTTTCTTGTGCGCTCCGTATCTCTTGTACCGCTTGAGGGATTTTGAAATAACTTGGCATGGATGTTGACCTTATTGATACGATGTACAGAGAGCGTATTTCGGCTGAACCAGGTGCAGATCAAGGTCACATTTAGAGGTCAAATGTCATTGACTATTGTATGATTAGAGTATGTGTCTCTTAAACCGCTTGAGAGAATTTGAAATAATTTGGCAAGAATGTTGACCTTATCGAGACTATTTGCAAAACGCGTATTTCTGCCTGCCCAATTCAAGGTCAAGGTCACACTCAGAGGTCAAAGGTCATTTCACCATATACGACTGTTGACAAATAGCATAGAAGAAATGTTCAAGATACAGAGATGATGTAAATACAATGTAGTTTAGTTTCAGTTATGATATGCTCAATGTCAAGGTCACAAATAGGATTCAAAGTTCATTGGACTTCTTTATAATCTAGCTATCTCAGTAAAAATTGTGACAATCCCATATGGGGAGCCATCTGTTTTCGTTCAAAAACAACCTTCTAGTTTTGTTGTTCCTTTTCTCTCATTCCTTTTCTATTTTTCAGGATCTTGTATGAAATTTAACGTTAATTTATAAGCACCAACGGAAACACACAAAGTGGACCGACAATTTATCACCGGCAATAAAGATAATAACAAACTACGGGACCGGTGTAATTATAGAAATTAGGTGTAAAGTATACGTTGCAGTTTAGAACTGTTTAATTTCCAACGCCCCGAGTATATAAGTGCTTTCAGCACTTTGCTTCAGTTATTCAGTTATATCCACTTTCCTGGATGTCTAACCAGTATTCGCATGGGGATCGAATCCGCAACCCACGGATTGAGAATCCAGTGCTCAGCCGATTGAGCTAGCCGGCGAAATAATTGATTGAAATAATTCCAGAATTCCTCATTAGATAACAAAGATATGGACTGAACACGAAGTAATGCAATGATACTGTATAATGTATAGGGGCTTTGTGCCCTTACCGTGACCTTAACCATAATTGCACAAGAGGCCTGAATTTACGTGGGACACATCGTCTGGTTATGAGGTACATCTGAGCGAAATTATTTAAAAACCCTCAATGGATGTCTTAGTCAAGAGAAAATAATTGTTTAGAGTCTCATTCGGATTAAAAAAATATGTGGCGGGTGGACACTTTTTATTTTTCGATCGGACGAAGGCTCGAATATATAGGCAAAAAGGCCTCACCTTACGACCTTTTACAAGACCGTTTGTAATTTTATTTCCGAGATGCCAATAAAATTTTGGGTGGTGAAACTCTATTTTTTTTCTCTAGCCTAAGTTGTGGACTGGACACAAGTGTTAGTATATTCAAATAACATTTGACCTCTACGTGTAACATTGACCCTGAAGCTGGCGACTATTTGACTAGGATCGGTGGTAGGAACCTTACTGGCACACATTGTCACATGATGACTTTCTTGCATGAAATTGTTGTAACAAAATGATAAGCGTTTTCTTAAACGACATACAAAGAAGAACATACAGGTGATATTTAATACAAAATGGTTGTAACATTTAGCGAAAGTGGTTGTAACTTTTAGCGGAACCTAAACTTGTGTTACATATGGCACATGTTTGTAACTTTTAACGAAAACTGATATTGTAACATTTAGCGGAAAATTGTTACATTTGCCGAAATTGTGTTACAAACGGCGTTCTTAATTGTGTTGTTATAACATTTGCCGGTTTGTTACATTAGGGTTGCTACACCCGGCCCCTTAAAATAGGGTCAGTCGGGTTACCTGAACCACACATATTCTTTTATGTGGCCTTATCTCAACATCAACTATACATGATATTAATATTACTGAAAATGAAATTTCTGAAATCCTATCAACTTTAGAGATAAATAAAGTAAGTGGGCCAGATAAAATAAGCCAACGAGTCCTCAAAGAAACTTCAAAAACAAATATGTCGTCCCCTGTGTATTCTGTTTTACCGTTCAATTCAACAAATCATCTATCCACAATGCTGGAAATTAGCTAATGATATGCCTTTGTTTAAATCAGGCGATAAGATTCACCATCCAATTATAGACCAATCTCTTTAATTAGTTGCCTTGGAAAAGTTATGGAACGCGTGATATTCACACATATTTTATTTCTTTACTTACCAATAATTTAATATTTAAAAACCAGTCTGGCTTCTTACCTGGTCACTCAACAGTTTATCAATTAATTGATATTTATAGTCAAATATGCAAAGCGATTGACGAAAACAAACTTAGAGGGCGTGAACGGTAGCTAGCATATTTAACTACCGCTCATGAACAGTCTCAATCAAACCGAGACTGCAATATTTCGTATGTGTCGTTTTCGGCCGTTTCCAAAGGTCCATTATCATACTCTTTTTTACATGTATGGTATTTTTTGATATATCCAAAGCTTTCGATCGTATCTGGCACGAGCTTAACTTTTAAACTACGACAACATAGCATTTCAGGCAACCTTATTAATTGGATAAATAATTATAGAACTGATCGTAAACAAAGTGTTTTTGTTGGTTAAGTTTTTTCCTGAAATAACAAGAAAAGCTATAATATATGTATTATACCATGGGAGTACGGACATGTTTGAAAGGCAGTGAATTATCATTTTTAGCATGACATATTAACAAAAATTTGACCAATTAATTATCAGTCAAGGGACACATCTCCAAAATGATGGAGGTAACAAAATCTGTGTTTGTCGACCGGAGTACTATATAAATAAAACAATGAACATGATGAATAGATATAATAATTGTATTAAAATAATTATAGTTTAATAATACTTTTCTTTTGGTTTTGTCTGATTTCAATATTATTGAAAGATGTTTTAACATTAGTATAATTGTGTAATGGACAATTGTATCATGTATGTATGTTAAAGTTGTGGTTATCCCAGAATAAAGTTGTACAGATCAATCAGTGAGCCAGGAACCCCGCCAGAACTCGAACCTGGATATCTTTTCTCGGAAGAAAAGCATGCATGTTTACGCTACAGAGATGTTCCCAACAACACAGAGTGTACAAAAAGATTAATCAGCCACGTTAAATTTAGATTAAGCATATTTAACTTCAAATAAACCCCAACTTAAACTGTATATTTACATAATTATAACCATCTATTCTAGACACTGAACCTAACTCTTAAAGAATGGCCTTTGAAGCTGCAGGTTTTGCTTAAGGATTAATTGCAACATTTCATTAAAATGAAACCCAGTGAAAACAAAATTAGCAAATAACAAGTCCCTTATAGCTGTAATCACAGATCTTAAAAGTGCACAATGGATACTTCTAAACCTTGCCAAATTTCATAAGACAGCCCTCAAGGGAAAGTTAAGTTATTGCGGGGAAAAAAGGTTTCTTTTACTTATAGTAACAGCAACCTTGAACTTTGTCCAACCGACCTAAATAACAATCCAGTGCTTTCTTTCAATGGGCTGCATATTTTTATGAAAAAAAAAGTATGATAATGGACCTTTGGAAACGGCCGAGCACGACACATACGAAATATTTCAGTCTCGGTTTGATTGAGACTGTTCATGAGTGGTAGTGAAATATGCTAGCTACCGCTCACACCCTCTAGCCCCGGGTTGAGCAGAACTCAATATTCATAAAATCAACAGCACAACATTTTAACCATCCCGAAGATGGCATGCATATAGCGGTGGACATGGAGTTAGCCTTCTTTAATGTATTCCCCATGTCGTACGGCGTATGGTCCCAGTATCAAATAAAATGAAATGCCCAGAAGAGCGAAACAAACATAATGAAATTAATTTGGGAGCAGCGGTTATGAAGCCTGCGTATAAAAAGCAGACAACATATCCTATGAGTGGTTAAACAATACCCAGAGCCTTTTATCGGCCGGAGTAGTGGAACCAGCGAATCAAAAATTAAGTAAGAAAACAAAAGAAATTGAAAATGTACCACCGATAACTAACTATAAGTATCGGGCTCAGCGATCTCCAAAGATCGAATGAATAACAGTACTGATTGCAAGCTCGGTGAGACGTTTTACTGCCGCCACACTGCACAAGCAACGCCACTGTGCTATAAAAAGAAGTATGATAATGGACCTTTGGAAACGGCCGAGGTTGTGTGAAACTCATTAAAACCATATTCTATTTGTTTTGTAGCATGTCTACTTCAGCTCCCTGCCAAACACTGACTTTCAATAACTAGTAGTTGTAGTACACCATTTATTCTGACATGTGTTATTTTCAATTAACGATTTACACCTGTGCTATTACAAAGGGAAGTTTCAGTGACCAATCACCATGCTACAAATTTATTGAACGGAAACTATTTTTTATTTTTAGTAAAATTGTCCTTGAGGCTTGACTTATGACAATCCTGAGCTTCCTTTCCACGAGCCATACATTGTGGCGAAGTTTCCTTGAAATCCTGCAAGGGAAAATCAATTTCACATGTACACTGACAGTGACCTAGCTCTAAAATCAAATTACCTAAATAACAATCCGTGATTCATTTATAGTAAGTGAAGTTTCGTTAAGATTCTTTAAGGGAAGGTGACTTCATCGATGTAATTGCATGAAACGTAAATGTAATAATGATTTTAAAGGGACGCAGAGCAATCTTGAATAATTTCATTAAAATAATCACCTCCGGTTTTTCATCAAATATGATTTTCGCTTTAAAGCAGCTTGCATATATATTTAAATTAAAGGTAATACCATGTTGGAGTTTTCAATATATTTTCTTTAAACATCCGCGGGATAAATACACTATTGGTGCAATAATGTCAAATGTAGTAATATGCAAAAACAATCTTCGTTGAACTATTCAAAAGAGTATTAATAATTGTTTGCAAACATGCAAGTTACGAAGAAACACTAACGGGACGCCTCTTTAATATGAATCAAGCTGATTCAAATACACAGTAAACTAAATTGCGTGAAACTTATTTCAATAGCGCTAAAACATTTACATATATAGTGTGTTACCTTTTATAATAACCGGATACATTGATATTATGTCATATATTGGAAAACATATTTTCATAGATTGATTTTGAATACAGTTATGCTGTGTTATGATTGAAATAAAACACTGCTTGAAAATAAAGCGTGAATAACTGGTTAAAGGTAATATATCAGGCTTTTCAAAGGGGTCTAAGTGTCTGACTTAAAATTGACAAATACTTACATTTTATATTTTCTAAGGAGCCTAAATATAATGGATGAGCCTAAAGATTATCCCTTTTTTTGCACAGTAATACGTTCTATCCTGGGTTACGCACCAAGGTTAATTTCAACATTTTGCGTCCGATTCCGTCCTACCTATATGTTTAAACCTTAACATTACGGTTCAAACAATATATTTTTAGGGATTCATTAATAAAATCATGACAAAGCCTGAGTTTTTAATACTATTTTGTATACATTATGTTAGTCCAGGGTCCCAATGATCAGTACATGAAAAATGCTTATTAATAAATGCAGAAAATTCTCAAGTTGTTGCGTCTGTGTGATCAAGATCGATCCAGGATTTGAGTATTATAATGAAGTAAAGATGTTAAGAAATTAAATATTTTCTATAAGATCACTTGTAATTCATTTAAAGTGCAAAGTTGATTGCCTTAACGGCAACTCCGAAGCGGTTTTGAGCCTGAATACAACTAAAACATGAACATAAATAGGGCCCATATGATAATCACTTGTAAAATTTAAGTAAATATGACTTTTATATTATATTGTAGCATGGTCACTGAAATTCCCTTTGTAATAGCTCAGGTGTAAATCGTTTAACTGAAAATACTGGAATATATTCCCTTTAGTATGTGTAATAATGTATAGCTAAGACCAAATAAAAACTTATCTGTATTCACACAGTATCTTTTAATTCTTCAATTTACCTTCCTGTCATCTCCATATCGACGACTACAGACATGTGACTTGAACAAAGCCTCCACAAACAAACCCATTATTAAAAGTCGTCTGCATATAATGCATGCGTTATACTTTTCTTTTTTTAATTAATATAAAAAGTGTGATTTTAAAGCGCGCGTACATTCGTCATTGCAACTTTCAACGAAGGCTCTATTTCTCAATTTTCATCCCAGTTTCAATTAAAAAAGTAAGAACGCTCGCCTTATTCAAAAACATACATTTACTACATATACATGTTTTTAAGAACAGAACAGAACATACAGTTTATTAAGACCTATACATAAGGACATCGTCTAAATACATGTATGTATAAATAAACTGATGTCACGTATCCAAGCATACAATATATTTTCTATACATTTTTAACATAGTTAAAGGGACACTGTCCGTAAGTAAGCAGATATTGAGCATAACCAAATAACTGTCTGACTTTTATTCAGTGGAATGTATACATGAAAACATGAGGACAGACCCTAAGAAGTATGTAGGAATACATTCGTGAGTTTGAAAAAAAAGAAGTTTTAATTATTGTATGTAAATAAAGTGGGACCCACAATATTTACCTTTCTGCGATCACGTGACTTCCATTAGCGCATTAGGTTTTCACCATAGTATGTATTGCGAAATATATATAGCCCGCTTAGCTCAGTAGGGAGTGGCGTCAACCACTTTACGCTCACGCTCACTATTATTACTGCGAGTGTAATTTTAGTTTGGGGTGCGAGTTCAAACGCACGAAGCGGATTTACTTTTTTTTTGTATCGCGATTGAATTCCGTCAAACAATCTTGCTTTTACTTAGTAAATATTCAATAATGTTTAGTGTGTAATGTTTGCGAACATAATTAGTGTGTGTTTTATAAGCTAAAAGTTACGGACAGTGTCCCTTTAATAGAAATGTATTAACAAAGGCAGTAAGGAAAATCAGCATAACTAATTACATTAGGTCTCAATATTAATAATTGAATTCCGTATAGCTAAAGCTTCTTTTTTATATTTACAAATGTTCCTCATTCTTATCAGATGAAGTCAGTAAATTGTGAAACTTAAATACAGATGGATTAACATAGTAAAATCGTTTAATATAGTTTTTTTCTTAGTTGAAGATAACATCGACAGATACATATAAAATGGTATTCATCCTCTATGTCCCTATCTTTACAACCTAAACAATAGCGTTTATTACGAGGTATATTATTACGTGAGTATCTTCCTGTTTGTATTCTCAAAGGGTGTACAGAAACCCTCAATTTCACAAAGTATAAACGTAAACTTCTGGGTAGTAAGAGAATAAACCATTTAAACCAGAGTTAATACTATTCTGTAAATAAAGTTCTAAGTCCTCTATAAACAGAGAAAAAGTATCGGGGACATTACCTTCCCTTGGAGTAAGCCAACAACATAACTAAAGTAATCCGAGTAAGATGTACATGATTTCACACAAGATTTAACATTTTCATACATATCTTTGACTAATCTATGTAATTTACCTTGTATACCAGATTTGTAAAGTTTCAGCCACAATGCGTTACGATAAATACTATCAAAATATTTAAGCAAATCGACATATATAACGTATAAGCGTTTGTTTTCATTTATATAATTTTGCACAATAGACATATTGCGTCAACAGTTGAACAACCTTTCCGAAATCCGAATTGCGCATCCGAAATAGTCGCAGAATGACTCAATGCGCTTATTTAAAATCGAGGTAAATAATTTTGAAAAACAACTAACAAGTGTAATCCCTCTGTAGTTATTAACATCATTAACAGAGCCCTTTTTATGCAGAGGGATAATGACACCATCTGTCAACTTTTCTGGAAAAAAATGATACTAAAATACTATTAAATATATCACATAAATGACTAGATAATATATCAACACATTCAATAAAGTATTCATTTAATATACAATCGCTACCAGTCGACTTATTACGTTTTAAATGTTTAATTGTACTATGAACCTCACTAACAGAAATAGGCAGGTCCAACTCTGGAAATGATGAATTATCTACATTAAAGTCATGACTTGAACAAAATTGCTCTGCCTCATTGTTATTACAATCAAATGTATTGTTGCTAAGATTTTCGAAAAAAAACTTTAAAATCATCTAAGTAAATATTATGACTATTTACTTTATTCTTTGATTTGAAAAAGTTCCAAAACTCTCTCGGTTTATTTCTTCTTAAATTTTCAATTTCTGTCATTTTCTGTCGGTATGAACAATGCTTCTTTTTACGGATTAGGTCTTATGATATTTCTTTCGTAAACATAGGGTAATCCTATTTATATCAGATTTGTTTAAATTAAAACTACTTAAAGCCTCTTGGTATAATTGTCGTGCATTATCACAGTCATTATCAAACCAATCAGCATTTTTCATACAACTGTCAACATCAAACAATGGTTTATTATTATAACAACAGGTTTTGACAAATAATGAATCCGCAACACTGCGGATGGTAGTTGTAAATCTATGTAAAACATTATTTATGTACAATCTATTTTGTTAACAATATCGTTGAACACAGGTAATTTTGTAATAATCCGTGCACGAAAAATTAGATATCAATGACAAGTTACATTCATTGGTCAACAAGTATTCATTGACGGAAGTGCCGTTATGTGAGTAAAAAGTGTGTTTACAGCTGTCACCTATTCTACCATTTACTCCATGTCCATCGCCATATGCATGCCATCTTTGGGATGGTTAACATTTTGTGCTGTTGATTTTATGAATATTGAGTTCTGCTCAACCCGGGGCTAGAGGGCGTTAGCGGTAGCTAGCATATTTCACTGCCACTCATGAACAGTCTCAATCAAACCGAGACTGCAATATTTCGTATGTGTCGTGCTCGGCCGTTTCCAAAGGTCCATTATCATACTCTTTTTTTACAATGCGTAATCAAGTTGACTTGCATAGATCAAGCAATTTAATCCCATAGCTATTATGAACCTTATCCACAGAGGCCCTAACCGAGGCATAGTCTGGAACATAGTCTATATCAACATATACAGTGTTTATATCATCATTTACAATAAAATCACATTTATTTCCAACCCTGCTATTTAGGTCTCCGGCAATGTATATCTTACCAAAATCAGAAAAATATGTAATATCATTTTCTAAGATTTCAAAAAGGTCTACATTTAAAGTATGATAGACAGGAGATTCATCTCCCCATATGTGTACACTCAAGTGATATGAAAACGCAACACGGGAATTTCCGCTATATATTGTATATACTGCATACTTAATTGCACATAATATTCCAAAGAAATCCCAAGATGTTTTTTAAAAAGAAAGTTGCAGTTAACTAGAGAAAGGACACAACTGTGATGTTGTAGACGCTTTAGTCACACTACACATTGTAACAAGAACTTCTTAAATGTTGAATGTCCGCTATATATTGTATATGCTGCACACTTAATTCCACATAATATTATTCCAAAGAAATCCCAAGATGTTTTGTAAGAAAAGAAAAAACTTGCAGTTAGTTAGAGAAAGGACACAACTGTGATGTTATAGACGTTTTAATCACAGTACACTTTAACAAGAAATTCATGAATGTTGAAATTCCTCTTTTAAAAAATGAGCTAGTTCAGTACTGTATTTAACGTAAATAGTTTGCCAAATGGTGCATCCTAAGTTTGCTCACATGATTGAGCCAAACGCGTACTCTGTGAATATTGAAACATTGAAGGAATACTATTTGCTGTATTATTTGTTGTTTTAGTATTTTTTCCAAAAGGAAAGGTCTTACGTAGCCATGTACCATTCGATTGAAAGCAGCATATTGTACATACAATATATAGCGGAAATTCCCGTGTTGCGTTTTCATATCACTTGAGTGTATAGCTTGCACATATATACACATCCTCCGCAGTATTAAAGAAATTATGGTCTAATTTTAACCAAATAATTGTATCGTAATGATTTTTAACAATTTGAATACGGTTTTGCAAATGATCTTTGAAATAAATAACAATACCACCGCTGCTTCTACGGGCGTTTCTGTGCTGACATTTTCTATAGTAATTGTAAGAAATATAACCGTTTAAATTAATGTTACTAGATAAATTCGTCCATGTTTCATATAAATGGCAAATATCATGCGAGCTTAAAATATCAACAAAATCAGAACAATTATTTTTACAATCTGTTAATCCGTGTACGTTCCACGACAGGATAGATACCTCTTGCCCCTACGCTCTCACTGCGGTCCCATCGACGTAGAGAGTGTCGTAGGCCCGGTACGCTCTCTTTCCCTGACGCCTGGCCTCCTTCATCTTCGGTACCAGCTTCCGTCTCTTCTGAATCACATCTTGAAGGAACTGCTCAAAAACTCGATAAACTTTCCCATCAAGTTCTTTCGACAGCTTTCGCACCATTTCCCTGTCCTTAAAGTAGGTAAATTTAGGCCACAATGTTCCTTACTTTGCCAGCTACCGGCGCGCCTGGTGACCGATGCACCCTCTCAAACGACTCGGCCATCTCATGGGCGATCTTGAAGGTATCTTGCAGCTGTTGGCGCAGCTTCCGTTCCGTCGTTTCCGGCGTTTCATTTCCGTTCGTGTTTTCCTCAGGTACCCCGGAGAAAATTGAGATTGATTCGCAGATCTAGTATAACCAAACTAATAATCAAAATGATTTATTTATTATGCTTATAATACTCTCTATCAGATTCATTCTGAGCTCTATTAAAATATAACTTTCAAAAGTTTCTTTCATTAATATACTTATACATATTAATATATCTATTTGTAGCAATAAATAAAATAAAACAATGTACTAGTTATATGTACCAGGAACGTTTGAGGGGCGCATATAGGCCCGACAAAATAGGGGGCCCGGGCATGCTCCCCCGGCGTTTTTTTTCAGAACTTAGCTATATAACGTTGTTTTTTTTCGTATATCTGAAAGAAAACTTGAGTGGTATTTGAAGAAATTTGTTTGACAAATCTGATAATTAACATTTCATAAAGTTGAAATACCTACACCGTTAAATAAAATAAGAAACGCATGTTGACCCTAAAATACACCCACCCCCACACCTGCCCCTCCGACGTTAGTTTGTATTGCATTTTGGACTTCATATTTTTTTCATTTTTCAAATTCATATATATGTCCGGGCCTATACGCCAATGCGGTTAATAGAGCACGTTCAGTTGGTAAAATTGTGGAAACTGCCATAACATGATTATGAGACATATGTGTATTATAAGATTATTTGTCAGATCGTGTATTATATGGCAATATATAATATTTTCCATATTTGTTGAAGAAATTTAGCACAATTACCGTTTTCTAATCTGCTCTGGTGATGATGGATACTGTGGTCACGCGGTACTATTGCTAATTGGTACCACATGGAGCGCTCAAGACACTGATAACAACCAATTAACGCTCAATTTCCCGGTGACTTTATTATATTGTCGAAGTTATAAACACAGAACCAGCTGGTCAATAAAAAACAACTTTAAAAAAGTGATTTTGCCCCGAGGTTGTCATTTTGCCCGTAATTTCAACAGTAAAGCCGGTAAGCCGGTAATGCAGGAGAAAAGCCGGCAATATCTGGCGCATAGCCTAAGAAATGGCTGGCCTGTATTTTGATTGATATATGTATTTTATTATGAATTAAAACATTTTTATAATTTAAGATATTTCTAGAAAAATTCCGATGTACACTCTTTAAATGTATTAATACGCCGATATATACATTATAGTACCTAGTATGAACTGAGAATTTACTACTTTAAAACACACGAACAACAAGATATATTCACAAAAGCACGAATTCAATAGATCTTATGAAAGAGAGAAACTGACGGGAGGCCGCGAATTTAAATGAAGAAAATCAAGAGTGCCGTGTTTCCAATCTGAAATATGATATTTCGAAATGTGCAAATATTATCGTTATTGAGAGAAAATTATGTAAAAAATCATACAGTTACTTCGAATAAGATAAACTTACCACATTCATGAACAAGTACAAGAACGAAAGTAGACTAAATTAATAATGTGTTATACGCCTTATAGTTTTAAACCATTAAATAACGTTGTTTCTGAGAATACCAGATAGTTTTCGTCTGCTTCTTTAATTATTTTGACCTGTGCACATTGTATTAACTCGCATCATACAAATAGCATGTATTGAAAGAAAGCAATTTCAGCTTGTTATACATTGCCTCTTTAATTATCAATTAAATCAGTATTTGTCGTAAATCATAGTTGAAAAAATGTTATGTCGCCTAACAAAATAATACAATAAAGTAAGCATAATTAAAATTTACGATTGGACCATGTATCTTTCGTTAATTGTGATTGGCTGATTGAAATAAAATGGAGTAATTGACTCTATGTCACAACATGTGATTGGCCAACATTTAAGACGCAGAGAACCCCAACTGTGATTGTAATCGTCAGTAATGGTCAGCTAAATGTCCGTGGACACTCTTAAATAATAGTTCAAGATACCAGTCCTATATACATTGATAGCATTGACTTGAGAAATAAATATGAGTAATTAATAATACAGGTATAATGACAAACATATTTAATCAAACGTGTTTTTACACTATATGTATACATTCGCCAATGCATGAATTGCGCAATACGAATACTGTTGAATAAGGGTAAAGTCGTCTGGCCTGAACCAGGTGGAGCTTATGGACGTTATCTTTTCGTACAGGTTTACTTGTTGGTCCCCTTGAACAAAAAGGACTACGTGGCCCCCAGAATAACTTTTTTTCAGTATTTATCATGTTTAACAAATTTGGTAAAACTGTATATCATTGGAAAGCTTAGAATATATACTTTCCAAAACAGTAACTTGGAGCATCTACACCCATCAGAATCGCAAAACTGTCTTATTTTGATCGCTTAAAACACCTGGCCCCGGATATTATTTAATACAGCTTTGATCGGTAATAACTTTATATAATTATTTAACTGGAGGTAACTACTTTCTAAAACTGTAAGGATAATTGAAATCCATCCTGTAAAAATTGGCAAAGTTATAAGTCGCAGTATATATTTATATACATGCGAAATCGTATTATTTTAGCCGCGATATTTTGGTTCGGACCAACTGGCCCCCAAAATATTTTTATAAAATGTACTTTACCGAAACTATTTTTTTAGAAATTATTAAAGCGTGTGTTATGCACTTTATTTATATCTGAAAATGACTAACATCCGTCTATAATTGACAAAGTTATATGCTTTTGAAAAGAGTCATTGAATGTGCCGATTTTATTTATACAAATATAAACCGACAGAGTTATGCGTGTTATTAAAGGATAGTCTCAGGACTGACAATACTGAAATAAAACCAACACACTGTGTTCCATTAACGATTGTATGTATACATCTTTTTCATTCATTCGTTCGTTCGTTCGATCGTTCGATCGTTCTCGTTCGTTCGTTCGATCGTTCGTTCGTTCGTTCGTTCGTTCGTTCATTCATTCATTCTTTCATTCTCACAGAAAACGTATAAAATAATGTATTAACGCCCATATAAGTAAAACAATACTGCAATGCTACATTATTCAAAACAGGATTATAAGAGACTAGCTATTCATGTGTTTTAAATAAATGCAAAAATCAGTAAAAATACAAGGACACATAATTGACAAACTAATGAAGTTAAATATCACACCTACTATATCAATATCTTCATATATACGTGTAATTGTGTAGGCTTTAACATGTTTAACATGCTTTAAACATGTTTTGTATATAAAATAGCTGAATAAAGATATTTTTATTTGTAAAATGTGCATATACATACGATTATTTACTTGCAGTTTGAACATTTTCATGTAGGAGAATTCAATTGGTCTACCCAATATTTATGGAACCATTCAATGGAACATGATTTATTGTCACATTTAACCAGGTCGTAAATTAGGTCCGGTAATCTGTAGTGGCAGTAGATTTTAATTTTTTTTATTTTTGATTCGCAGACTGGCATCAAAAATTCACTCACTTAAACATTCAATAAGATGTGACCCCATTGCAGGAATATCGAATCGACATTGCGCTATATCAATTCTTTAACAATACCTCGGTCATGTTGGAATGCAATTGCAAACACGCCACAGTTTGAGGAATTATTCGGGAACAACAACATTAATAAATGGCGATTCGTTTGCATACATTTGTGAAAGTTGTAACATAATATCCGAATTTAAAGTTTTATTTGATTTTAAACTATTACAACTTAAATTGAACAGGAATCGCTTTTCTGAGAGAACATTAAAAAATGGTTTCTAGCATTCAAAAATGAATTTGGCAACTAGGACACTTTTTTGCTTTATTTTTAGTTAAATTCCCTTTTTAAAGTTTGTCCACAAAGTGTGGAATGTTTAAAGTGGACTGAAAAGCGGAAATATTATGAAAATAGTTAATTTAGAAGATTTTGGGATGCATTAATTATCTTATCATTCAACCAACCAGTAGGATTCTCAAGAAGTTTCCTATCTTCGAATCGAGAAATTGGGAATCCATGTTGTTTTAGCGCAAATATCAATGGATTCATCCGACCGACAACTTTGTGTAACAGATTCTTCTAAAATGCATCACTATTCATTTATGACTGGCATTTCTTTATTGTAACGTATCAGCTTTTGTTTAGGTGTATTTTGGTTATCATAGGAACAACTTTTTAAAGGGGATTCGTCTAAAAATAATTCATAAACTGGGCTGTTTTCATTTAAAGGTATAGTAATATGCGTGTGCTTTTGTGTACTTTGGTCAAACCAATTTTTTTTTTACTACACTGTGTTCTGTTTTTTTTACGTTTTTCAGTTGATATTAAGGGGAGTGAACTGGTAATTAGAATGTAATGGGGTTGACGCCTTAACCGAATTAGGGGTAAGTATTACTTCATAATCGGCTTTCTTTGACCTTTTTTTTAGCAGATTATTGTAGCAGCTCGTGACTTGCTATTTCTTATTAATAAAGACTGACTCTTGTTAACTAATTTATGTTCAACTCTGCTGTTTACATCGAATGCCATCTTCACAGCTAATATATGGTAACAGGATGGTCCCTCAGCTGGGCAGCTGCAATGCTCCTTTAGCACTAAAGTAACAGTACGCTTGGAGCCTTTTATTCCCTGAAAAAGTATAGGACTCTTTGTTTTAAATAAATTATGTCAACACACGAAATAATCGTTCGTGGAATTTTATATCTCGCTTCCCGTGCAGCATATAGGCGACGGGGATATAAATAAATAAATTTAATACCTAACAATATATAATGTTTAATTACGAATGTTATTACAAAATACACTTAATTAAGTATTCTCTATGGCACACTTTCTTTAAAAGTTGGAATTGTGAAATAAACTGATCTTGTCTTATCTTAATAATTGTATCAATTAAGGAAATGCACATTACCAAGTATTGTTTAATAATCACTTTGTAAATCAATTAAAACAAAAATCACCCAAGGCACTTTGTCTTTAAATCACAGCTTTATTATAAAAGAAAGTGTGTCATACATATACAATGAATGCTTATAATTTAATCACTTGTAAAAACACCGCAAATGTTAACAATCTGTTAGTTCATTGATAGGATAAGTGACAACCATTGATTTTATTTTAATCTGTAGAAACATCGCACCTGTGCAACTTTATATTAGTTTGTTGATAGCATTAGTGACACCCGTTCATTATAAATACTGCTATTTAATAGACATTTTGTTTTAAATTTGACAATTTATTAATTATTTCTTTAGGCCAAATGTCAGTTAAATATTGATTTGTATATATTTTAACTATATTTTGACAGTAATATGTATGTATTCTCTCCTGTGATTGAGGAAAATAAAGATCTACATTTTCGCAAACATGCATTTGCACTCTAGTTATGTGGAATGCGTTGTTTTCAGTAATGTTATTAGTAATAATGATTGATTTGCGTAATTCATATAATGCAGAAGTACTATAATATAAATAGGTTCTTATGTAAATATTAAAAAACAGTAACACTATTACTTTCAAAAACAATACATTTAAATAATGGTATTTTTGGGGAAAAAATTACGGAAATATAATTATTATTACTTTTTTCATGCAGGGAAACCATTTCAGTTGAATATTATTTTTTTTTTGTTTGTGTTTGGTGATGTTCTTTTTCACAACCGCCGAGCATATGTACTTTTACATGTACTATTTAAAATCAGACACGTGCATGCATAAAATATAATATATATATTTATTTAATTGTTCCAAACTATGTTTAGATTGCTTTAACATAAGATAATTTATTATTGTTGACCATCTGTAGACTATGTATTTTAAATACCATTATCTCATTACCTGCATTTATAATTCAATTAACGGGACACACGCCAACCTTGAAGTTTGTATCGTGCATTATTATTAGCACCACGAATAATTAATCTAGTATCATTTTGACTTTAACTAGCTAGCATACAATTTGAGATTTAACTGTTCTTATTTATTCTGCTATTTGCTTTTAACTCTTTAAACTATTGCACATACGTCATTAAAAGACTAACTGCACAACGCGAGTTTCAAACAAATCAAGATTGCCTATTGTTAACACGTGCTACAAAGGTGAATATGTAATCGATATGTAACGCATGTCAAGGATTTGACCAGAACGAAGTGAGGTCGTCCACCATGATTCAAATTGTCCGGTAGGAAGAACTGATGATAAAAATGGGAAGAGTTTGTCGGGTAAGAAACAACGCTCGTTGCATGCTTACGTCCTCGTGACAACATTTTTTTTAAAAATTGTTTTAACACGTGACTTGACTGTCCTCCTTGAATGCTACTTTCCCTGTCCGATCTTTTTATATTTCTTGATATGTTATTATGTTAAACTTTGTTCCCAGTTCCTACCCAGATATAATGCTATTTTCTCTCGGCAGCTATTTTACGCTTGCGTAAAACCTTGCTTGTTAAGATATTGATGAAAATACTTTGTCTGGCTATGACCAACTATAAGAGCCATTGTTAATACAATACAATCATGTGTAATTGTTTAACCAATTAATATATTTAATGTGTATAGTCAACACAATTTTTAATCCGCCGCCGTTCAGCGTGTCAGTTATTACGATTACACAATTAACAACTGGTATACACACACGCAGTAATGATGATGCTGATGATGATCTTGCTACTGAACCCATTGCATATTATGAACACGAGATTATTGCAAACATGTTTAACAATAATTGTCAATATGTTTTAGAAACTATAGTTAGCCACAAATATAGTAATGCACCAGTTCAGAACTGTATAAAAGATGAGTGTCATTATAGTGTAGTAAATGCAGTAAGCAACGAAAATATTAATACACCAGTCCAAAACTTTACAGAATATAATGCTAGTACTTATTATGATGATGATATTGATCATATAGTTGTTGTTATGGATGATGATGATAATGATGATAATGATGATGCTGATGATGATGATGATGATGATGATGAAATAAATGATGACAGGTGTGGAAAAAGCAACATTTCCTTAGGGTGTATACATGTATGTGGTTTGAAGCGAAGAACCATGTATCCTGAATTTATTGAATGTGTCTCGAATTATGATGTGTTTTGTGTAACTGAAACTAAACTTGAAGAGCACGACGATATCGCCATTCTTAACTATACTTTTGTTTCTAAACCAAGGAAACAAATGTACAAGAGAAAAAGCGGCGGTATCGGCCTCTTCGTTAAATGTACGTTATATCATAGTTTTAAAACTGTAATGTCCGAATCTGATTATGTCTTATGGTTGAAGCTCTCTAAATCACTTTTTAATGTGGAGTAAGATGTTATTGTGGGTATAGTCTACATACCACCCGAAAACTCGAAGTTCTTCAGCATCAACTCATATGGATATTTAGATTCGGATATTGAAAACATGTGCAATTCAAATACATATGTACTTCTCATGGGAGACACCAAAGGTCGAACTGGTAAATAAGCCGATTTCGTTGTCGCTGACCCTTGTTTGGCTAATCACTTTCAATTTGACAAAGACACAATTGATTCTTATAATGCCATTTTGAACTTACCTATCAATAACTTGTCGATAAACAGGGAATCCGAAGATAACAAAACAAATAACCATGGCTATTTGTTTATTGACAGTTGCAGAAATAATAAATCAATTGTCTTAAACGGTCGATTCGATAAAGATAAGGACATTGGTAAATGCACGTTTCGAAATATTTCGCTAATTGACTATAGCATTTGCTCTCTCGAAAGCCTAGACTTATTAAATGATTTCGAAGTTATCGATCTTGATCCGCTCTTTTCAGACGGTCACGCGCTTCTCTCACTGGTCTTATACACAAATATAAGTACAGCCTTAAATAACGAGAACTTGATCCTACCTAATACACGTAAAATTCCACCCAAATGGGACGAAGATAATAAACATGCTTTTCTAGACAAACTAGACCGAAGCAAAGTTCAACTTCTCCATAAGAAATATAAAAACATCGAAAGGGGTTTAAACCGGTTCTAGGATGCACCAAACCTCACACTTACCCTACTGTCATCCCATTAAAACAGGACAGTGTAAATAAAGAAATCACCGCCATGATCTAATCTCTAACGAACACAATTTTCACGTTTAATTCCAATATTTATCAACAATCTGTAGACAATATTACCGATTCCATAGGGCAACTATTTTACGAAATAGCAATAAATACCTTTGGTCCAAGGAAACCATACAAACCTACGCTCCTTGCAAACAACCCAAGCAATAAACCATGGTTCGATCATAAATGCCGAAACTCGCGGGTCAAGTACAATAAAGCTCGTAAACAATATCAAACACGAACAAACGAGAACAACAAGAATTCATATAAATCGGCCACCAAAACATACAAACAAACTTTAAATGCATTTATTAATAAACACAAATATGATAGCCAGCAAACACTTAGAAATCTCCATTCAAAACGTCCTAAAGAATATTATCGATATCTCAATAGGATGAAGCCCAAAACCTTAATCAAGACACCGCCATTAAACGACATGTATGAGTATTTTAAAAATATTAATATATATACTCCAGAAAACGAAGAAGATAATGATCCATTCGAATTTAATGTTGCGGATGACAATGTCATTTTAAACTCGCCTATATCGCCAGACGAGATCTTAAAAAATATATCTAAACTGAAAAACTCAAAAGCCTCTGCTGATGACAAAATAATAAACGAATATATTAAGGTTACTCAAGAAGTCATGCTACCGATATATACAAAGCTCTTCAATATTATTCTTGATAAAGGGTTTCTTCCAACACGTTGGTTAGAAGGCATCATTAAACCCATTTTCAAAATCAAAGGCGATCCCTTAAGACCTGAAAATTATCGCCCGATCACCATATTAAGTTGTTTCGGCAAACTGTTTACATCTATACTAAACCAACGAATTAACAAGTTCCTAAATTAAAAAGGAATCTTAGCTGAAAATCAAGCAGGGTTTAGAGCCAAATATTCCACAACTGATCATATATTTGTATTACACAAATTGTTGAAGATGTTACGTTCACAAAAGAAAAAGTTGTTCTGCCGCTTTATAGATTTCACACAGGCATTTGACTCCATATGGAGAATAGGCCGATGGCGCAAACTCGTTAGTAATGAAAATAAAAGCAAATTCTTCCGTATAATATATAACATGTATCAAAACATTAAATTATGTGTGTCCATTAACAATGACACCTCGAATTTCTTTCTGAGTCAATGCGGAGTCTGTCAAGGTGAAATATTATCACAGATAATATTTGCTATCTTTTTAAATGACTTACAGGAGTATTTACTTAACACAGGCCTAGATAGAATTAGAGTCGAACCACAAATAAATGTCTTTATAAAGATTATAATACTACTATATGCTGACGATACCATTATCCTAGGTGAGAACCCCGAAAGTTTCCAATTAAGTCTAAAAGAAATCCACGAGTATTGTCTATCGTGGAAATTAAAAGTAAACTACAACAACACTAAAATAATTGTCTTTGGTACCAGAAACATAAACCGTTTCTCATTTAACATAGGCCGGAAAAAATCAAAATAACAAATAAATACAAATACCTAGGAGTAATATTTACTAGCTCGGGTAGCTTTCTAAACACAAGAAAACATTAGGCCGAACAAGCCAAGAAAGCGTCATTTCTACTTAATCAGAGAATCAATAACCTAGACCTACCCTTAGACCTCCAACTTAAATTATTCGACCAAACAATTCTACCAATATTAACCTACAATTGCGAAGTTTTGGGATATGAAAATTTAGATACAATAGAACGTGTACATACTGATTTTTTAAAAGGAATTACAAACAGTGCAAAAGCACCCTTTCTTATATGATATATGCGGAAATAGGCAGACACCCAATCGCAGTCACTATACAAACGAGAATGATAAACTTTTGGAATAAATTGATCCTAGGTAAACAAACAAAACTTAGTTACTTATGTTATGAATCAATGTTTAATTTATCCTTAAGAACTTCAGCTTAACAAAGCTAATGCATCTGATAATAAAGTTTATTTTCTTGATTTAGCTTTCTCGATTGAAAATGGTGAAATAATTAGCAAAATCTATGACAAGAGAGATGATTTTAATTTTGATATTGTTAAGTATCCCCATTTGGATGGGGATGTTCCCCGAGCATCTTCTTATGGGGTGTATGTATCTTAACTTATTCGTTTTTCAAGAGCTTGTACTCGAGTTGAGGACTTTAATATTCGTAATCTTTGTATAACTAAAAAGCTACTCAATCAGGGTTACCGTTACCATAAACTTCGTAAAACCTTTGCAAAATTTTATTATCGTAACCCTGATCTTCTTTCCAAATATAAACATGATAAAAGCAATTTAAAGACTCTTCTGCGACAAGGACTATCACAACCTGACTTCTATGGTGATGTGATTTATAAATTTCGAAAGATTCTTGTTCATGATCACTTTCATTCTATATTTGTTAAACAGTTCGCCACTATGCGGACAGGCTGTTGACCCTCCTATGATGACGCCTACCTAAAGCCCATTGGGACGGTGGCGTTTGATGTTTGTCTATGATCTTTCTAGTCGTGCCCTTAATGGTTTATTCTCTTGTTGCTCTGGCTTCTGCCAAGTCATTGAGTACCTTCACTGTGGCTTTCTAGGCTATTTTTTTTTTTGTATTATATTTACACGAGCATATTTGTGTTTTACTTATATTGCCTATTGATGCTGCCTTGTTGGTTAGAGGTTAGATCATGGCGGGGATTTCTTTATTTACACTTTCCTGTTTTTTTGGGATGACAGTAGGGTAAGTGTGAGGTTTGGTGTACCCTAGAACCGGTTTAAACCCCTAGTGGCCTACTTTGCTACTGACCGTTCCAAGGCGGTAGCCCTACTGTCAACCCTTTTTGTGTTTGTGATGTCGTTTGCATTTATTATTACTTTTGCCTTCTTGTTTGTCTGTTTGCGTGTTTGTTTCTGTGTTTTGTGGTTGACTGTCCTCCTTGAAAGCTACTTTCCATGTCCGATCTTTTTATATTTCTTTAATACAGCTAATTACGAATTCAAGTGGCTGAAGTACATTCAAAATATACTGAACAACAAAGGAAATTCCGATATTGGGACTAATCGCCATTTATTGCAAATCTAATATGTCCATCGATCCATTAAAAAAACTTTAATCGACCAATTTACACAATCATGGAGGGCAGACCTACAAAATTCGTCCAAAGGGCGTAATTATAATCTATTCAAAGACGACCTTTCATTTGAAGCATATCTAAAGTTACCGAGAAACTACTACATTAATGTATTCAAATTCCGAACAACTAATCATAGATTTCCTGTCGAAACTGGTAGGTTTGCGAATATCCCGTACAACTTAAGACGCTGTACTCTGTGTGACTCTGATATTGGCGACGAATGTCACTATCTCTTAAAATGCCCTCATTTCGACCCTCTGCTAAGAAGTACATTCCACGGTATTTTTACCGTCACGCGGAAGTGTGACATCATTATATTCATTATCAGAATGGCTTCTAAACGTGCTTTAGACATATGTGAAACACCTTCTGCTGAAAAGGCAGAACAATCTCAAAATACTCTATAAAATTTAAAAAATGGTCAAACGTGGCAGCTAAATTTATAAATTTGCATCGAAGTTTACAAAGAATGATTGCTCAAAAGAACGTTGTTGAATCTTCTTTGTATTACATTTATGTTTGATTTAATAGTTTTTAGTTGTGTAGTTTTACCAATTTCATCAAAAAATGCCGCAAAATTTTCTAATTCTGGGAAGGGGCCTATTCCCAAAATACATGGAAAAGGCCCTGTGTCAGACACAAACATTTCGAAACTGCATCAGCTCCGAAATATTTATTACACAATGTATTTTGTCATCACGTTTCATTCCAAGGTGTTTTGAATAATGATTTAATTGATCGATTTTCTGCGGAATATATTGGAAAAGTGTCTTGTTTCTAAGACCAAGACAAGAAATAATCCAATCGCAACATCTTGTACAATTTGTGAGTCAATTTGCGACAATTTGTCGCAGCATTACTGAAATGTATATCGTATATCACCATACTGGTTACGTCACAATAGCGTGACCCTCATTCCAAAATTGTGTTTCTGCTATTTTCGGCAATCGGATGTACTCAAGATACTGCATACACCATAATGCAGAACATAATGACGAATTATGACGTCAGTTGCAATATCTTGATTGCATCCGATTGCCGAAAATAACAGATACATAATTCTGGAATGTTAACCAGATATCCTGGCAATTGTCGAGTATATTTACATGTAAATTGCACTTTGGTGAATTTTCACATCTCGACGAGTTGACAATATATCGTAGGAAGAGTGGCACTTTCAGAAATGAAATTCATTTCTGCACACGACAGTGTATAAAATGTATGTATTTGTAAACATCTACTTGACCGCAGACAAAACATCACTAAAATCATTGTTACAGCTAGGAATTAAAACAATAAATGATATATATGATTCTATACAAAAGACGTTTTATACTTTTGAAAGATTAAGACAATTATACCATATAAGTGATTCCGAATTTCTCAATTATTTCACTTTTACCCAAAGCATACCAAAAAGATGGAAACAAATTATTAAAACAGAACATATAATAGAAAACACCTTTATGACATCATGTGAATAAATGCAACTCTCCAAATAGAATGTTATATAATATGCAAATTCAGCTAATTAATAATGATAATGAAATAAAACCTCATCTTAAATGGGAAGAAATATTTAATAACCATAACTGAAAAACCATTCATTGTCTTCCTTTCAAAAGTACCATAGACACAAAACTAAGATCATTTCAATACAATTACATTATGAGAATTTTACCTACTAAACAGTTTTTATCTAAATGTAAATAGTTAATTCAAAAGAGTATGATAATGGACCTTTGGAAACGGCCGATCACGACACATACGAAATATTGCAGTCTCGGTTTGATTGAGACTGTTCATGAGCGGTAGTGGCATGAGCGGTAGTGGAATATTCAACTACCGCTCAAGTCCTCTATCCCCGGGTTGAGCAGAACTCAGTATTCATAAAATCAACAGCACAATATTTTAACCATCCCGAAGATGGCATGTATATGGCGGTGGACATGGAGTATACGTCTGCTCCATGTCGTACGGCGTATGGTCCCAGTATCTAATAAAATAAAATGCCCCGAAGAGCAAAATAAACATAAAGGAATTTAGTTGGGAGCAGCGGTTATGAAGCCTGTGTATGAAAAGCAGACAACATATCCTTTGCGTGGTTAAACAATACCCAGAGCCTTTTATCGACCGGAGTAGTGGAACCACTGAATCAAAAATTAGGTAAGAAAACAAAAGAAATTGAAAATGTACCACCGATAACTTAATATAAGCATCGGGCTCAGCGATCTCCAAAGATCGAATGAATAACATTGCTTTTATATGAATCGTGTGATAGATATCCGGAAACATTAGAACATTTGTTTTGGGAATGTCATTTTGTAAGAGCCTTTTGGACTCAAGTACATACTTTTTGCAATCGCTCTACTGGCGAATATGGCTCTTATGACATCAATGAAGCAAGTGACTATCGTCTTAAAGAGGCAAAATATAGCCATAACTCCGCCATTACTGGTCCGATCTGGCTGGTTTTCCAAGATAATAAAAAAAATAATAAAAAAAAAAAAATAAAAAAAAAAAAAAAAATAATAATAAAAAAAAAAAAAAAAAAATCAATAAAAAAATAAAAATAGAAAAAAAA
Organism: Cyrtodaria siliqua; assembly: GCA_037043455.1. Classification (NCBI taxonomy): domain Eukaryota; kingdom Metazoa; phylum Mollusca; class Bivalvia; order Adapedonta; family Hiatellidae; genus Cyrtodaria; species Cyrtodaria siliqua. The sequence goes on from JAWPHD010003752.1 coordinate 102,755, forward strand.
AAGAATTAAACAAAGAAATTAAAAAATAATATATAAAAAAATAATTAAAAAATAAAGGAATTAAAAAAATAAAAAAAAACATTTATGTACAACTGCGACCCCCGCGGGGCGAGGCCAGATGTGACCACAGGGTCACCATTTGAACAAAATTGGTAAAGGACCATAAGCTTATAGTAAATTCAAAATATCAAACCTCTGGCTGTTGTAGTTTCCGAGAAGAAGATTTTTAAATAAAAATCCTATATAAGTCTATGTAAAACTGTGACCCCCGGGGCGGGGACAAATTTGACTCCAGGGTCACCATTTGAACAAACGTAGTAGAGGACCATAAGCTGATGCTACATGTAATACATGAGAGCTGTGTGCCATGTGGTAAAAACCATAAGCTTATAGCAACAGCAAAATATTAAACCTCTGGCTCTTGCAGTTTCCGAGAAGAAGATTTTTTAAGTTTTTCCCTATACATGCCTATGTAAAACATGTGACCCTTGGGGTGGGCCAAATGTGACCCCATGATCACCATTTGAACAAAGTTGGTATAGGACCATAAGCTTATAATAAATGTAAAATATCAAACCTCCGGCTCTTGTAGTTTCCGAGAAGAAGATTTTTTAAAAAAAAATCCTATATAAGTCTATGTAAAACTGTGACCCTTGGGGCGGGGATAAATTTGGCCCCAGGGTCACCATTTGAACAAACGTAGTAGAGGACAATAAGCTGATGCTACATGTAATACATGAGAGCTCTGTGCCATGTGGTTCCTGAGAAGAAGATTTTTTAAGTTTTTCCCTATAAAAGCTGTGACCCCCGGGGTGGGGCCAAATGTGACCCCTGGGTCACCATTTGAACAAACTTGGTAGAGGACCACAAGCTTATAGCAAATGCAAAATATTAAACCTCTGGGTCTTGCAGTTTCAGAGAAGAAGTTTTTTTCAGTTTTTCCCTATACAAGCCTATGTAAAATGTGACCCCCGGGGTGGGGCCAAATGTGACCCCTTGGTCACCATTTGAACACATTTGGTAGAGGACCACAAGCTTATAGCAAATGCAAAATAGTAAACCTCTGGCTCTTGCAGTTTCAGAAAAGAAGATTTTTAAAATTTTCCCTATACATGTCTATGTAAAACATGTGACCCCTGGGGCGGGGCCAAATGTGACCCGAGGGTCACCATTTGAACAAACTTGGTAAAGGACCATAAGCTTATAGTAAATTCAAAATATCAAACCTCTGGCTGTTGTAGTTTCCGAGAAGAAGATTTTTAAATAAAGATCCTTTATAAGTCTATGTAAAACTGTGACCCCCGGGGCGGGGACAAATTTTACCCCAGGGTCACCATTTGAACAAACTTAGTAGAGGACCATAAGCTGATGCTACATGTAATACATGAGAGCTCTGTGCCTTGTGGTTTCAGAGAAGAAGATTTTTTAAAGTTTTTTCCTATATGTCTATATGAAAAACATGCAAAACCTCAATATACAAACTTTGGACCCCCGGGGCACAACCATTTTTGACCCGGGAACTTTATTTGAACAATCGTGATAGTCTAGGCGTTGGCAATTATGTTAAAAGAAATCTGTTGAAATCTGTCCAGCGGTTCTGGAGAAGAAGATGTTTTAAGGTTTCGATTATATATAGTAATGGCAGCCATCTTGGATGTAGCGCTGACCTAATTTTAACAAATCTAGAAAGCATTTGTCTAAGGATCATCCATGTGAAGTTTGGTCAAAATTAGCCAAACGGTTTCTGAGGAAAAGTCGTTTGAAGAAAAGTTAACGGACGGACGGACGGACGACGGAAGACGGACAACACACCATCCCATAAGCTCTGCTGGCCCTTGGCCAGTAGAGCTAATAAAAAATAAGAAAAATATATGCATACAGCTTCTCATCTGTAAACCGTTTAATTTTCTTATCTTTTCTCCTTTTTTACTTTCTTTAATTCGTCTTTATCTTTTTTTATATACACTCTTAAAAGATTACCTGTAAGACATTGTATTAATGTTCTGTTATTTATAGTAACCATATAATGTGTTAAGTTTCAAAATCTTATAGTTAGTATTGATACCTGAACAACTTTTATATAACATTGTATTATGTCTTACATGGAATAAACGAAATTAATCACAAAAACATCACTAAAATGTCCCTTACAGTCCTTCATACATATTTATATAATAAGTTCCAAGGTAATAATAATAAAAGATGCAATTTCCTGTGCCACAACTCCTCCAACTGAATATTGTGATGGATATAGATCTAAGCCTTTATTGTTTTATTACATTCATTTGTTGTTCAATAAACAATTTAACTTTCTCATTTTCTTTTACTTCCGTGTCAAACGGTATCATAGTTCCAGTCATTGTTGAAAAATTACTGCAGTTTAATAGCGTAATGAAGGCCTACCTGTCCATTCCTTCTACTGTAATTTTCATCAGGTCCAGAGAACGATTATGAACTGATTTTTTTTTCATTACGGGAAATTTCATGCTATGACTTATATCAATAGAAAGATGGGTTTTTGACGCTTTTAACGAAGTCATTTCTTTTCAATCGGTCCCTTTGGAGCCTCACAATCTGTCAAAGTCTATTTTGCCACTCAGTTTCCCATGCAAAATGTAAACAAACATGGTTGCCGTTTGACCCAGATAAACAATGTGTACGCATGACCGGAAGTCGATATGGGCAGTACTATTTACGATGAAGGGTAGACAGCTTACGTTATAAAGTGTTGAAATTAAGCGTATTTGTCATGATGACAATGTTTTTTCAACAATCAGATCTAAAAGAAATATTGTTTTTTTGAGCTTAGTGCATAAACTTAAGTATCTTAAATGAAACAAAATATTCCATACCATATACAACCCAAATTTACATCCATATATATCCAAAGTTTGTATTGCGATAGGCTACATCACTTTTTTTTAACTCTGTTTTGCCCTACTAAATAAGTTGTTGTAAACTCAATAACTTCGTGATGTAATGCGTGTCAGTAGTGGTGACTTAACATATCACATATGACGTAATGTATTTCTAGAAATTATGAAGCATAGAGGGGCGTTAACAGTGCAATGTATTCAATCCAAAAAATACGACTAAGTGGTACAATCTCTCCCAGAGGCCATTCGATGTATATGTATGCAAGGAACGACAACTCTGGGTAGAGATTGTAATTGAAAGGGCAAGTAAATGGGGCCTAATGGTACAGACCAGACCCACCCACCCTGACAGTTGAGAACTGTATTTTTCATGTTACAAATGCTTAATACTTCTTACGTTTAATGTTGCCAACATTAAATGTAACAGGTAGATCTACAGTACTAAAATGTTTAGTTCTGTATCAAAGTCAAACTCTCCCAATCTAACTTGGTATAATGCTTTAAATTTATTGACAAATGCAGGGATTGTACGTATTTAATTTACAGCCGAACACAAAGGAATGTAGTATATTAGTACTTATCCAATAATCCGAGCCTTCTCTGACCTTACCAGCCGTTTTTACGGTTTTGATATTTCATCTGGCTGTGTACCTAAAATGCCACAAAAAAGGCTTTCAGGGTCAGTAAAGGCTCAACATGTGTATATAAATATATATAAAAATTACCAAGATGGATGCCTTCTACATAATGTCTATGGTCCCACAACTTCCATGTATATGAATTATGACAGAATACTTGTTTATTTACAGTCGATAGTGTGTGTGTGTGTGTGTGTGTGTGTGTGTGTGTGTAAAATGTCGGAACTGGGGAACTTCGTGTGAATACACACCAACGAAGTCGGTAACTACCTTGAACCGGGGAATCAGAACATCAGAATCGTATTCCTGACAAAATTTCACTCTAGATCTGAAATTTCGATAATATTAAGAATGATTCCCCAATTAGAGGGTTATGAACCTATGAATAAGAGGGTTATGAATGTATACACATGTTGAATTATTTTGCCGTGTGTGTAAAAACTCATACACTTTTTCGATTAAATGGATTAACTACATGCATCTACAATGTACCGCGCATTTTTGTGATGGCTTCGAGTATTTTAACACGGATAAAATCGAGGTGTTCTATTTTGTTTTAAACCGTATTAAACTCATGTTTTCCTATAAAATGGTAGAAAATAGTATTTAACAACGTGAACATCTTATTATATCAGCTCTAACCATGAACATATGTTGCTGCATTAACAGCTACTTGACATGTATAAAGTTGTTTGGAACATGTTTGTTATACGTTTATTTTGTTTAGTGTTTTGATAGCTTGTATAAATAAACATATAAATACACACAGAGTGTACATTAATAAATAAACATATTTATTTTTCGATATAAAAGAGGATCAAACCAGCGGAATAGACAACACATTGAGCTAGCAAAATCAGCATGCCAAAAGAAGGTTTATGATATCACACGTCAGATATATAAATGATGATATCGGTTAGTCATGTTTTTTATAACGCAGATTATTAAGTAGTGTTAGAAAATATGAGAGTGGATCTATGGAAACGGCATTTGGAAGTTGCACAATTATAAAATATAATCTTAATAATAACTTGTAATTAAGTAAAAAAAATTATACATCATGTATAGATATATACATATACTAGTATTATATCCACGTTTTTTGAGAAATAAGCAGCAGGGTATATTAAAATCGCATACGTTTGTCTACTGTTCGTCCGCCCGTCTGTTACCGCATATGCTCCTAAACCTCTGAAAAAAATTCAGACAAACTTAATCCGTTGGGTTTCATTGTAAACTTGGATTTCGCGCGTATGTATCTATCATCAGAGCACTTTAAGAACAAGATCAATATATTCGATAGGTGGTGTTTTTACGTCATTTTACAGCACATATTAGTCTATGTATAACTGTGTTTTTTCCAAAGGAGGAGGAACCTATTTTGTGTAGAACCAGTACTTTATACATAAAATAGACACTTTCTTACTGACAAATCGAGCTCTAAGGCTATTTAAAACAGCAATGGTGGGAGGTGAGAAGGCAACTCTTTACCATCCCAGTCACGACGGATCATATATATTCGGTAGGAAAACTATGATATTTTATTATTCTCTATCAGAGCTCCCTCTTTCAACTGTATAATTATAATGAATGTTGATGTGGAGTCTTTAGTTTTAGGCGGTATAGGTTCAGTTCAGTATTCCCTAATTTACCCGTTATCAGAAATGTTGGTTTTCATTACTAGTATTGCATTGTTTTTGTTTAAGGTGAAGGAGTTTTCACAACTAAACGATTCAAAAAAGATGATTTTCTGCTCGAATACCGTGGAGATTTGTTGAACATAAAAGAGGATAGAAGGCGGGAAAAATACTACGATGAAGCTAAACTAGGGAATTTTATGTACTACTTTATGTTTAGGGAGAAGAGTATGTGGTAAGTTTATTCCGAATCATTGTAACTCATTCATTACTCCTGTAACATAATTAGATTGCCTCGCACATTTTACATGTTACAAACAAAAGATATATACAATATAACTATCTTTAGAGATTGAGTTTTGGAAAACGCTGATCATATTAAATTATACTCAATCAGGTGCTAGAGGGCCTGGACGGTAGGAATAATTATTCACCATAGTTCCTTGAACGTATCAATCAAACCGAGACGGCAATGTATGTTTTTATTTATCGAGTTCTGCAATTTTTCAAATTCCCCTTTCATACTCATGTTTAAAGAGTTTCTGTAACTGTCTGTGTATGTAGTAGATATTAAATCAAACATACTTTAAAGTAGTATAGTGTTGATGCTACAAATGACATTTTTACCGAGAGAAGGATGGTAAATGACGCAGCACCAGGTGACCATCTAAGAAACGCCGACATGAAAACAGTACTTGCAGATAAACGACCACACTTGTGGATGTTCTTCACCGACAAATTTTAAATAGCTTGTGTATATTGCTATTCCAAAGCACAACAATGTTTTGTGGTTTACATGATCAAACTATGAATGTACTGGAAACAACCTCAAACAGGAGAATCATATTCTTGGATAGTGGACCGTTTATGTAAATACGACGTGTTGTTTTTTTAAATAAAAGAGGCACATGTTTTTGTTTAAACACTAATGATATAACTTATGATTGGACTATAGTTCTCGAGCTGGCTCTAGACCCCCCCTCCCACCATGGGGATATTTTGTAGGGTATGATTTTCTGAAAGAACATACATTAATCTTCAAAATGAGACAATTGACAAAAATACACATTTTTCTCCCCAAAATTAAGGCATTTCCAAACATCATGCGGTTTGGACTTTATTGTTAGAGAATTCCTTTTGATGGGATGTAGTTTTGTTTACACTGTCTTGTCTATTTGGGCGCTTAAGACAGGATAATAGCGAGGATTGTGCGCATATATCATCGATTCAAGCTAACCAGTAGGCCTTATTGCCTACTGACCGTTCCAAGTCGGTAACCCTATCTCCACCACCCTTTCTGTTGTTTTTGTCTCTTTCATTGTAGTTTCTAGTCCTTGTTTGCAGTACAGTGCGGACCTACGATGCCATTGCGTTCGGATGCTGTGGTTTCTATAGGAACCTATATATCATTTTGGAACTTTTTTCTATTTAATCACTGGACCTTACCCTGCCCAAAAAGGTTACAATATTTCTTTTTTCTATTGTATCAGATATTTTTCTAATTTTTAGTTAAATATCCCTCAATGTATTACAGAAATCAGCGATTTTATTCATTTTTTTTTACATTTTTTTACTCAAAATCTCAATATTTAAGTATCGGATCCATAAATTATATGGCGTGACACGTAGAGATGCGTTCCGAGAAAGATTCCATCAATTCAAATTGGTTGTACTATATAATTCCATTCTTTTTCTAAAAAATTATTCCAGATTTCGGCGATTTTCGTCTGAAAACGCTGTGTTTTCCCTCAAAACTCACTAAAACCCCAACGCTCAGATGGCACACATATCTCATTTTTAAACTTATTGTATGTTCATACCCTACAAAATTCCGCCTTGGTGGGTGGGGGGTCTAGAGCCAGCTCAAGAACTATAGTCCAATCATAAGTTATATCATTAGTGTTTAAACAAAAACATGTGGGTGGGGAGGATTTCTCCTACTAGCTCACAGCCTATAATAGGTCCGTGTGGATATTATCATAATATTATATCATCCGGATATTATCATAATATTAAGACATCCGTACGCATACGTAAATTGTTTTTGAAAATGATTGTTTTAATTTGTTACTGATATTTTAGAATTATTACTACTCTTTACTATTCTAAATTTTACTGTTTTCAATAGATATGAACGGAAGTGGGACAGATGAAGACGATAAAGAAGAGTCAGATTCGGACAATGTAAATTTGGTGTGTGGAGAAACTAGATATAGTACAAAGCCTAAGACGATTCAGAGTAAGTATAACACAAATATGTCGGTACCACTTACTATGAACTACACGTGCAGAGAAATGGTCTCGGTCAACAATTTTTTTTTATAATTTGACAGGCCTATGCTTATTCGTCAACATATTGCGAAATGTCTCTTTGAATATATCATCCCATTAATAGTGTATGACATAGGTGGTTCTGAGAGGTACTGGGAGGTCCTGAGTCAGGTTCGGATACTGGAGTTTTGGTGTTTGGGTAAACTTATCCTAGATATAGGCCAAAGCCAACGAAGACTCAAAGTAAGATGTTTTGGTAACACTTACAGCTACGGAGTCCCTATTTTAATTGGGCAAAATTGTATAAGGGGCCTCTCGTGTAGATTCAATACTGTAGATTTAGCCACGTTTGTCACGGACTGAACGGGGGAAATAATGATTTGGGCGTAATGTTTGCTATAAAACCCATTGTCTTCTAGCTCTCGCCGGGATGATCAATAGTACTTTGTTGGAACAGAGATTGGACGGCAAATTTCATAGGCAACATGTGGTTAGTAGTTTTATTAAACTTTTATCGTACATTTGTATTCAGTGGGCGGCGCCATCTTGTTTGGCGGTTACGACATCCGGTTAGCATTGATGTTTCTCAAACATAACTTTAGACTAGCATATGATTTTGAAGTTACTTTATTAGATGTAATTATTGTAATTGATCATTAATTGTAAAACAATATTAATTTGATAACAGTGGATAATAGGTGCATTAGTTAACGTTGGCGTATAACTCAGTGATTGTAATACACGATTGTTAACATTAGTTAACAATGAGATGAGTGACAAGAATAAATGCGTGCATGCATAACTCAGTGAGTGTAATATATGAGTAATTTGATCATGTTTATATTACATGTATTAGTGGCATTGATTAACAGCGACGTACATAGCGTATACATGGCGTTGTAGAATATGTATACATTGCTACTCATCATTAGTACAGCTTACATATATTGATTGAATAATGATTTGTTTGGGTAATGATATTTATGCAAGATTGTTATGTTTGTCAACCGACATCTAAAACGTATGTATACTTACAGCCTAAGCCATCCAGGTGTGGATATAAGCCATCCAGGTGTGGATATAAGCCATCCAGGATATAAGCCATCCAGGGTTGGAGTAAGCCATCTAGGTTTGGATATCCAGGAGTGGAGCTAAGCTTCCACGAATAACGTTTACAAGCGGTGGAGACGGTCCCCGTACCTGCGCAGCCAGGTTTTACTAACGACAACCCCCGGGACACAAGGTGGGCCCGTTACCAATCCTCACTGGAGGAATATTACTCACAATCTTAGTGGAGGTTAACTATCATTGCATCGCGTCATCAACCCTTACAGAAGGCATTTGATGACAATCATCCATTGAATTCTCGCATCATCATCTTCATGAGCTCTCGCGCATCACAGTTATCGCGCTAGATCAACATTGTTATAGCTTTAACAACACTTTAGTGTCTTAGACATTCAGTATTTATAACAATACTAAGAACGTCTTAAACGTTGAGGAGAACATTCCTTTTATAGTTCATTTGTGTATTCGCTTTTTTTTTTTAGATAATTGTATATATATTAAACATATTTTAAAAGTTGCATTAAACTTATGTAAATGCATTCACCGTCATTGATTCTTTCCTGAGTTAGCCCAACCACTAAGGTCATCCTTTGACACACATACTGTTTGTGATGGGTAGTGTCTGTCGAACTATGGTCTTTCTAGTGTTTCCTATAAGCATGATTAGTGTATCACTTTAAAATAAAGAATAGTGGTTAAAGTGAACCAACAGTCTAAATTGAATACAAAACCGAAAGCGTCGGTTTTGTTAAGTACCCAGTATTGATAAGTTTGTGCGACAATACACATTCAGATCTTTATCTATATATGATAACATAAACAATTAAATCAAACTAACACTACTAATAACATCTGATTATTTTTTCAAAATATAATTACTTTAACGCTTCAGATATAACCGTTACAGGTGGATTTAAACTGCTTTCGCTTTACATTGGAAAGCACAATTTACATATAAAAACAAAGATGCTTAAATATGTCAAAACTGGATCTGGATCGAACAATGTAAGTGAAGTTTGTTGATAAAAAGGCTTACCTGCTTTTTCACACAACAAAACAGTGATGCTTATTCTAAGGTTTGGATTTAATGGCGTCTAGAATAATTTAAAGAATTATGTTTAGAATTTCAAACCTACAAGTACATTATGTAATAGATAGAGTCTGGTATCAGCGAGTTGGCTTATTTACCGAGATGGGCGTAGCCCATTGAGGTGTTTAAATAACCAACAAGCTTAGATAGACTCTATCTTTTTTGTAGCATGGTGTACTTGGTAACACTGTGACGTAATAGTGACGGTACTCTAAATTCCAATATCCTGTAGTTGTAGTACGGCATAGCCACGCCCCTTTAGTTACCCTAAATTAAACGATTTAATGCTCTGCATTCATCAAAAGAAATGTCACCGACCATGCTACAACAACAAATACAGTTGATTTATCTTCCAATACATGCTTTGAAAATAGATTTCACAAAACTGGATGCAATGCATACAAAGATATGTAAATCGTTTCGAACAGGCTGCAAAGACTGACTCTTCCGCAACTATCACAACCTGATTTGTATGGTGTCGGAATTCACACTATCATTATTTATAAATAATTTTGCCTGGATTATAATGATCAATTGTGAAAACGTTCGATACGTTCGATACGTTAGAATCATACATTTACAATTTTCTCTAAATTGGCTGAACCTGTTTCAATTAAAGCATGTCATTTTACATACAAGTCGGTATGTCGGTATACAGTAGGGATCCTGATTTTGTACGGTTCTAGGGTGCACCAAACCAAATCATACCATATTTCATCCAAATAAAACGGGACAGTGTAAATATGCATGTATGTATATATGTCCCGTTCTGGTTGGATGAAATATGGTATGAGTGAGGTTTGGTGCACTCCAGAACCAGGTTTAAACACACAGTGACCCTTTTACCAAATCAGGAGCCCTATTGTATGTATGGATTGATGGGTGGGTGGGTGGGAGTGTGTATGTGTGCGCGTGCGTGCGTGGATGGATGGATGCGTGTGTGCGTGCGTGTATGTTTGTGGTATAACGTCATTTTTAACAATATATCTGTCGTATCACGCTCGTAGCAGTGATCTTAATGCTCGGATTTAAAGTGCTGCCACACTGGAATATCACGCTGTAGAATGTCTGATTGCAAACAAAATACAAGTTTTTAGAAGAGGAGCGGATAAGAGTAGAAATGTTTTTTTTTCGCTCATTTGCGGATATGTATTGGACTGGCATGTGGATCTATTATGAATTCAGTGCTTTGAAGCTTGAAGTACATGTAATTTATTATAACTGATAATTAGTGTATGATACTAGGATGATGATTATCTGACCACTATGTACATATGATGGTATAAACACGCAGTCTTTTTTACCTATGAAGATGACCGAAACATATATTGTTATATTGTCGTGCCTTTGATGGTTTAGTACATTCTCAAATACTTTTTGTTTTCTTACTTGAATTTCGAATAGGCGGTTTCAATACTCCAGCCTTCAAAGGTTCTGGGTATTGTTAAATCACCCTTAGGATATGTTGCCTGCTTTTTAATTTAGTATGTTGACTGTTACCTGTGATACACAGGCGTCATAACCTCTGCTCAGAACTAAGTTCCATTTCGTTTATTTCGCCCAAGCAAAGCATTTTATTAAAAACTAAGTTCTGCGCAACCCGGGGCTAGAGGACGTGAACGGTAGCAAGCACGTTTTACTACCGTTCATGAACTGTCTCAGTCTCAAGACTGACATATGTTTAGGGTAGGTTTTACCTACGCCTATTGCTATCATCATTCTCAAAACGGCGACACCCCATTATATTTGAGCCCCATCTAGTGACAAGTATGAGATAGTAGTGTGCAGTACTAGTCTATATCATCTGCGACGCTTGCTTGTTTTCAAGACAAACGTTTGTATGAATATAATTCACAATCAAGTCGAAGATGATCAAGGCTTGTGCAGTACATTTCCCGCAATAATAATCAGCATAAAGCAGCGTATTGTACAAGACAACCAATCAGCTGCTGGCGTTGACTGACTGACTGAGTGAATATAATATAATCACATAGATTTGTCATACCGATGTAACATTCCACCGTGGTCTAGAGAGGTTAATATAGCTTCTCTAAGTGCACGTTTTGATTTTAATGCACGATATCAAGGGTTCGATTTCCGGTGCAAGTGAAAAACATTATTATTTTTATTAATAAATCAATCAGATTAAAGTAGGTCGGTAGGAATTTGCTTAAAGTGTTTTTTTTCAATAATAGGAAAATTGTTCCTTATTTGTTTTGTTCGTATTTAAAGAACTTTCATATAAATGAACAAATATATGAACAAAAACTTTTTTATTGCAATAAACAGTTTGGGTTCGGGGAGGTGTGTGTGTGTGTGTCTGTGTGTGGTGTGTGTGTGTGTGTGTGTGTGTGTGTGTGTGTTTGTGTGGAGCTCACCATGTCGAACATTAATCTTGTATGTGTTTCCACGTTTCGCAAATTATTCGGATTTTCCTTTCTATTTACGAGGTCTTGCGAGGCTCAGTGCATAGCGCTTTTGACTTGTAACTTTAATAGACATATACGATATAATTAAACAAATACTGTACAGCACATTTTCTTTGTTGTTTGTTAAGTTTTAAGCATAATCTCTCTTTTTTCATTAAATAACTTCCTTTAAATTAATGTTTATGGTTCCTCCACCAATTAAACCAAAAGGATACCCTAAAGGCGCAGGCACAAAATAGTCTGGACTTTCTATTTCAGTAATACCGAACAAGTGTATCATAATGTGCAGTACTTTAATTATTTGCAGCATTCTGTTTTTTCTCTGTACTGTTTGGTTAATTCTTTTAAATGCAACATTTTCTGCGGCGACTTGATGCTGTGCATCGATTTTTCTTGTACTGAGTTACTAAAGTAAAAATGCCGAATACCAAACAATAAAAACAGATTGTTAATGTATTCCCCATTTCGGAATGAAGCATATAAACTAAAATTAACGACGATCGAGATTAAAATCCCTCTGGGAGTGAGAAAGTGTCAATTCTTACAGATTGCGGTAGGCGTGCAGTACAGGTTCTATCCAGGAAAAGTGGGTGGTCTGCCTCCACCACAAAAAATCGAACGTTATATATAACCTTACATATGTGGAAAACCACGTAAAGCACCATACAAACAAACACAATTTAATCAATATGAAATATATGTTAACAAAAAAAAGAAATAATAATAATAATTTTAAAACAAATATTTGTAAAAACAATAAGTATGTTTTGTATAGAGTTACCGATAAAATAATTACAAATATTGTTGAAGATGACAAAAACCGAAAAATCAACAAAAGAAAACATTTCACGAGTGCCATGTGCCTTTTTAATACGTTGTATGCAGAGCTACAGATAAGCAGCTTAAAACTGATTAGGCACCAAAAGCATGGGCACTAATAAAGTAATAACAATTGTAAAATAATAAAACAACCAATAAAAATTGAGCAATGCATGGGTTGTTGAAGGAACACCCAGTCACCTTGTGTTAAACTTTTTATTAAAAAAAATTTATTTGATGAGTTATATTTTGTGTAATGCTATATAATATTAGTGGAATGCCACCCCAAAACAATGTCACACAATGTTATCGTTTTATTTTAAACAACTGAAATCATTTGTTGTATGTTCTTGTATCTCGCAAACTATTTGCTATATTGAATTTTCTCCTTCAATTTAGTTCACGAATAAAGCGACTAGACAATGAAGGTCGAGCATTTGCACCAACAGGGATTGCTTGCAGTTTACAATGCATTCCACATTTGATGATATTGTCATAATAAAACTGTTAGCAGGCTTCCTTGCAGTTTACAATACATCCACATTTGATGATATTTTCATAATAAAACTGTTGGCAGGCTTCTTCACATTTATGGCATAACATTATTACAATACAAATATAACAAAACAAATGCAACGAACTCTGCTTCTTTCACGCCCCTTCAACGTGACAAAGGATCTAGACAGTAAATTCTTTACGACCCACCTACGCCGCTCAGTACTTCAGTACTTTGATTTGTATTTATCGTGTTCAACGATTTCCAGATTTCTCCTTTCATACTTGTTTTATTATCAATTTTGTATTCTGCCAAGTCAGTGAATACTTACTTTGTGGCTATCTAGGTTATTTATATAGATGCCCATCTTTTCGTTGTACTCGTATTGCCTAACAATGCTGCCGTATTGACTACCAATGCTGCCAAGTTTGTTAGAGGATATAGCCCGTGAGGACATCTTTATTTACATCGTCCCGTTTCATTGGGTTGACCAAACGTGTAAGACTGAGATTTGGAAAATCTAGAACCTAGTTAATCCCCCAGTGACCATTTTGCCAACGACCATTGCCAGAAAATACCCTCTTGTCAACACTTTTATGTTTGTGATATCGAATAAGTTCCTTCTATTTCATTTTTGTATACAACTATCTAATAGAGGAATACGGACTTATTAGAATTGGATCACTAAATAATAATCTAATAATTTAAAGAATCTATTAACTTAATACGCAGTTTATAATAAGAAAATTGGCTGAGAAATATATATTTTACAACCTCGCAAACAATTTTCGAAATATCAAATTATTTCAGTTATGCGTAATACTTTGCAACGCAATAATAGGCAGAGTGTTTTAATTCAGATTTATCAAACACAGTACAACCATTTTTAGAATGCAAACAACAATTCAAAGGCAGTTTAGAGTTAGGCTCTCCTTTTATATAAAATATGAAATGTGCTGTTAAAGCACTTATAATAAACCGAAGTCCGCTTAAAGATACAAACTTCTTAAAATTAGCAGGAAATAATATATATTAATATGTATATTATATATATATATATGCAATGTATAAAATATCAACATTTGACTCATGTATTGCAGAAGTCCGTCTATAATAAAATGAAACATGGATAAGTGTTATGATTTATTTCTAAGAAAACGCATGGACTTGAACCCTTAAAATTGAGTTGATGCAATCAGAGCAGACGATTTAATAAACCTCGTTGTTTTGCAGTCCAACGGTATCAAGCGCGAAATACACAAAGCAATGTACAATTTTATGTAGATGAGAATGTATCTTTGGAATTTTGACTGGCATGTGTAACATTGTACGACGTCAACCAATCTTTCCCAGGTCACGTGTATATACTTATCAGAGATAATTACAAAAAAATATGAAAGGAGAAATTTGAAAATCGTTGAACTCGATAAATACAAAATATATTGCAGTCTCGGTTTGACTGAGACTGTTCATGAACCGTAGTGAAAAGTCCTTGCTAGCCCCGGGTTGACATCTACAAAGTAGATGTTGGTATGGGTGTAGATCTATTTTAAGTGTTGCTTCGTACACAATACAGGTGAAAAACGAACACTAAAACCATAAAACTTTCAACTGTTCTTTGTGTCTTTCAGCAATGATAAAGGTGTTTATACTTTGCAACATCTCGATTGGTTCTGAACTTAGCTAAAATTCACATCTCGATATTATTTTACATGTAAAAGGAAGATGAGTGCAGTATCCTTTATTATATAGTTTGTCATTTTTAAGTTTAGTAGTAATACTCAAACTGGATAAATCCCCATTTAGGCTCTGCCTTTTTCATATTACGTTGACTTCTAAGGAATTAAGTAGTTGTTTTATTATATATCATAAAACATACGGAATGAAATATATTTATTTTTAATAATTATATTGATTTCAGCTGGGTTTTTTACTGATAAAATTGAACTGAAATTAGAAACTGTGTAAGGCCATGCATACAAATTGTGTCATTTTTCAGCTGTCAGTGTCAGTTGTGCAGACGATATATTGATCAAGGTCGTATGGGTCTTTGGTGTTGAATGACACATATGTACTGTTGTACGCTATTTTTTTATATTTTATTTGTTTGGCCATCTTTATTTATCACATAACGTCCCTTGTTAGCAGTGTCGAACACCCATGTAATATTCTGTTGTATGACACAGGTGTAATACAACCTGGAACGATTTTGATTGGTTGAGTTAAATCTGTAACACGACGCAGGTTTTATTGACTGAAACTAATTCATTTATTATAAAGTCATCTAGATCTAGGTCATAAACTTAGTATTTGCCACAGCTTATATGAATTATTTTTAATTTTAACTCGCCAAAGGCTCGTTAAAATTAAAATAATTCATAACTCGTTTCATAAATCTTATATGAAATGGGAACTCGTTTAAGACGTATATAAAGAAGGCCCATTTTTTTTCCCCGTCATAGGTACATGGGGGTCGGAGAATCATCCCCCGTAGTACCGTACAATAGTCGATAATTGTAATAAATCATTATATATCTAAGCAACAAAGCATTCATAATATATGCCAGCCAAATAAATAAGTACAAGATCGAAACTCACAATTCTAATCTTGTTATTGTTTGCCCAAAATACGAATAAGTTAAAATATGAATACCTCAATATAGTAAGATAATTTATCTTCGGCTAGCATATATCATATTGTCACATGAAACTGCTTGTATTCCGTATAATATACCCATTACGTATTTCCTTATATTAACCATGTGTAATACAAGGCGACCGAAATTTCAAAATTAAAAATTAAAAAATTTCAAAATTTCAAAATTCAAAATTCCAAAATTCAACATTTCAAACAATTCAAAATACAAAAATTCTAATTTCAAAATTCAAAAATTTCAAAATTCAAAATTCCAAAATCCAAATTTTCAAAATTTCAAAATTTCAAAATTCAAAATTAAAATTCATGTGATAAAAAGGTTCTGACATGTCATTTCATACAACATTTTATCAAACTCGTCCAGGAATTTGTTATTAAGCTCGCCAGAGGCTCGCTTAATTACAAGTTCCTGATCTCGTTTAATAACATTTTGTATGAAATGACAACTCATGTCAGATCCTCTATATATACACATATTAACACGCTGTATTACAATTCAATCTAACCTTTGCTACGATGGATATTTTTTCTATTCCCTTTGTTGTCACAAATAAACTGCTATTTGTAAATAGGAGATAATACATGTAGTAGGGGGTGAGGGTGTGTTGGGGTGGGAGGGAGGTGGGGAGGGGGGGGGATGGGGGCTTTTGATGTTTTTTACTGAAACCAAATTCTAAAGGTTAAACAAATAATCTGGTTTCAGCAACAATTGGGTGAGAAAGTAGGTGAACTAGCAGGAAAATGTCAGGCCCCCTCCTGAGATAAAACGGTCGACACCTTATTAAAAGGAAGGGAGGTAATTGATGTTATATTCCGTCCATAATTTCCCTAACGGGTTGTTTCCCTTCCTAGTGACAATACAAAAAAGAAAAGTAAAAAAATAAACTTCCTCATTGATTTTAAAAGACCCTTATTTTGACATCTTTCAAAAAGAATAGTGTAATTTTGCCATTTCCCATTAAATTGGCCAACAGAATTCGTTCTGAAAGCTATTACTTTTTCTGTGTTATATTGGTAGAGAACTGAGTTTTTATACATGGTTAAACGTTGTAATCTCTTATCTATTCTGCAAAAGTAAATACATTTCTTGGCTACTAGTATAAGATGATTTAAAGTATTATCTAGTGTAATATCTCCGAATATAAACTTACTTATATCTAATGTTAAATCATTAAGCTGTCTGCACCGTTCTTTAAACCCGTTGCAAACACTATTCCAAAAAGTACATTTCTACAGTGCCAGAATAAATGAATTAATGATTCTGTGTCTACGTTACAGAAAGAACATATGCCATTGTTTATGTTGTTAGTAATATTCATTTTAACAAGAAGCTTATTTGTTGCTAAGATGCGGTGTAAGATGCGGTGTAATAATCTTGTCTGTAACCAGATAATTGCAGAGTCTTTTGTTAAGTTAAAACGGAATAAAATATATTTCTCCAATCTTCTTTTTTCCCCTAAACTTTCTTGATTCCATTATAAAATTGCTCGTTATTTATAATTGGCTTATTGCTGATTTTATTGCCCTTATAACACGTTCATACTCAATAAAGTTTTAAAAATATCCATATTCTTCTTGAAACAAGTCAAAAGACAGAAAATCACCAATTTTATCTACAAAATCATTAACAAAAATAATATCCCTAACTATATAATGTTTACTATATAAACAATTACTTCCAGTCTTAATTGTATCATTGAGAACAACTGGTTCCATTAATATATCATTCCATGAATTTGGAGAAAATTCTTTTTTTAACTGACTCAATGCACTATATACCTCATTCCAAAATGGGTTGTCTATCTTGTTCGGGTTGTTGTCTATAAAGTTATGTCCAAATTTAGCATACTTTTAGGCTTTTGCAAAAGGGTACATAGTTTCAAAAAGGTGACACCATTTTTTATTGACCATGATCTGTCTTCTTATCCAAGTGACCTTCAGGGTTTTCATAAAATAGTTTATATTTAACATATTTCGTCCCCCTTCACTACAAGGCTAATTTATAATGTCTCTTTTTATTCGGTCGACAGGACTATTCCATATATATTCATAAAATAATGAGTTTAACTGTTTGATTATTATTTTTGGTGGGTTTTGGGATGGTTAATATTGATTTTTGACAGAGCCAAGCTTTTTATCACAATGATTTTACCATATGGGGTGAGCCTCCTTATTGACCATCTAGATATAAGTTTCTTTAATCTTATTGTCATAGTTTAAATTCATCATATCTGCCAGATTTGTTGAAAAATTGATTCCCAGTAGTTTGAAATTGCTTTGGTCCCAGTTTAATTGAGCCTCTGGGCATAATGTACGCTAAAAGTACTATTGCAAAGTCACGCGATGAACTATTGCACAGTTGGCATATTTCCAATCAGAATCTAGACCAATGAAAAACTCTTAAATTTTATGATATATAATAATAATTGACATGTCGCTAGTACTTAGATATCTCCGCCCTATTGTTGATGTCGGAGTATATTGACAATAGTTTATATAACATAGTTGCACGTGCTTTTTACACATGCTGTTGTTTGTCGGAGGTATCGTTCTGGTTTGATTGGTTGAAATGGATAAATGGTTGACAACTGGCGACATGTTAATTGTTGTTTGATTTGTACGCGTGTGTTTGGTTGACTGAGTTCTGTGAACGCTACATTTCCTGTTGGTCAGATGCCACTATTGATTAGGGGCTTCTGATTAGTTGAATAAAGTACGGCACATTTTGTCAGATTGTAAGGTGGATTCAGATTGGATTAAATTGCCCAAATCATAATAAATCCCCATAATACTTCAAAATGTTATATTTCCATCATAAAACATGTTGATTAAGGATATTTTGACTGAAAGTTGCTTTTATATGCTTACAATTGTACTGAGAGTATATTTGCAAAAACGTAGATTTTCGTTACTACCATTCTGTGGGTGCTCACAATCAGTGGATTATTAGAGACTGAAAGTATCAGATTACCCCCAATTTGCTAGTGAGTTTTGAGTGTCTCTAAGATAATTGTTTAAAAAAAGCAAGGTTGTATCATCCGTTCGGATATAGGAATAAGGGTTGTAGGCCAAAAGTCTATAAAATGGAGGCCTTTGGGGAATGCAATAGTGATATATGACCTGTTCGATTGTTTTATCTACTTTGATAGTAGTATTACAATGAGTGCATATTCGTTGGCGGTATTTTTTCATAGTACATGTATATACTAAACAAGCATGTACATTCACATGTTTACCTATGGAACGCCATGACTGTCTTATGATGTTGCCGATTAATATCTTCCGTGCATTTCCCTTTATATGCGGTAGATCTTTCATATGCAGTGCATTTTTAATTATATGTGGTAAATAAATCTTTATATGTGGTATAAAAGTATTTATATGAAGTAGATTAATCATTATATGCGATGGATAAGTCGATAAACCATTATATGCAGTCCAGTTATCATTAAATGTAGTGCATTTATTATTATATGCAGTAGTTTATCTAATATATGAGGACCTTTGAACATTATATGAAGTAGGTTTGTATTTATATGCAGTGCTTCTGTTTACTTATATGTGGTACATATTTTATTATACGTGGTGGATACGTCTTTGTATTCGGTGGTTTCAACTGCATTATATTCGGTACAAATGGCTTTATACGTGGTGCATTTCTTTTGATATGCAGTGCTTTTTCTATTATATGCTGTGTTTTTCATTATGATGATGAGATCAATCGGAACACTCGTTTTTTAAGATGTTGTGATTTTATCGGAAATCTAACAGGGAGTGTGTTTTAAAAAAAAGAAAAAGAAAACCTACCTAACCTAATTGTTGCGATTGGGGTGGCGAGTTGTCCGTCGTCCTTCCGTCGTCCGTCGTCTCGTCTGTCCGTTAACTGTTACCTCGTCAAGGCGATAGAGCCTTGAGTTTTCATCCG
The DNA here is from genome assembly GCA_037043455.1 of Cyrtodaria siliqua. Taxonomy (NCBI): domain Eukaryota; kingdom Metazoa; phylum Mollusca; class Bivalvia; order Adapedonta; family Hiatellidae; genus Cyrtodaria; species Cyrtodaria siliqua. The sequence goes on from JAWPHD010003752.1 coordinate 122,660, forward strand.
ATATTTACCAAACTTTAACATATTGTTAATATAAATGAAAGCTTGGAGGAATTTGAAAACCAGCCAGATCGGACAAGTAACAGCAGAGTTACATGTATGACCCTTAATTAGATACAAATGCTATATTTTGACTCGTTAAAACGATAGGGTCTTCATTTTTCATCCGATCTTTATTAAACCTTATCAGCTTGTGAATATTAATGAAAGCTCGGTCAAGTTCGAAAAAACAGCCAAATCAAAGCAGTAACAGCGGAGTTATGGCCCTTGATTTAGTTAAGAATGCTATATTTTGCCACGTTAAGACGATAGGGTCTTCATTTTTCATCTGATCGTTATCAAACATTACCAGATTGTTAATATCAATAAAAGCTCTGATAAGTTTTAAAACCAACCAGATCGGACTATTTACACCGGAGTTACGGCTCTTGATTTTCTGAAATATGCTATATTTTTCGTCGTTAAGAAGATAGGGCCTTCATTTTCTATCCGATATTTACCAAACTTTACCAGATTGTTACTATATAATGAAAATCTCAGACATTCTCTTAAACCAGCCAGATAATACCAGTAACAGCGGAGTAATGGCCTTTGATTTAGTTAAAAATGCTATATTTTGCCTCGTTAAGAGGTTAGGGTCTTCATTGTTCATCTGATCTTTACCAATTTTACCAGATAGTTAATTTTAATGAATGAATGCTCGCTCGGACAAGTTCAAAAACCAGCCATATTGGACATTTACACCGGAGTTATGGCTTTTGATTTCCTGAATATGCTATATTTTGGCCTCATTAGGACGAAAGAGCCTTTATTAGGTCGGATTTCAGTGAAATATTTTAGGGATGATCACTTCCAGGTCTAGTTGTGCATATCATCGCCGTGTTCCTGTTGAATCATTTTTGGCAAACTATGGCCCTATAAGTGTTTAATACGCAAACTTTGTCTGGGTTAGTTCTCTTGAACCCCTCGCCGGATTTCAACGAAACTTTGCAGAGATGATCAGCGCCAAACCTAGTTGTGTATATCATCATCGTGTTCCGGTTTACATATCTTTAGCGGAGTAATGGCCCTTTAAAGTTGTTTATGCAAAAAAGTTTTCCGGGCTAGTTCTCCTGAACCTCTGGCCGGATTTCAACGAAACTTGACAAGGATTATCAGTATCATGCCTGGTTGTGCATATCATCGCCATATTCCGGTTGAATGATTTTTAGCAGAGTTATGTTCCTTTAAATGTTATAATACACACACACTGTTCAGATTAGTCTCTTATTAACTCCTTGCCGATTTCAACAAATCTTGGAGTGGATCCTAGTTGTACCTGTCATTGACGTGTTCAGGTTGAATGATTCTGGCAGAGTTATGTCCCTAGATTAAAGGTTTTATACACTAACATTGTACAGACTAGTTATCATGAATCTCTGGTTGGATTTCAATAAAACTTGGCAGGGATGATCAGTACTAAGCCTAAACATAATTATCTAGTTACGATAAGCCGTACACAATCAATATTTTATTGAGATCGTGTTGTTAAGCATATTGATTTAGCACTTTTTATATGAGATTTCGGTTTCACAACTTCGACTGCTCATATCGCAACTACGAATAGTTCGTCTAATACTGCCCAATTAAACTTACCTGCTCAGCGTGTTCAGTTACAATTTAAACTATCTAATATTCGTAAAATTTATCACAACTGGATCTAAAACATACTATGTAAATAGAGAATTTTAAAATAATATTCACTTATGGTGAATTTAAAAACACGACTAATAACATAAAAATTAAGAGGACGTGTAGCGTGTTTGGTAACATATCGGATATGCACCAGTAGTTCCTTGTGTGAATTTAAATAGCAAAAACAACCAGTGTTACACGACAAAAAACAAAAATAATACGTTATAATTATATTTAAATATCGTCAAGAAGGATGCAGTGAATCAATTTGATGAGGGCCGACTTGGTATCCAAATGCATTATCAAATGAATTGATAATCATACTGTTAGATTATGGTTAGGAGTCTTTTGATGGAATATGATTCTTTGTCTCCAACTACTGTGGTCACTAAGTATAGTTATGTTCTCTGTAACAATAGAGGCGCAACGAAGCTTTTCACTTGCACAGACCGCTCAATTCAAACATAAAATTAGCGTTGGGGGCATTGTAGTTCCCATTATAGAATCACGCGCGCGAATTATGCTGCTTTTTTTTTAACAAACAAACTAGTTAGCTTATAATAGATGACAGAGAAAATAGATCATATCTTATCTAACTGAAACGCACTAAGCCATTAGTGAAATTTGTGTATTAATTAACAAAGCTTTATTATTTAATACATGTAGACTCTTAACAGTGGTGTTACATTTTAATTGATAATCTGAATTATATTTTATTGATTTTTTAAAAATCAAATACCGATAGAAAGTGCATTAAGTGTATAAAGTTTACGTTTTAGACAAAACATTTACTAATATTTACCAAAAAAATAAATGTTTTTTTCGCTTTCGCCGGTTTAGAAACAAACTCGCTTTCTTTATTTGGAGACCGATTTATTGATTTTTGTTTTTGATTTTTTTCCAATTTTCAGCATTTCGCATCAACCCTTTATGTAATATTGTTTCATAAATGTGTTTGTTTACCACGTATTGACATTTAGTCTATCCATATAGACTACATCTAGCGAGTTTTGTTCAGAAATGTTTAAAACGACATCAAATATTGGAACCATTTTCTTTTTCAGACGATTATGAGTATTTAATATATTTGACGTTCAAGGTTTCTAAACATCGCTAGATGTTATCTTTAAGGAAAGATGAAACTCCAATGTATTGCAAGAAATACAATTGTGTAAACTATTATCATTATTATTATTATTATTGTTATTAATATAACTATTAATATTGTTATTATTATTATTAATAGTAATAATAGAAATAGTAGTAGTAGTAGTAGTAGCAGTAGTAGTAGTAGCAGTAGTAGTAGCAGTAGTAGTAGCAGTAGAAGTAGTAGTAGTAGCAGCAGTAGAAGTAGTAGTAGTAGTAGTAGTAGTAGTTATAGTAGTAGTAGTAGAAGGTTGATACGGGCAGCTTAAAAATGGTAAAATCAGAAGGAAAAACAACAAGAAAAATGGCGTTGGCCAAATAAGGAAAGCAGCTTTGTTTCTAAACCAAAATAGATTCGTTAATTCCTAAAGAAAATTAATTGTCTAAACACTTTAAACACTTTTTATCGGTATATGACTAAAAAATCGGAAAAATAGTACTCAACATATTAATTGAACAGTAACATCACCTGCAATTCCCAGACGCTTAACATTTTCTGCTTATTTTACTTATAAATGTGGTAGTATGAAACACGGTGGATATCATTGTGGGCTTATCATCCGGTGCAAAATATATTCCCTAGTAGGAGTAAGGCAGGTTCCGGATTCCTATGTGTCCTTCCACTCTCTCTAATAACGTATAATGTGTAGATGGGACGTTAACAATATTCTGGTCAATTCATATACTTAGAAAACAAGTTTTGTGGTCACTATATACGAGTATTCATCTACTTAGACATGTTCAACTCTAAAACTTGTTAACGATTTAAGTTTAAACGAAATCTGTATCGGATAAACATGTTAAACATAATATGTATACTCATTTTGATTCTCAGAGTCACTGATGACCTGAAATGTTGAGAGTGAATTGTTAATAGTTTTTAATTGAATTCACTGAATTTATTTGGATGCCTGCGACCATCTTTCTTTAGATAGAGTGATAATAGGAAAAACTTGTGGCGACTACTTCTCTGAAACTATTTCCATAAAACTTCACATGGCTGATCAAGCTATCACAATCTATCAGTAGAGCTTCAAGGTCATTGACCTCTTGTTTTAAATAAATTCCTAGTCACATATATAGTGACAGTATAACACTGACAGCGACATCTATATTGGATTTATAATTTGGAAATACTTTAACAAACGTTAATTGAATCACGATACAGAGTGTAAAGTATTTATTTAGTATGCCTACATAGACAAAAACTGTTATGACATGTGCCATATGCATGTTTCTTTCATATATAAATCACGTTATTTACATTTGCCACATATGTAAACGATATATATGTGCCAATATATACCACATACATTTCTCATGTTAAAATAATATGAAATGTATACATCTATATTTCATATGAAACTAGTATGCATAAAATACATAAGTATTTATAAAAAAAGCAGAATATTATAGAAATGGTTTAACAAAATATTTAAGTTTTAAATTTTATTTAGTAAAACATATTTTCATATGTATTACATATGTGTTACTTTCATATGAAATGCATATGTGGAATAAATTCGTAACACATATGCAAAACATACGAATTTCATGCCTAGATATTGTTTCTGTATTCAAAATCAGCAGTACCTCATATGGACAGTATTAGAATCAACTTCAATAAAAATATGTCTGGTCACAATTGAGTCTTGAGAGAATAAAAGTTATAAAGTCCCCCTAATTTTGAAATTCCTAGTATCAAAACAATATCACATCAACATGCATGTTTGACAGTTGATTAAGGTTGGTCGATGGCGACATTAACCGGACAATTCCATCTTGCAGTGGCGCCAAATAAGGCTTAACGTGAAAATATAAATATGTGTTCCCGCTAACCTGTCCGACCCTACCATACAACTTTATTGCATTATTATTTTGTTTTCTTGATTTTATTGGATGGTAAAGTTTGTGGAATATCTGAGAGATGTGCTTATTAAAACACTGCATTCTTGATTTCTTTCGAACTCCAAAATATTATTAAATATAACCAGGCAGGTTTAAAGTGAAAATGATACTTTTTTGAAAAATCGAATCGCTTATTTTAATGCTTGATAAATACTTCATGCCTTGTGTCCCTTTAATAAATTATTTGATGTAATATATTTATTATTTTCAATGTATTGATGTACATATTTGAAACAAAACAGCCCACTCTGATAACTGTTCACATTAAATGCCTTTTTTCTAAGTCATTTAAGATAAGACGTACTACCTTGTGTACTTTATCTTTGAATATGTATCATACTTGTTATGCAAATGTATGTGCAATTAGATATGATAATTGATCAGATAGAACAAATGATTCAAACAGCTCTATTTTATTTTGAAGGACTACACTTACAAATGGGGTTGCTTTCACTAGGCATGTTGCACCCAGTATAATACGTCCTAGTACGCTAACTGCACTCCTGAATGATCTAAGTGGGAAATTACCGGGGTCTTTAAAATTACCATTTAAACCTAATATACAGCTTTGGAGCTATTACAAATATTTAACCTGTAAAACTATGTTTGAAGACGACAACATTTATGTGATCATTTCTCTCCCACTAATTGATATCGGAAGTCAATTTGAAGTTTATAATATACATAATCTGCCATTATCTATTAAAAGTGAGGTGGTATGCTCTTCCGGGGATACAAGTATGGTTGAGCGATATCAGTTAGAAGCTACATCCATTGCGAGAAATGTCGAAAGGACGAAATATGTTCTCTTAGGACCTGATGAATTAAATAACTGTAACGATCCATTAGCTAACTTTTGTGCGTAAAAGAGAGCAGCATATCCAATTAATTGAAGCAAATTATGTGTTATAAATGTATTTATGCAGCGCGAAGAAAGGGTTAAGGAATATTGTCACAAAGTATTTACTCTCGATACTGTCTTACCTCTAGCTGAATATGTCACAAATGGGCTTTATCTGGTTAGTACTACTACAGATTTAAGTTTTTCGATCGTGTGTAGGAATACATATTCAAAAACACAAGATGTTATTGTAAAGGCGCCCCTTTGGTAAATACAGCTAGACATGACATGTACAGCTTCAAACGATTATATTACATTATTGCCATACTTCAGTCAAGAAAGTACTTATGTATGGAAGCGCATAGCCGCCATAAGTCTATGATGCTTTATTGCATATTGCATATATGTGTATGGCATCTTGCTATCATCTCTTATGTTATCTGCTTAATGCTTTGTATTACATTTCATTTCCTATCAATGTCAAATGTTGGTATTCTTCAAATTTTAACTTTCAAATTTTAACTTCTAAGTGCCTATATTTGTTTTCTTAATCGTTTATTTATTTACACCTTGTGCTATATCACCTTGTTCTATATTTCATATTCATACAAACATTTCAATTAAAACAACAGCAACAACAAACAAATACATGGAGAAATAGAATATAGAAGTAAGCACTTAGTTATATATATTTAGGAATTTGTCAGAAACAATCAAATGACGAGTCTCGTATTAAGACGACAGGAGGCGCTGACTTTTGGCGAAAAAACCCCGACTGATCCCATTTCGCAATCGGAAAGTTGTGTTGTTATCCTCAACGAATTCATTTCGAGTGTTCCGAAATGAGGAACATTAGTGGAGTATCTCCCTTGGCGCCGACTGGTGGCACTACGATCACATTGGTCCTAAATTTACTTCCGTGCTCCAGAACAAACATAAACGCAAAATGTCAGCAAAATATTGCTCATTAATACTAAATCAACTGAGAGACGAATTCAGAGAACGAAATGCACGTCTATCATGCGTTAGAACGAGAATATTGAGCGGTAAGTGTAATAAAAACGTACTGTTTACGTAGATAATAAATATTTCGAGGTCGCCGTGGCCGTGTTTCACTGTTTGGCAATAATAGTTGTTTGTTCATGAAACCATGGAAACAGTCCAGTCTTCTCGTATTTAAAAGATCTCTATTCAATTTATAGGCTATCCTATACCAACATGTATTAGAAAATAATGTTTATATACTAAACATGCTAAAGTTATGTGTTTTGTATGCGATGTGTTTGCTTTTTTTGTCATTATTGTAAGTGGGTGGGGTAATTTATTCCCTTTTCTACCACGCAAGAGCAGCACACATTTTGATTAAGTCCATAACGTTAAATATAAAAAGAAAAAGCTAAAAAAAACGATTTCATCTTTGTAAATTTCTATTTTTTAATTTAGTGGTGATGGGATGCTTTTGTATATTTTCAGACTGGATGCTTATGACAGAAACTCCAACTTTGGTAGACCAGAAAGTCCATTCCAAGCTGAGCATGTTATGAAACTGTCTGATCCACTGAGCTATTTGGATCTGAACAGTGACAAAAAAATGCACATGTTGAAATGGAAGACATAACTTCTTATCTCATGAAATTTGACAAACAGTTTGATCAAACTCCGTTAAATTTGTACAAGGAGAAGTGTCTGTGTTACATGAGAATACATAAGTCGGAAGTTCAGGATTGCTATTTTGTGAAAAGTGCAAAGAAATATAAAAAGATCGGACAGGGAAAGTAGCATTCAAGGAGGGCAAGTCGAGCGGATATGAAGAAGACGGTTGTTTACACTGTGGACATTCGTATCTCACGAGATGGTGAAGTTTTAGAAGCACAGTGTGAATGTGGTGCTGGGATGGCCCAAATGCTCACTGTAAGCATGTTTGTGCCGTACTTTAGGCTGCCCATATGTTTCAGAAAACGGGGTCTGTCATTGTGGAGAACACATGAACGAAGAAACTACAATCGTGTCCTCAAGTGAAGAAATATACGGGATCACCTGCAAAGGCTCGTGATATAGAAATGCCTGGAGCTGATGAGAGCACAAATGTAGTCTTTGAACCGCTATTTTCACAATATATTCGAACTAAATGGTATCCGTCTTACTTTAGAAATAGTTGTTTAAACTTCAGTAAAGTTTCAACAATGCCGATAGCGCCGCAGTTATATGAACCCGCGAATATCAGGGCCGTCGCCATGGACCATGATTATCTTATGAACAAACCCGAGGACATTATCCTGGAGAGAATGGGTTTAACAAATGTTTCTAATGGTCAAGTTAGCAGCATCGAGGAAAGAACTCGAGGTCAATGTGCAAATGAGTTATGGCATGAAGAGAGGAAGAGGAGAATTCATTTATCTCATTTCGGCAGAATTTGTAAGGCTACAGATCTCACAGACCTCTCGAAGTTGGCCAAAGATCTAATCGACACAAAATCCTTCAAAGCTAAAGTGACAGATCATGGGTTAAAGTTTGAAAAAGAGGCTGTAAAAAGTTAAGAACAATTATGCAAATGCAAGGTTTGCCATTCCTTGCCTCTTCATAAGATGGAATAGTTTCGACAGATTTAGCAATTGAAATTAAATGCCCTTACTCTGCCAAATACAAAGATATCACACCTGTAACGGTTCCATATCTTAAAGTTGACGACTGGATTTTGCCTGGATAAAAATCATAACTATTATTATCAGGTTCAAGGGCAGTTGTTTTGCACTGGACGATTGCACTGCGACTTCATTGTTTATACACTAGCAGACATCAAGTGTATCCGCATTGAAAGGGATGGTGACTTTTTTTCCAGTATGCTGGCAAAGTTGCAGACCTTTTATGATGTTTTTTTTTAACCAGCTTTTTTGAACAAGTATTTCTATAAAGAAATGATTAGTTAGAAATAGTTATCTACACACCAGATAAACCATAATTTATTGCAAACTAGTGGTGTTGGAGTGTAATAAAGCCATGATATATTTATTATATTTACACTAGTGTAATAAATAGTCCGAGGAGCTTTATGTTGATATGATACATCTATTCGTGATACAATCATGTGTATCATGATAAAATGTTACCGACTAGATTAATGCAGAAATATATTATGTGCATGTAATATACAGCAAACCTGCTTTAAACAACCAATGTTTTTACTGATCTAGGTATGGATCAAATCTGACATCTAACTGAGGTGCTTAAACGGGTCAAATTGAACTGAATTTTAGCTTAAAGTTGAAATAGAAATAGAAATAGCGACACTTTAAAATTTGTTTGCCTAAGACAGATAAATTATTAATAGATTATTCTGACCATTTACGTTGATTGTAAATAAACAAATTTAACAAATCTGAATGAAATAAAATATATTTTATTGTATGTTTTTATTTGTTTAATCATTCACAGGTGGCGCATTTACAGAAACTAGTCTGAATGAAAGGGACACATGGCACTTTTTAAGTCTGTATCAACAGTAAAATATTAAAGCAACTCGATTTATTTAATTCAGTATCGTCTTAACTTTCAATTTGCTTGCATATTATTAAATAAACTCGATTTTTCATTTATTTTTTATATTACCAAATGTTTAAATATATATTCAGAAGTTTGTAATGCATACATGTATGTTAAATCAATTTATTTTGAACTATTCTAATAATGAAGAGTAATGATTGCACATACATGTATGAAAGTTATGCAGGAAAAGTAACAGGAGTTTTAAACAAATAAAGATTGCAGTGTGTCCCTTTAATTTAAAGTTTAAAACACATTATGTGGCACCAGTTTTATTGGTGGAGGAAGACCTAGTTCAATTCTAGTGAAACCACTGTCAGTCAACATGCAGTGCCTGACTAACTACATCATTGCTGGATGATGATCATAGAATGAATTTTATACACTTCATGCATATTGTAATAAAATTTTAGCCGGTTAAGGGAGCTGACCTAAGATGGGCTAACTGATTCGCACTTTTCTGTGTGTTTTTTTGCAGTCAGGTTTTAAACATTGGTAGGAAATGTGTGAGTACTTCATGAAATTAGCCATTAACTACCGGCGTTTACAACTGTTAACCTATACGATATAAAAAGGCAAATCAATTATAATATTTATAATTTCTGTTGCAAATTAGCACCAACAATAACGTGACTTGTGAGTCTGATAATGATAAACTGTACTGGCTTAAGATAAAGTTAATGTATAAGGGGCCATAAGTCTTTCAAAATCATTCAACATGGTGATGACATACGCAACTAGGCTTGGTACTGATCATCCCTGCAAAGTTTCGTTGAAATCCAGCTAGAGGTTCAGGAGAACTAGTCTAGACAAAGTTAGTGTATTAAAATCTTTAAGAGCTCATAACTATACCAAAATTCATTCAACGAGAACTTGGCAATGACAGGTGCAACTAGGCTTAGTACTGATTATCCCAGCCAAGATTCGCTGAAATCTGGCAAAGAGTTCAGAAGAGACTAATCTGGACAACGTTTGTGTATTAAAACATTTAAAGGGCCATAACTCTGCCAAATATCATTCAACCGAAATATGGCGATGATTTGCACAACTACGCTTGATACTAATCATCCTTGTCAAGTTTCGTCTATAGCCAGGCAAGGGCTCAGGAAAACTAGCCCGGAAAATAATTGTGTATCAAAAACCCTTAAAAGGGCCATAACTATGCCAAATATCTGTAAACCGGAACGCGACGATGACATGCACAACTAGGCTTGGTGCTGATCATCGCTGCAAAGTTTCATTGAAATCTGGCGAGGGGTTCAGGAGAGGTAGATCAGACAAAGTTTGTGTATTAAAACATTTCAAGGGCCATAACTCCGCCAAAAATCATTCAACCGGAACATGGCGATGATTGGCACAACTAGACATGGAATTGATCATTCCTAAATTTTTCGTTTAATCCGGCCAGGGGTTCAGGAAAACTAGTCAGAACACAGTTTGTGTATTAAAATCTTTAAAGGGGTATAACTCCGCCCAAAATCATTCAACTGGGGACACGGTGACTATGTACAACTAGGCTTGGTACAGATCATCCCTGCACAGTTTCAATTAAATCCGGTCAAATGAAGGCCATTTTGTCTTAATGGGGCTAAGATATAGCATATTTCAGAAAATCAAGGGCCATAACTCCGATGTAAATGGTCCAATCTGGATGGTTTTCGAACTTGTCCGAGCTTTCATTGATATTAACAATCTGGTAAAATTTCGTAAAGATCGGATGAATGATGAAGGCCCTATCGTCTTAACGAGGCAAAATATAGGATTTTTAACTAAATCAAGGGCCATAACTTCACTGTTACTGGTCCTATCTGGCTGGGTTTTGAACTTGTCCCAACTTTCATTGATATAAACAATCTGGCAAAGTTTTGTAAAGATCGCATGAAAAATGCAGGCCCTATCATCTTAACGATGCAAAATGAAGCATTTTTTACTAAATCAACGACAATAACTCCGCTGTTAATGGTCCGATCTAACTGGTGTTCAAACTTCTCCGAGCTTTCATTGATATTAACAATCTGTGCAAGGTTGGTAAAGATCAAATAATAAATGAAGGTGCTAGAGTGTTCACAAGGCTTAATTTGGCACTTTTCAGCAAATCAAGGGCTATAACTCCAGTGAAATTATTTTGATCTGGCTGTTTTTTCAAATCTGTCCGAGCTCTCATTGATATAAAGACACTAACAAAGTTTCATAAAGATCCGATTAATATTAAAGTCCCTAGAGTGTTCACAAGGCAAAAGTTAACGGACAACGGACGGACGACGGACAACTCATCATCCCATAAGCTCTGCTCTACACAAACTTTGTTCTGACTAGTTTTCCTGCAGTAGAGCTAAAAAGTGTGAGAGATAAAACTACAATCAAGTGTATTTTCAGTCGGTGGAATTATATACAGCTATTTAATGACTTTCCGGTCAAGTTATTACTATTTGCTTGAGGTATATGGAAGGATCATGTGTGAATAGTTAACATGGTCCTTCGACTCACCGAGGGCAAATATTGTTACTATTGACCGGGATGTCATTAAATGACTGTTTTATTACATGATTTATAGCAAGCCGGTCATATTGTCAAATCGAGTGACTGGTAATTTATATGTCTCCTTTGTTTTATACTCGGTCAACATTGAAAAAATAATGCGCTGCCCAAATGTAAGTCAACTGTTCTGAGCTAGACATGCTTGGGAAGTATGCTGTATCTAAAACTGCGCAACATGAAACAAATAAATACGATCTCCGATGGAAGGCCGTCATTGATTCGATTATAATTCTGTAGGATTTTGCAAGTCCTATTAGTCTCTCGATGTGAACACGTTTGCTTGCTATTCTACAGTCTCTGATTAAAGTTTCTCCCGTCATTCTGTTCTTTTTCTTAAAAAATGTTGGTATATTAATAGAAACACTACGTGGAGCAAAAGGATCTTGCACACTGAATCCTTTGTCAGCCATAATGCTGTCGTTTGCATCACAACTGTGTAATAATGAACTACGTTCAGTAATCTGTCGGTCACTCGCACTGCCTCCATAGGCCGCTGAAAAAAAGGATACTAGTCCTCCTGGTGTAGCACCCACTAAAACGTTCACAGTGTTTCTGTTTTTGTATGTTGAGAATGTTTTTTGTTGCGATTTAGGATTGCTTGGGTTTTTTATAGGACATTCCATACCATCAAAAATAACTCGAGTAGATGGATAAAGCTTTTTAAGAGAAAAGTACCCGACGACCAGTTCTTGAGATGGTCAAATATTTATTTATTTCCATAGTCTTGACATAAAATTAATCCAGGTTATTACAACATTCAAAAGCACTTTTTCAGAAACACCAAACAATCTTGCGAGTTCAAAATTAGTTCTATGTATGCGTAATTTGATCAGAACCATGAAATATTAATCCGAAATGTCTATGCTTACAACATTGTGGTATACATAGTTCAAACAATAAGATGCTGGGCCTAAAGTGTGTAGAACAAAGTAAAATTTAAAAATATTTTCAAGTCCTGTGTAAAAATGAATCCCGGTGCTATCCTTTCTAAAATTTTCGATTGAATACATCCTTCGATTAGGAGTCTGAATATGTACAGACACATACACCTTTTCATCAAGCGTTACTGTATCCTCGGATTCCTCTCCATTTATATTGCTTTGTAGATTAGCACTTACAATTTCTTCGCATGACCTAATTGCAGTTCACTGTCAAACATCGAGACATCCTGGTTACTTTTAATAGGACAATCAGTGCTAGTCTGCTCGACCAGAATTCGTCTTCTTTTTATTGAACGCCCATCATGCGCCGTAGGTCACTGTCTGGTTTTGGCGAGTCTTTGTTCCAACTAAAACGACTTGGTATCGCTGTCTTCTTTAATGTTCTTCGTCAACCTCTGTACTTGAAAATGTTGATGAATTTTAGGTTAAGTGTGGGCTTCCAAGATGTTAGTGAAGTACGTCCATCTATGTTTTCCCCAACTCTACCGCATTTGGGGAGGGAGGCATATCCCCACCCACCCCCATGTATTGGTAAACTACTAAAGCATAGGTGAACAAAATGTACGTGAAGTTGGCTCTGCGTTCTACGTTCTCCGTTCTACATTAAAACTTGAGTTCTCCGTTCTACAATCAACTTGAGTTCTCCGTTCTACATTCGACTTGAGATCTCCGTTCTACATTCGCCTTGAGTTCTCCATTTTACATTCGAATTGAGTTCTCCGTTCTACATTCGAACCCAGTTCTCCGTTCTACATTCGACTCCAGTTCTCCGTTCTACATTCAACTGCAGTTCTCCGTTCTACATTCGAACCTAGTTCTCCGTTCTACATTTGAACCCAGTTCTCCGTTCTACATTCAACTTGAGTTCTCCGTTCTACATTTGACTTGAGTTCTCCGTTCTACATTCAACTGCAGTTCTCCGTTCTACATCCGAACCTAGTTCTCCGTTCTACATTCGACTTGAATTCTCCGTTCTACATTCGACTCCAGTTCTCCGTTCTACATTCAACTTGAGTTCTCCGTTCTACATTCGACTCCAGTTCTCCGTTCTACACTCAACTGCAGTTCTCCGTTCTACATTCGAACCTTGTTCTCCGTTCTACATTCGACTTGAATTCTCCGTTCTACATTCAACTTCTCCGTTCTACATTCGAACCTAGTTCTCCGTTCTACATTCGAACCCAGTTCTCCGTTCTTCATTCGACATGAGTTCTCCGTTAAACATTCGACTCCAGTTCTCCGTTCTACATTCAACTTGAGTTCTCCGTTCTACATTCGACTTGAGTTCTCCGTTCTACATTCAACTGCAGTTCTCCGTTCTACATTCGAACCTAGTTATCCGTTCTACATTCGACTTGAATTCTCCGTTCTAAATTCGACTCCAGTTCTCCGTTCTACAGTCAACTTGAGTTCTCCGTTCTACATTCGACTTGAGTTCTTCGTTCTACACTCAACTGCAGTTCTCCGTTCTACATTCGAACCTTGTTCTCCGTTCTACAATCGACTTGAATTCTCCGTTCTACATTCGACTCCAGTTCTCCGTTCTACATTCGAATCCAGTTCTCTGTTCAACATTCGACCTGAGTTCTCCGTTCTACATTCAACATGAGTTCTACATTCAACTGCAGTTCTCCGTTCTACATTCGAACCTAGAACTCCGTTCTACATTCAACTTGAGTTCTCCGTTCTACATTGGACTTGAGTTCTCCGTTCTACATTCGACTCTATTTCTCCGTGCTACATGTACGAAAAATTCAATTTTTTTAAAAAATCGCTCCCCAAAAAATTAGTTTTTTTTTAAAAATATCCCTCCCCAAAAGAATCCCGCCACCAAAAAAAGATCACCCCTTCACACTACCTGCCCTCCACCCGCCCTCGCCCCCACCCCACCTCCAAAAAAAACCCATTCATTTTTGTGTTCGTGTTATTTGGTTGAAAAACCAAAATAAAATTTTCCTGAAAAAATATCTAAGAGTAAAATAGTCTAAAAATATGTTTGTTTTTCAAGAAATAACACGAAAAAATTAACTTTCAACTTTTTTTTAATTTTAGTTCTCAACACCGATACAGCAGTCTGTGTCTATGAAAGTTTTGATCAAATCCGATGTTAATTATAATTAGGAACAAGATGTTTATATATAGTATATTTAAAACAGAATAACAATACAGTGGTGTCTACATAACAATGTTTGTTTATTTCATCTTATCATTAATAATAATTCACTAACATCGTGAATCACTAAAAGCCTTTCGAAATAGTTATTGTTATATACTATTATATATAATAAAGTAATACTCATACAGTTTTCACCTTTTATCTGAAGTAAAATCAAACAAACCAATGCCGTAACCAGAATATGATAAACTATACTGAAGGGAAAAAGAAATGCGACACTTGAATTTCCGCTATATATTGTATATGCTGCACACTTAATTCCACATAATATTATTCCAAAGAAATCCCAAGATGTTTTGTAAGAAAAGAAAAAACTTGCAGTTAGTTAGAGAAAGGACACAACTGTGATGTTAAAGACGTTTTAATCACAGTACACTTTAACAAGAAATTCATGAATGTTGAAATTCCTCTTTGGAAAATTGAGTCATTTCAGTTACGGTATTGCATTTAACGTAAAGACTTTGCAAAATGTTGAATCCTAAGTTTGCTCACTTGCTTGAGCCAACTTGGTCACGGGGCAAAGAATAGGGCCACTGCAGATCCCTTTGGAGAGGTAGGCAGAGGGGTAGAATCCCCCCAAATTCATGTTCATTTTATCATTGTTTGTTCATGTTCATTAAAGGTCTTCATCATGATCCCTGCATTGTTTCAGGTGCCATCTCGCTCACATCAAAAGAGCAGTGGCAGAAAAACAATAAACATGGCTCCAGCGTAAATGGAGTTTCTAAGATAGAATTTTCAGCAACTCTACAGTTCAGGGTGAGAAGGTTCTAGGCCCATTTGCCATATTTTATCTCGATGTACATGGAGGATGAGCCTGGCATGCTCATGCCTGTTAGGCGCCATATAACCATTCATGTGTTGGTGCGCTTTAAAACCCAATTCAATTTTCCGAAAGGAAAGGTCTTACGCAGCCATGCACCATTCGATTAACATATTCTACATACAATATATGGCGAAATATTCCCGTGTCGCGTTTCTTTTTCCCTTCAATATAGTTTATGATATTCTGGTTACGGCATAGGTTTGTTTGATTTTACTTCAGATAAAAGGTGAAAACTGTATGAGTATTACTTTATTATATATATAATAGTATATAACAACAACTATTGCGAAAGGCTTTTAGTGATTCACGATGTCAGTGAATTATTATTAATTATTAATGATAAGATGAAATAAAGAAACATGTTTATGTAGACACCACTGGATTGTTATTCTGTTTTAAATATACTATGTATAAAATCTTGTTCCTAGTTGCGTTTAACATCGGATTTGATCAAAACTTTCATGGACACAGGCTGCTGTATCGGTGTTGAGAACTAAAATTTGAATTTGAATTTGGGTTTTAAGGCGCACCAACACATGAACTAAAAAAAAAAGTTAAAAGTTTATTTGTTCGTTTTATTTCTTGAAAACAAACATATTTTAGACTATTTTACTCCGCGATATTTTTTCAGGGAAACTATTTTTATTTTGTTTTTTCAACAAATAACACGAAAACAAAAGTGAATTTCTTTTTTATTTTTATGGGAGGCGGGGGTGCGGGATGGGGGTGGAGGGGTGATATTTTTTGTTGGGGGTGGGGCGATTCTTTTGGGGAGTTCTGTTATTTTTAATTAAATATTTTGGGGAGGGATTTTTTAAAAAAAAATGAATTTTTCGTAGCACGGAGAAATAGAGTCGAATGTAGAACGGGGAACTCATGTCGAATGTAGAACGGAGGACTGGGTTCGAATGTAGAACGGAGAACTAGTTTAGAATGTAGAACGGAGAACTGCAGTTGAATGTAGAACGGAGAACTGGAGTCGAATGTTGAAGAGAGAACTAGAGTCGAATGTTGAACGAAGAACTCAAGTCAAATGTAGAACGGAGAACTAGTTTCGAATGTAGAACGGAGAACTGCAGTTGACTGTAGAACGGAGAACTCAAGTCGAATGTAGAACGGAGAGCTCAAGCTGAATGTAGAACGGAGAACTGGAGTCGAAAGTAGAACGGAGAACTCAAGTTGAATGTAGAACGTAGAACTGGAGTCGAATGTTGAACGGAGAACTCAGGTCGAATGTAGAACGGAGAACTCAAGTTGAATGTAGAACGGATAACTGGAGTCGAATGTAGAATGTAGAACTCATGTCGAATGTAGAACGGAGAACTTGGTTCGAATGTAGAACGGAGAACTGGGTTCGAATGTAGAACGGAGAACTGGAGTCGAATGTAGAACGGATAACTCATGTAGAATGTAGAACGGAGAACTGGGTTCGAATGTAGAACGGAGAACTAAGTTTGAATGTAGAACGGAGAATGTAGAACGCAGAGTCAACTTCACACACATGAAAGAAAATATGTACTTAGACTAGTAACAATGGTTTTACATGTACACAGATCTGTTAAAGGGACACATGGCAATCTTGATTTTTTAACAACTAGCGGCGTCCCGTTAGTTTTACTACATACATTGCATTTGTTCAATCATTAATGTTAAATATAAGAATGTATTAAGCCATTTGTTTTTGCATATTATTAATTTTTGATATTATTGCAACAATAATATATTAAAACTTATAGTATAATAAGACGAAATAGTGAAAACTTAAAATTTGATTTATTTAAATCTAAACAGGGTAAAAGTAAACATGATACTGGATATATAAATCGAGACACCCATTTCAAATACTTCAAGATTGCCGTGTGTCCCTTTAAGTATGCATGTCCATATATTCTTCAAAGCCAAAGGAGGTACAAAAAACTCATTTCTAACAAACTGATCTAGTACAGTTTGTCAACATTTCATATACCACGCAGCTGATTTTTGCTGTAAATATCTGAACTGCTCTTCACTACAGTAAGTTACCGACTACACGTGTACTGTACAGTCTATCTACTTTCGGTTTCTCTACACGGGAATATGTGTAACACACGAAAACGATGACAAGGCGTAAGCTGAACATATAATTTTAAATAAATAAATATGGTCCGTAATTTTAATTCAAATCAGGTTAAACAAATTAATTCTTGTCCAGAGCATCAATTGAAAACTACTAAATAGATATGAATAACCCTAGCCGAGGGTCTATTAAAAGTTTGCCAAAAAGGTGATACACTCGGAGTGACTTCCCTTTGATATATACGGTAGATAAAAATCCGAAATTTATCCTAAAATTCATCAACTTTCAGACTCCAGTGTATAAAACAAAAATACAAGTTCAACTATTAGCCAAAGATACCAGTACAACTATTAGCCAAATAAATAAATATGGTTCAGTTACCGTTCGCTTCCTGAAATATTCGCTGTCGCATCCTGCAGTTCTCATATCCGCATCCTCTCGAACTTATGTGTAGAATCTCCCATTCGCAACGTCTCGAATTTCTGCAGGGAGCAGTTAGTAATTTCGCAGCGACACTGAACGTCATAATGGTGAGTTAATACAATTAAGACGTTAAGTGGAGCTACGGTCGATAAACAAATCGAAACATACCGGTTGATAATGATAGGGTAGAAATACAATAAGAAAACAACTCATTTAGCGAAGAACACCCATTAGAAAGTTGCAATATGGTAGTGTTGAAATTGTCACAAAGAAACAAGAAATATAAACACAAGGGAAAACCAATTAACCCGTTAAGACTTAGCGGTTGCAAGTTACAATGTTGCATTGTTGCATTTGTCACAAATAATTAAGAAGTATGCAGCATATACATACATAGGGTTTTTGCGGAAATAAAAATAACAAATGAGGAAAATGAAAAGTAATACAAAGCATTGAGAAAATAACATTAGAGATGATAGCAAGATGCCATATACATATATGCAATAAGCAATAAAGCAACATAGACTTATGTCGGCTATGCCCTTCCATACTTATGATACACAAAATCCGTTCATTGATTTGCTCAACTCAAGTGGTATTTCTCAAGTGGTGTTATGGGATGAATTCAATGTTGTGTTTAAAGATGTACCTAGGAAATTAAAGGGTGTTAAGGAGTTACACATGAATGATATGATTGATAGATTGCGAAATCTGAGCCAGGTTCGAATTGAGCAAGGGCCAATTATTCCAACTTGGTTACTTGTTGTTATTATACTAGTAGGTGATCTGTTACTAGGGGTCATAATCTTTATGTATAGGAAGCACATTTGGTCAGGCATGCAGAGTAAGAGTAGTGACAGTAGACGTAGATCCTCGGCCGAAAAGTCGGTAGCCAGTATAGAGCCCGGTGGTGACGACGCTAATGGAGGTGAACCTAACTCCAAACCGATGGGATCGTTTATCAAGCAGTTGTACCCAATGTTGGACATGGCGACGAATTAGACTACAGCGATGTAACACTAGACAAGGTCCTGTGTGTGACTGTGCACGTGATACAGAACTGTGGGTAACTCGATTAGTTTAAGCGCGAGAGTATACGAATGATTGGCGAAGAACAACGAGTAACCAATGGACACTTGTCTACATTTATATATGTGCGATTACCTTAGATGTGTATGCAGGAAACGACAATGAACTTATTTTAACTTAAACGTAACCATATATATGATAACATTTGATGAAAGCTACAACTCAGATAAGTAACATTGAACGAAACCAATGGCGATGTACAATCCAGAAATAATTGCTATATACATACTTGTAATAAGTATGTATTACCGGTTCTCATATTCTGATTCAAAGTGAGAGGAACGTGAGAGGCGCGTGCGCGGATTCGTTATTCCACTTCGACGGGAGCCTTAGCAATGACGATGAAGAGACGAAAACCACAGCGACGAGGGCATTCCAGGGACGCGTGAAGTGACGATATCCGGACGTGGACGACACTGAACAATTATAGTGAACTATGAACTGTGATGGACATTAATTTGTCTTAATCTTCACAATAGGTGTTTCGATTTTATACACATTTAGTGATGTATTGAAAGTGATATTAATTCATTCAGGACAATAAACAGTTATCATTTATAGATGTGTGCATGCTATTGCTTGTTTTATTTTATGTCGGTTATATTACTTGTGCATGCTATTGATTGTAGTACATGTCATATTTGATTTTATTTATTTTAATACTTCATGAATTAAGAAATAACTTGCAATGTCATTTTAGAGAAATCTTTGCACAAATATTTCTCCGGTCATTGGAGGTATGTAACAGAGTCATGCATGGGGGAGTTAACTTATACATCATCATGCCTCTTTCATGGGTATTTCACTAATGCTGACAACTATATGTCTATAACTGGTAAAATTTAGCCATTGAATTATACATGTATGTTAGGGTCAGCAGATGAAACGGGGAGTTCATAAGTGGTTAAGTGACACCATCCTGATATACTAGGACATGAATGATATTTGAACTTTAGTTATCTAAAGACGTAGGATGCTGTTGTTTCCTCATTAAAAATTGTCATTCAGTTGACCAATCAAACTTTGACCACTGTTTAATCATCATATTAGTGATACTTACGACAAGATACGAAGATTAGACATCCTCTAGAACAGGGTTCGTTTAGTGGGGCAGTTAGTATATATCGGCCTGCATACAGCGGTAGAGACACAGCGTTACGGCAGGCAGATAGTGCTAAAGGTTAGGCTGTCTGTTAGGATCATGGTTCGATAAAGAACGGTTCGATGTTACGAACTTGGCTGGTGTTTACGGCAACACGATTGTTGTTAGAGTTAGGAAGTAAATGAATCTGACTCTGTTGCAGAAGTAACTGATTAACTTTGTGTTTTGAGCTGAACTTGCTTACATCAACGATTACTTGTTTAATAAATTATACGATCACTTTGTTATTCAACTTAATAAACTATACGAACTTTGACACGTGTGTGTTATGTTGTTATAGGAGTCCTGCTGTGCCAATTAGTTCTTATCAGAAATATGCATAGTTTTAGCGAGAATGACGCAGTTTTCTAGTCTCTTATAGACTTCATCTGATCGGCGCCTTTAGATGTGCACTAATAGTTTAGTTTCTTTTGACTTTGTATATTTTTTCACAAGTGTATTGCTGTACCTTTATGTTTTATGTTTTATGTTTGTAACTCTCTGATGAAGCCGTATTGGCGAATACCGGTTTGGAGTATTAAGTTGTAAAGCCCTGTTGAACAATAAGTTCCCATACCGTATTTACTTTGTGTCTATTGTTCATGCACCAATTCTGGGTCCAGTGTTTAGACAGTTTTTTTCGTTCGATGTATAAGTAATTCTTTCTTCCGATGCGTTGCTTTGGAGATTCTGGGAGATGCGTCATATATGACGGTCGATTTTATTTTGTGGTGTAGGCAGACCACCCACTTTTCCTGAGTTGAGCCAATACTGTTCTCCTCCCGCCATCAGTAAGAATCGACATTTCCACACAAGTCAAAATCACAGTGGAATTCGAACCCGCGGCGGTGAGCGGCGAGACAAAACGTCGTTAACCACTCGGCCAAGGAGACGCTTGCTCAGTAGGAAATATATATATAAACAGTTGAACTACCCTGTATAGTCAAATGCTGTACATTGTGTTTATGTGATTCTCATTTTCAGACTGACGTTTGCACCTACCTGAACCATCATACGGATGTGAGCATGAAAGTCAGGAATAAACCGCAGACACATTTTTCCACAGTTTTGAGATCATATGGGCAGGAATTATATCACGAGGGCTGAAAACACGACATGCTTCTGATTGAGACAAACTATTATATATTGTGTGATATATCACACTTAGAGATAGATTATTTGTATTTGATATAACATTGTGTTAACGTTAATTTTAATTCTGACATGACAAGCAAATACAAGAGTCTGGTAAAATATACCATAAAAAATTAAAGTGGGTGGGGTAAATCAATATCTGTTTTAACTTATTTTCTCATATTGTGTATATTATATACTGATACAATGTTTGTAATTCAATTAGATGTGATGTTTGTATATCAGGTGTATATATGCAAGTCATTTAAATGACTTTTGCTATATAATAAATAAAACCAAAGCACATACATTTATCTTTTACTGTAATAAAATGATGAGTCTATAACATTTTTGATTGTTAACTCTTTTAAATGAAGACCGACCTATACTTTTTATCTCATTTATTTGATAACCTTATAATTCTCTATTATATTCCAGTTTATTATAAATTACTTGTTATTATTTCTATAAACAAGAGGCCCAAGAGGGCCTGTGGACGCTCTACTGGCTAAAGATAAAGTTTATGCACAAGGGGCCATAACTCTTTCAAATATCGTTCAACCAGAACATGATGATGATATAGGCAACTAACCTTGGTACTGATTGTCCCTATCAAGTTTCGTTGAAATCCAGCCAGAGGTTCAGGAGAACTAGTCTGTACAAAGTTAGTGTATTAAAACTTTTAAGGGGCCATAACTCTGCCAAAATTCATTCAACCAGAACACGGCAATGATAGGTGCAACTAGGCTTGGTACTGATCATCCCCATCAAGATTCATTGAAATCCAGCAAGGAGTTCAGAACAGACTAATCTGGACGTTTCTCTATTAAAACCTTTAAAGGGCCATAACTCTGACAAAAATCATTCAACCCAAATATGGCGATAATATGCACAACTAGGCTTGATACTGATCATCCTTGTCAAGTTTCGTTAAAATCCAGCCAGGGGTTCAGGAAAACTAGCCCGGAAAATGTTTGTGTATCAAAAACCTTTAAAGGGCCATAACTTCACCAAAAATCTGTTAATCGGAATGCGACGATGATATGCACAACTAAACTTGTTGCTGATCATCCCTGTAAAGTTTCGTTGAAATGTGGGGTAACGTTCAGGAAAACTAGTCAGGACAAAGTTTGTGTATTAAAACCTTTAAAGGGACATAACTCCGCCAAAATCATTCAACTGGAACACAGTGATGATATGTACAACTAGGCTTGGTACTGATCATCTCTGAAAGATTTCAATGAAATTTGGCCAAATGAAGGCCCTTTCTTCTTAATGAGGCCAAAATATAGCATATTTCAGAAAATAAAATCAAGGGCGATAACTCCGGTGTAAATGGTCCAATCTGGCTGGTTTTCGTACTTGTCTGAGCTTTCATTTATATTAACAATCTGGTAAAGTTTGGTAAAGATCTGACAAAAAATGAAGACCCTATCGTATTAATGAGGCAAAATATAGCATTTTTAACTAAATCAAGGGCCACAACTCCGCTGTTGCTGTCCGATCTGGCTGATTTTCGAACTTGTCCAAGCTTTCATTGATATTAACAATCTGGTAATTTTTGGTAAATATCGGATGAAAAATGAAGACCCTGTCTTCTTAACGAGGCAAAATATAGCCTTTTTTAACTAAATCAAGGGCCATAACTCCACTGTTACTAGTCCGATCTGACTGGTTTTCGAACTTATCCGAGCTTTCATTAATATTAACAAGATGGTAAAGTTTGGTAAAGATCGGATGAACAATGAAGCCCTATCGTATTAACGAGGCAAAATATAGCATTTTGAACTAAATCAAGGGCCATAACTCAGATGTTACTAGTCCAATATGAATGGTTTCAAATTTGTCCGAGCTTTCATTGATATTAACAATCTGATAACATTTGGTAAAGATCAGCTGAACAATGAAGCCCCTATCATCTTAACGAGGCAAAATATAGCATTTTTAATTAAATCAAGGGCCATAACTCCGCTGTTACTGATCCGATATGGCTGGTTTTCAAACTTTTTTGAGCTTTCAACGACATTAACAATGTGGTAAAGTTTGGTAAAGATAGGATGAACAATGAAGCCCCTATTGTCTTAACGAGGCAAGCTATAGCATTTTGAACTAAATCAAGGGCCATAACTCCGCCGATACTGGTCCGATGTGGCTGGTTTTCAAACTTGTCCTAGTTTTTATTGGTATTAACAATCTGATTAAGTTTGGTAAAGATCGGATGAACAATGAAGCCCCTATCGTCTTAACGACGCAAAATATAGCATTTTGAACTAAATCAAGGGCAATAACTCCGCTGTTAATAGTTTAATCTAGCTGGTTTTCAAACTTGTCCAAGCTTTTATTGATATCAACAATCTGTGCAAGTTTGGTAAAGATCAAATAATAAATGAAGGTGCTAGAGTGTTCACAAGGCTTAATATGGCATTTTTCAGCAAAACAAGGGCCATAACTCCATTGAAATTATTTCGATCTTGCCGGTTTTCGAACTTGTTTGAGCTTTCATTGATATAAAGACACTGGCAACGTTAAGTAAAGATCCGATTAATATTGAAGTCCCTAGAGTGTTCACAAGGCAGAAATAGCATTTTTCAGAAAAAACAAGGGCCATAACTCCCGTGTTACTGATCTGATTTAGCTGGTTTTCGAACTTGTTTGAGCTGTCATTTATATTAACAATCTGTGCAAGTTTGGTAAGGATCAAATAATAAATGAAAGTGTTAGAGTGTTCACAAGGCAGAAAATGGCATTTTTCAGAAAAAAACAAGGGCCATAACTCTAGTGTTACTGACCCAATTCAGCTGGTTTTCAAACTTGTCCAAGCTATAATTAGTATTAACAAACTATGCAAGTTTGGTAACGATCAAATAATAAATGAAGGTGCTAGAGCGTTCACAAGGCAGAAAATAGCAATTTTCAGAAAAAACAAGGGCCATAACTCCGGTGTAACTGATCCGATTTGGTTGGTTTTCGATCTTGTCCGAGCTTTCATTAATATTAACAATCTGTGCAAGTTTGGTAAAGATCAAATAATAAATGAAGGTGCTAGAGTGTTCACAAGGCTTAATATGGCATTTTTCAGCAAAACAAGGGCCATAACTCCATTGAAATTATTTCGATCTTGCCGGTTTTCGAACTTGTTTGAGCTTTCATTGATATAAAGACACTGGCAAAGTTAAGTAAAGATCCGATTAATATTGAAGCCCCTAGAGTGTTCACAAGGCAGAAAATAGCATTTTTCAGAAAAAACAAGGGCCATAACTCCGCTGTTACTGATCCGATGTGGCTGGTTTTCAAACATTTTCGAGCTTTCAACGGCGTTAACAATCTGATAAAGTTTGGTAAAGATCAGATGAACAATGAAGCCCCTATCGTCTTAACGAGGCAAAATATAGCATTTTGAACTAAATCAAGGGCAATAACTCCGTTGTTAATAGTCCAATCTAGCTGATTTTCAAACTTGTCCAAGCTTTTATTGATATCAACAATCTGTGCAAGTTTGGTAAAGATCAAATAATAAATGAAGGTGCTAGAGTGTTCACAAGGCTTAATATGACATTTTTCAGGAAAACAAGGGCCATAACTCCATTGAAATGATTTCGATCTTGCCGGTTTTCGAACTTGTTTGAGCTTTCATTGATATAAAGACACTGGCAAAGTTAAGTAAAGATCCGATTAATATTGAAGTCCCTAGAGTGTTCACAAGGCAGAAAATAGCATTTTTCAGAAAAAACAAGGGCCATAACTCCCGTGTTACTGATTCGATTTAGCTGGTTTTCGAACTTGTTTGAGCTGTCATTAATATTAACAATCTGTGCAAGTTTGGTAAGGATCAAATAATAAATGAAAGTGTTAGAGTGTTCACAAGGCAGAAAATGGCATTTTTCAGAAAAAAACAAGGGCCATAACTCTAGTGTTACTGACCCAATTCAGCTGATTTTCAAACTTGTCCAAGCTATAATTAGTATTAACAAACTATGCAAGTTTGGTAACGATCAAATAATAAATAAAGGTGCTAGAGCGTTCACAAGGCAGATAATAGCAATTTTCAGAAAAAACAAGGGCCATAACTCCGGTGTGACTGATTTGATTTGGCTGGTTTTCGAACTTGTCCGAGCTTTTATTAATATTAACAATCTGTGCAAGTTTAGTAAAGATCAAATAATAAATGAAGGTGCTAGAGTGTTCACAAGGCTTAATATGGCATTTTTCAGCAAAACAAGGGCCATAACTCCGGTGAAATTATTCCGATCTGGCTGGTTTTCGAACTTGTCCGAGCTTTCATTGATATTAACAAGCTGTTAACGTTTGGTAAAGATCGGATGAAAATTGATGGCCCTAGAGTTCAAAAGTTAACAACGGACGACGGACGACGGACGGACGACGGACGGACGACGGACAACTCGCCATCCCATAAGCTCTGCTGGCCTTCGGCCAGTAGAGCTAAAAAGAGTATGATAATGGACCTTTGGAAACGCATACGAAATATTGCAGTCTCGGTTTAATTGAGACTGTTTGTCTTGCCCAAAATTTGCCGAAAACTGCAATTTTCTGTGATATTTTTTGTTTCATTAGAAGATGTGCTGAAATTGAAAACTTCAAAGGTTTCTCCTATTTTTATAATTTTAAGGGTTTTCTTACTTTTGTATTGATGACCTGTTTAGCTTCTCATAACTTTTTTTCATTTGCTTCTTTCTTTTTTATCTAAAATATTGGGTGATTTCTAAAGCCATACCCAATGTTTAGCTGATTCTGAATTTAAAACCCCTCTTTGGGCTTTGAGGGCGTTTTACAAAAGATTAATATTGCTAAAAAGTTAAATCACCGACACATCATTATTTTTCCAGAAACTAACTAGTAATATGTTAGTCTTCATAAAAAACAGGGAGATTAAAAATGCTTGTTATACTGATATTCACCATAGTTCACCCTTAAGTTATTTTGCCTCATAATAAATGGTATTCAGTATACATTTCTCAAATATCGTTATAGTTCAGTGGATAGAGAACTGGACTTGAAATCAGAAGGTCGTTTGTTCGAGCCCCGAAAGAGGCTAACTATTTTTTTTTGTAACATTACTGTTAGCTTTGTATAGGTACGACGTGTACAGGTCGATGTATATACAGTGAATTCCTGCGCTATATTTGCTCGCTTAAATACCCGATTTCGACATGAGGTGGTGAACGTGAAGTTACAAATAAAGACATTCCTACAAAGAATAAATCGATTGATATAGAGACTCTCTAGCTTTAAGCCGGTGCTATGGGCGTGAGAGATGTTGCCTCTTACATTACTTGTCATGAACATTCTCAATAACACCAAGTCTGCTACTTTATTCTCGTGGTTGTGTTTCTTGCTTCTAAAGGATCTCCCGTATCAGTATTTATTAACATTGACACTAGCGTTGATTTAATGCAGAGTGGCGGCAGGATCTCCCTTATCCAGTCCTACAAACATGTCTAAGTTTCCCAAAATTCCCCTTTTTTCTTATCTGGGAGGTCATAATTACCTATTAAATTGGAATGACAAGCTTCACCACAAGTATAATAAATGGGCAGATCAGGTTACCAGTACTGGTCAGTGATCAGATGTTTTTTCTGAGATATTCTCTAGCTTCCTATTTCGCAATTCATTTAGAACTGAGAGTTATGTTTTTACAGATCATTATTGTACGAATTTCTCTAACACATTTGTGTTGTACTTTTTAATTAAAATTAAATAGTTATATTTTATCAAATTAGTACATCAGAAGGTATTTCAATACATTGTCTATATAAAGAAAGATGCCTGCAATTTGTCTTATGTAGGTAAATCAGTAAAATGCTGCGCAGTGTAATAATTATAACTTTGATAACACTCGACTGAATAACCCGAATTTTTAAAAAAAAAATCATGTTCGTCCTCCGAGTGTATTTGACACCTATCTCCTCCTACATTGTTTGAGGTACGAACTTGAAACTTTGGTATATAATTATGATAGGAATATATGTGTAGTTGCGCAAGGGTTTATTAACGTTTTCTTACCTATCCAGGGGACATGGTTGGGTGTGTGTGATGGGAGAGGGCGTCGTTTTACATTAAAAGTACAATTACTCCCACATGCTTAAAGGGACACATGGCAATCTTGAAGTTTTTATCAAGCATTTAAATTAGCACCACTAATCCAGTATCATTTTGACTTTAAACTGGTTGAATATAATTAAACATTTTTCTTATTCTACCACAGGTTTCAATATATTATTGGTACAATATTCTTAAAAGTTTAGTAATATGAAACAATAATTTGGTTTATACATTTTCTATAATTAATATTAATAAATGAACAAATGCAAGGTATGTAGAAAAAAACGAACAGGATGCCGCGAGTTTTTAAAGAATCAAGATTGCCGTGTGTCCCTTTAACTGCAGGAGGATGAAATTGTCTTTGTATTATCGTTGGCTCAATGTCAATACATATACAAGAAAAATTTGATGCAAAGCATCAAGTGCCCGCTAAAAAATTATAGTCATTCAAATTAATTGAAAAAAAAGCATTAATTGCAAGAGAAAACAAGAAGTGTTTGTGAAACACTATTTAGGTGAAAGGTCATGGTGAAGGTATAAAATGTTGGTACTTATGGAAAGGTCTTGTCACAAAGAATAGACATGTGAAATATGAAAGCCCTATCTGTTATGGTTAAAAAATTAGGATCAAGGTTAAAAGTTTTAAAAATGTAGGTCAAAGGTCACAGTCAAGGTAGCATGGTGAAAGGTGTTGGTACTGATCAAAAGATCTTGTAATAAGGAATACTCGTACACATGTGAAAAATAAAAGCCCTATATCTTACGGTTCAAAAGTTACGATGAAGGTTAAAGTTTTCAAAATGTAGGTCAAAGGTCAATGTGTAGATCACAAGGTAAAAAAGTTTGGTACTGATGGAAAGGTCTTGTTACAAGAAATACACATGTGAAATATAAAAGCCCTATTTGTTACAGTTCAAAAGTTATGATAAAGGTTAAACTTTTAAAAATGTAGGTCAAAGGTCACAGTTAAAAGGTTTGGTACTGATGATAAGGTCTTGTCAAAAGGAATACACATGTGAAATATGAAAGCCCTATCTGTTATGGTTCAAAAGTTATAATAATAATGGTTAAAATTTAAAAGATGTAGGTCAAAGGTCACGGCCACAAGGCAAAAAGTTTGGTAGTATGGGAAGGTCTTGACACAAGGAATACACAAGTGAAATATGAAAACCGTATCTTTTACGGTTCAAAAGTTATGATCAAGGTAAGTTTTCAAAATGTAGTTCAAAGGTCATGGTAAAGGTAAAAAAGTTTATTAATGATGGAAACGTCTTGTCACAATGAGTACACATGTGATATATGAAAGCCCTATTGCTTACGGTTAAAAAGTTATGATAAAGGTTAAAGTTTTCAAAATATAGGAGGTCACAAGGAATACACATGTGGAATCCTTTTTTTTTTTTTTAATTTTAAGTGTTGCCAAAATATTATTATCATTTGTAAAATATAGCATAAAGCATGTGTTATGAAGGAATGGGTGCTTACATAATGGTTGTTATGTTGGGAAATAAATGAAAATAAATTAGTGTTAGAGTAAAACTGTTTTATTAGCATACTGCACCATTGTTTGAACAATCATGACAGAAAAACTTATATAAAAATATAAAACTATTTTAATGTGGCACATTTTGAATGATGGAATCATTTAAAAACAATAAAATACTCATGAATGAAAATGTCAATGGAATTTAGTAATTATCAAATGTATGTTATTTGTTAAAATTTAAAAGTTTTAATGAAACAAATATTGTTTTATAGTATATAAATAATATATCAAAAATGGTAACATTTTAAATGAAGTTATGATTTTGGCACTTTATATTATTTAACAGTGAGACAAAAATATAGGAGTTTTAAGAACATTGAAAATCTAAAAAATATTTTTTTATGAAAAAATAATAGCATTTAAAACAAAAAACTTAAAAATATAAAAATAAAACTTATCTACACTATTTACATGTACAATGATTAAGAACAAAACAAACTGAAATATGATTTATGTTGTTTTGGCACAAATTGAAGTTTGGATAGCAACATAACTATTTACATGACATTGTGGGAAATTGAAAATGAAGTAACATGAACAATAATATGAAAAGCATAAACATTGACATTGAAAAGGTTTTAATGTAAACAATGGTTGGTCAACCTAATTGAAATTTTAACTATTAAAGAAGAGGCCCAAAAGGACCTGTATATGCTGTACTGGTTTTACATTGCAACTAGTCTATGATAGTTAGATAAATGGACTACATGTATAAATATGGTATTTCGTTAATATGCTTGACCTGCCTAAATAATGATTTTAATTAAACTAAAGGGAGGTAATTTGGTAAAGTGTAAACAAGGCAAAATAGAGGCTTTTGTAAATTAAGGCCCCTTAACCCTGGTCCTACTAACATGTTGTTTTTTTTAATTCAAGGGCAGATAACTCTAGACATACTGGTCCGATAAAGCCCATAATCAAATTCATCCGAGACCTTGTGGCTATATACATTGTGACATAGTTTGATTAAGATTGCTTCAGATATACGGTTGCTAGAGTTTAAACAACAAAATTGCTAACAGACGGACGGACGAACGACAGGCCATCTCATAAGGTCGTCGTAGAGCTAAAAAATAAACTATGATCTGAAAGTTCCAACAAAAAAATAAGAAATGGAATTTATGGGAAAATGGCAAAATATATCATGAGAAAAGAAAATAATTTTTATGCCAGTTGACCGAATGACCTAGTACAATACCAATTTGAAAAAACTTTAAAAAAGCCAAAGCAAGTATGCTACATATGACACTGTTGGTATTTGAGATAATAACATATTTAAAACAACCAAAAAAGTATAAAAAATATAGAAATAAAACTAATCTACACTATTTACATGTACAATGATTAAGAAGAAAACAAACTGAAATATTATTTAACATTTACATAATCATTTCTTCAATAGGTAGGTATACAATGATTTTTTTTATATAAAATGCACAAATTATTTACCCATTTTGCATGATAATGACTGAATGTGTTGATAAAATGACGTTTATATATAAACATACATCAGTCGACAACTGATTTACACAATTTGCATGAAAATGTCTGGGTGTGTAAATCAGTTGTCATTTTTTTTTAAACACATACATCAGTGGACAGCTGATTTACAAGTTTTGCATGAAAATGACTAAAATTGAAAATCAGTATAAAATGACTTTTTTATATATAAACATACATCAGTCGACAACTGATTTACACAATTTGCATGAAAATGTCTACTCATGAATGAAAATGTCAATGGAATTTAGTAATTATCAAATGTATGTTATTTGTTAAAATTTAAAAGTTTTAATGAAACAAATATTGTTTTATAGTATATAAATAATATATCAAAAATGGTAACATTTTAAATGAAGTTATGATTTTGGCACTTTATATTATTTAACGGTGAGACAAAAATATAGAAGAAGTTTTAAGAACATTGAAAATCTAAAAAATATTTTTTTATGAAAAAATAATAGCATTTAAAACAAAAAACTTAAAAATATAGAAATAAAACTTATCTACACTATTTACATGTACAATGATTAAGAACAAAACAAACTGAAATATGATTTATGTTGTTTTGGCACAAATTGAAGTTTGGATAGCAACATAACTATTTACATGACATAGTGGGAAATTGAAAATGAAGTAACATGAACAATAATATGAAAAGCATAAACATTGACATTGAAAAGGTTTTAATGTAAACAATGGTTGGTCAACCTAATTGAAATTTTAACTATTAAACAAGAGGTCCAAAAGGGCCTGTATACGCTGTACTGGTTTACAGTGCAACTAGTCTAAGATAGTTAGATAAATGGACTACATGTATAAATATGGTATTTCGTTAATATGCTTGACCTGCCTAAATAATGATTTTAATTAAACTAAAGGGAGGTAATTTGGTAAAGTGTAAACAAGGCAAAATAGAGGCTTTTGTAAATTAAGGCCCCTTAACCCTGGTCCTACTAACATGTTTTTTTTTTAATTCAAGGGCAGATAACTCTAGACATACTGGTCCGATAAAGCCCATAATCAAATTCATCCGAGACCTTGTGGCTATATACATTGTGACATAGTTTGATTAAGATTGCTTCAGATATACGGTTGCTAGAGTTTAAACAACAAAATTGCTAACAGACGGACGGACAAACGACAGGCCATCTCATAAGGTCGTCGTAGAGCTAAAAAATAAACTATGATCTGAAAGTTCCAACAAAAAAATAAGAAATGGAATTTATGGGAAAATGGCAAAATATATCATGAGAAAAGAAAATAATTTTTATGCAAGTTGACCGAATGACCTAGTACAATACCAATTTGAAAAAACTTTAAAAAAGCCAAAGCAAGTATGCTACATATGACACTGTTGGTATTTGAGATAATAACATATTTAAAACAAACAAAAAAGTATAAAAAATATAGAAATAAAACTAATCTACACTATTTACATGTACAATGATTAAGAAGAAAACAAACTGAAATATTATTTAACATTTACATAATCATTTCTTCAATAGGTAGGTATACAATGATTTTTTTTATATTAAATGCACAAATTATTTACCCATTTTGCATGATAATGACTGAATGTGTAGATAAAATGACGTTTATATATAAACATACATCAGTCGACAACTGATTTACACAATTTGCATGAAAATGTCTGGGTGTGTAAATCAGTTGTCATTTTTTTTAAACACATACATCAGTGGACAGCTGATTTACAAGTTTTGCATGAAAATGACTGAAATTATAAATCAATTGTCTTTTATTTCTAAACATACATCAGTGGACAACAGATTTACACAATTGCATAAAAATGTCTGGATGTGTAAATCAGTTGTCTTTTTTTTTATAAACATACATCAGTGGACAACTGATTTTCACGTTTTGCATGAAAATGACTGAAAGTGAAAATCAGTTGTCTGTTTTAATATATAAATATACACCAGTGGACAACTGATTTACAAATTTTATTTGTACAGAGAAGAGGCAAGGCTTATATTGAAAATGACTGGAAGCAAATTGTGATATGAAATAAGAAATTTTGGTAGAGAATCACCCAAGGATCATTCCTATGAATTTTCTTGGAAGGAGTAGGCTTTTAAAGAGTTTTACATAAGTTGACCTGATGACCTAGTTTTTAATCAGGTCGAAGTCATTTTAGCAATTTTTTATAGAGAATCACACAAGGATCATTCCTATGAAATTTCAATGGATCAGACAACTGGCTTGGGAGGAGAAGGCTTTTAAAGGTTTTTACATAATTTGACCTGGTGACCTAGTTTTTAATCGGGTCAAGGTCGTTTTAGCAATTTTGGTAGAGAATCACCAAAGGATCATTCATGTGAAGTTTAAATGGAATTGGATTACTGGCTTGAGATGAGTAAGCTTTTAAAGCAAAAGTTAACAGAAGGACGGACGCAAAGTGATCACAATAGGTCACCTTGTGAGACTTCGCCTCTTAGGTGAGCAAAAAACACACACTGACCTATCTACACAAATAAAACAAATAGTACAACACAAATATCATGGATTATGGTAATATCAAATTATTTAAATAATCAAAAATAAACAATTAAACAAATTGTTTCAAAAGCATGGCTCATTTGAAAAAATATATAAAATTGTTTAAATGGATTTCAAGAAGAAAAGTAGAAGAAGCACATAAGTCAAGCAAAATTTGTAAAATGAAGATGGGTTTTTAAATGATAATTAATGCTTTAAATTTTAAAAAAGTAAGAATAGTTTTAGTTTTTAAATGATGATATTTAGTAAAAATTACAAGACTTAAAATTTTAGGAAAACATGCAAAATTATTTAAAACTTTAGCAATGAAGTTATTTAAGAATTATATGTACAAAGGTTAAAAATAAAATATACGACAACATCAGATTATTCACTATTGTTTTTTAAATTTAGAAGTGAAATGAAAAACAGTTCTTGAATAATGAATATTCGTATACAGCCATAATCAAATATAATCTTGTTGTCAAAAAACTGTACATGTTGCTGTTTTCAATACACTGTACAAGTAACTGTAAGGCTATCAAGTTTAATGTAAATATGAGTAAATCTAACTAAAATATTTAATTGTTTCAATACTAGATGGAAAGAGTTAAGTTCAATACTATCATGTTTAATTGCTCAAAAATTTGTCAACATTTTTTTTCAATGCTTAATTTTCAATACTAGTATAGTGATATTTTATCATCCAAAAAGTGAAAACTGTACACAATATTTGTTGTAATTCAATATATAAATGATAAACAATATACCTTAACTTGTATTTGAAGAAATTTTTGATCTTTTACACAATATACGTTTGTAATTTAATACATAAACGATGAAACAATATATCCTTAACTTGTATTTTAAGAAAATTTAGAACTTGTTTACATGTTAAAACTGATTTTCACTGAAGCTATACATATTAACGTTAATGCTATTTTGCATATATATGTATTGTACCAAATGTTTTACTGATGAAACTTTATAGATTTATACAATGATGTCGTACAAATTGTTTCTTGAAACTTTGCCTGTAAAATGTACAGGCAGTTTTGAAACGAGCACACAGATTAAATCATCTTCCTCGTCAAAATTCACTTCGCCAAATACCTCAACAGCAGTTTTCTCAAATATTGTAATTGTGGAAGAGGTATGATCTTCTCTTGTCAGGGAAACCTTTACTCTGAAGGTAACTTCCGAGCTTGCCCCTCCACAGGTTGGACACTTTCCGTCAATCATTTTCTTCTTTCTGCAGTCTGTAAGAATGGAAATAACTTTTTGGATTTTTGGCATAACAACTTTTTTTTATATAATTATGGTTGATAAGTCTGACGACCATTTATAGCACAACACAAATATAATATATTATATATATATATATACACGGAAAGAAAAAAGTGAAGCAAGTGGTTTTCGCTGTATTTGTTGTTTAACACATTCGATGACATATGTAGCCCAGAAAATTGAACATTTATTGCAAATGTTTTTGTTTTTTTGTTAGTAGAACAAAATTCTATTAAATTGCATGCATAACTTAAATTCAATGAAGAAAAGCTTTTCAAAAATCACTATATTTTTTCTGTAAATGGAGGTAATTTTCAAAACTTAAAAGTTAGAAGTTGAAATTTAGTAGATTGTTTAAATTGAAACAGCCATCTTATATTTGTTATGTAATGTTGAAATAAGCTGTTGGGTAATAATAGGAATAAAGCACTGTGCCAGGATGTCATAATCAAAATGTAATGATCACAGTTCAATTAATAGCGTTATGCTAAACTGTTTTTAGCAGTATATGAGTACTTTTATTTTTCAAATAATGTAATTCATAACTTTTTTAATTAATCAAATAAGTGGTGGGAGATAAAATGATGATGAGATGCAATGTTGTGTAGAATAAGGCTAGGATGGGTATTGAATTTGTGACCTGTGGAATGGTTAAAAGTCATGTTTGTAGCTATACTAGTCAGGCTAAGCAGAAATGATAATGAACAGCATACATTGAAAGTCAACATGCACTAAAATGCAGCAGCTTATAAACACTAATTATGATTAAGGAAATTAAAATGGCTTTACTGCTGAACATCTAATGTCACACAAACAAAATAAAACGTTTGTTATTATAAACAGATTTAAATTTGAAATATTTGATTGATTTTCTAACATCTTTTTTATGCCATCAAGTGCTAGAAGATGATAGAATTTTTTTATAGAGGCATTCATTTTGCAATAATTGCACTGTTAGTAAATTCTGATACAGATGGATGGAGGCCCCACATTTTTGTCTGGTAATATTCTTTAAATTAGTAACAAGATATTATTTGGTTATTAATCAGAAGTAATTACTTACTGGAGACTGTACAACACTTGTATGAAACCACTTCAAAGATGCTGTCAATGATTAAAGGTTCAGCAGACGTAGTTTCATCATTAGCAGTGAAGTCTGGATCGTCCTTAAACTGTTTCCAGTCATCTTCTTTGACTTGGACATCCAGTAATGTGTCATCTGATAAGAACTGTGAAAAACAGAAATAAAATGAATATGAAAAGAAAATATTAATATTATAATATGTTGTTGGGCAGTATTTTTAAAAATGAAGTTTATTTGGAGTTAAATGGATAAATTAGTTCAAAGTAAGGTAATAATGGTCAACATATCAAGTTACAACTGTTTTATTATTGAAGAACAATAAAACAATACTAATT
Organism: Cyrtodaria siliqua; assembly: GCA_037043455.1. Lineage (NCBI taxonomy): Eukaryota > Metazoa > Mollusca > Bivalvia > Adapedonta > Hiatellidae > Cyrtodaria > Cyrtodaria siliqua. The sequence continues at coordinate 158,401 of JAWPHD010003752.1, forward strand.
ATTACCCAAGAAACTTCTGAAACAGTCGGTCCAGCCTGTAGAAATATTGACCTTAATAAATAACATTGCTAATGTCAAAAGTACAACATGCCTTTAGTTTTAATCCCATCCAATAAAAAAACACACATAAAAATTAATATTTTTTACATATTGGAAGACAGACTCGTCTTCACTTTTTTTTTATAAGTAGTCAACAATTCAGCGGCAAGCTGAAGAACTGTCACACTAGAGAGCCCAAGTTGGATACATTGCCTGGACACTGGAAAGAGTTAATGTGGGCTTTTAATTTCAAGTTATGACTTTGAAACTTTTTTAACAGTGAAATTTAATCCATCATAACATTTGTGTAAGGCCTTAATGACATGAAAAATTTAACTAATAATTCATCATTGCATTGTTTTATTACACATAACATAATTTAAATACCTGACATGTTGTGTCTGTGGTTGATGTCAGTTGAATTCGATTCTGAAAGGTTTTGGTATAGACACCTGTCACTTCTACCACAGAATCTGGCATGTAGGATGCCGTTGCATTTTTATCAAATAGACAAACTTTGGCAAGTTTTGAAGCGTCTTTGATACACAGACTTCTGACTGCCAGGGTGCCTTCTCTTCGGTGAGTGAGGGGGGAAACCTATTGAAGAAAGAAAAGAAGAAAAAAAAATTGTAGTACATTTTTCTGATAATATTAATTGATATATTTATTTTTTGAAAAATTGTTCTTTTATTACCCATAGGCAGGTTCTTTTTTTTTTTTTAATGTAAAAAAACACATGATAATAATTGAGCTGCTTCATTGACTAAGGTGAGAGCTTAACATAACATTACATTGTATGACAAATATGTGCTGCTCTTTAGATTAAGTTTAACTTACACAAGTTTACATGCATTTAATTAAATTCACAAAAAAATAATATAGTATGAAAACCTTGTTGATATTTCAAAAGGTCAACTTCAAAATGTTCTGATTTGATTATTTTTATGTATTTACTTATTGAGAGAAAGAAGGAAATTTCAATTTAACAAGAGCTGTCGGAGGACAGCGACGCTCGACTATATATATTTTGTCTCAAAAATAAACTTTATCAGAAATGAAAAACTTTTGTATATAAAATAAGCTTTAACAGTAATATAAATTACTTATAACCTATTTAAATGCCATCTTAACATTGTCTTTTTAATTAAAGTCCAAAACAGGGCAACAATTCATCATCAAATCATGTGAGTTTGATTTTTGTACCCTGCCTAATAGTTTTAATGAAAGGAACACATTTTGATAGTTTTCATAAACAGGCAGTGGTTAAGTCCAAAAGGTGCCATAACTCCCTTATAAATCAATTCAGGGTTGTCTTTTTACTCAACCTAATGGCTTTAATGATACAGAACAATTGTGGAAAGTTTCAATCAAATACATGAGATGATCACTTAGAAAATATCCTCTTGCATGAAAACCTTAACTTTGGTATAAGTCCAAAAGGGGCCATAACTCACCCCTTAATAACTTTAAAGTTACTTTTCTGACTCTGCCAAATAGGTTTAATGATAAGAAACACTTGTTGAAAGTTTCAATCCAATATATGCAGTAGTTACTTAGAAAACTTAGAAATTATCCACTTGCATGCAAACCTTAACCTTGGTATTCTAAGTCAAAAAGGGGCCATAACTCACCCCTAAATCAATTCAGAGTTACTTTTCTTACTCTGCCTAATAGGTTTAATGATAAGAAACACTTGTAAAAAGTTTCAATCCAATATATGCAGTAGTTACTTAGAAAACTTAGAAAATATCCACTTGCATGCAAACCTTAACCTTAGTATTATAAGTCCAAAAGGGGCCATAACTCATCCCTAAATCAATTCAGAGTTACTTTTCTTACTCTGCCTAATAGGTTGAATGATAAGGAACACTTGTGGAAAGTTTCAATCCAATATATGCAGTAGTTACTTAGAAAACTTAGAAAATATCCACTTGCATGCAAACCTTAACCTTGGTATTCTAAGTCTAAAAGGGGCCATAATTCACCCCTAAATAAATTCAGAGTTACTTTTCTTACTCTGCTTAATAGGTTTAATGATAAGGAACACTTGTGGAAAGTTTCAATCTAATATATGCAGTTGTTACTTAGAAAACTTAGAAAATATCCACTTGCATGCAAACCTTAACCTTGGTATTCTAAGTCCAAAAGGGGCCATAACTCATCCCTAAATCAATTCAGAGTTACTTTTCTTACTCTGCCTAATAGGTTTAATGATAAGGAACACTTGTGGAAAGTTTCAATCCAATACAAGCAGTGGTTACTTAGAAAATAAGCCTTTGCATGCAAACCTTAACCTAGGGTGTGACGCCAACGCCGACGCCGGGGGTAGTACAATAGCTCTCCTTATATATAAATATATAGTCGAGCTAAAAATGATAGACGGGTAGGTTAATATTCAAACAGAAATGTTGTAAGGGATTTTAACAACAGAATAAAAAAATATTTTTCTTGTAATTAAGTAATAAATAAATGCTTTATAATTATGGACAATGACTATTTATATTTTTTAGAAAATAATGTGAATTTGCAATCTAATTAAGGTTGAAGTATTACAAATGTCCTTAACTGATTATTATGAGTTTTATTGCTGAAGTAATACACAAGAATATAAAAATAGTCAGTAAAAAGAATACATGAATGATGATGGATTGATAACATATTAATATCATTTTATAACATTTAAAAGTATACATACCTGAACAATTCTGCCAATAATTGTGCTCTTTTGTGGGGATTCCAAAGCCTCTTCTAGGGAACGCTTGGTTCCACATGCTGGTTCATCTTCTGGAAGAACCAGCTGATGAGGAAGAAACGTCCCAGTTGGGACTGCAGCTGTGTAGCCTACAGAGCTAGAGCTTACCAGCCAACAATCTTTCCCCTTTTTCACCAGGTTTGAGAACTTATAGGACATGTTCTCTCTAAGCATCGTGAACTTTCCCCGTTGGTAAACTCTAATCAGAAGCAATTCTTCTTGATTGGCTGCCAATAAGTTGAAATACTGCATGGCAGTTTGACTTGACTGGTATTTGATCATTTCTTTAGATTTTTTCAGCACGGTCATTGACACTGTTCTTTTATCTGCAGCAGCCTACAAAACAGGTATTGAGGAACTAATAGGAAATAACCATCAAGGGTATTATTTAATAAAAAAACAATTGTGTATTGAAAAAATAATAATGTATGAAGACACGGATACTGTATAACTTGTAGACACTAATTGGATGTTAATAAGTAAAAAAATCAAAAGAAGCATGTACAGGTATAACAATAAGATATTTTTCTGAACTTAACTACTAATAACCTCCATCTTTGGAGAGAACAAGATGTCTGAACAATGGGCACAGTGTTTTCAATTGTATAGAAATATATAGAAAACTTAATGTATTAAAGTAAATGTAAACAAAACCACACTGATAACTTAAATTAACTTGTCAAAAAAGGAATCAGGCTAACTGATGCGTTTGTACACAAAACATAAGTGGATTTTGATAGAAGCTGTCAATGATATAACAAAATGTCTCTGTTGATAATTAAAAGTAGATAATCATTAAAATTGCAGGGGGAAAAAAAAGATAAATTGTGCAACCAGAATATTATTTCTTGTATACATCTATTTCTTGTACATATCAATAATGACTGACAGAACACAATTAAGCTAAAGCCAAATAAAGTTTATGAAATGACTCTAGTATGAAATATAAAATATACTCTGTAAATTAAGTTTAGCAACAACTTTTGGTTTTATCTGGAGAAGAAAATTTCCCAGAATTGTCATGCAATTATACATACACTACTGGTTTCTATCGCTAAGATCTCAATTAATGCATATTGGAAGCTCATGTAATGTCCAGGTTATTAGAGTTTCCTCCCTTTATGACAAACAGCTTTTTTGGGTGTTACTAGTGTACATTAGCAGCATTTATAACCGTTCTTGTCTTAAATGATGTCCCGGATGTCACTAACAAAAAACTGGTCTAAAAATATCAAGGTGTATTCCAGTATTTAAAATACAGAGACTAAATTTCACATTTCTATAAATTACCCCCCTTTACATTCAAAATATAGGGTTATTTAAGTATTGCTTATTGAAATGTCAACAAGTGAATAATTTGTTTTTGTTGTAGAAATTGTCAGAGCAAGTTTGTATGACTGTATAAAACTAATTATATGCCTACAGCAGCTACAATATCACAAGCCTTTGAAACTTGTGTATGGAAATTACAGCAAACATTTGATGTTAAACAAATTTTACAGAGTATATTTACATATGTCTCAGTCTATCATATTCCTCAAGCACACCTTTAGGGTGTTGTATTTGCTTAGGGTCCAATTTAAGAAGAAATAATCCAGATAAAGTTTTAACTCTACTTAAAGCAACATATGCCATACCCTTTTCAAATATAGTGGAACCCAAATTTATAACAACCTTATCTAATGACAACCCTTGCACTTTATGAATAGTACAAGCCCATGCAAGTTTTAGTGGGAATTGTGTACGAACTATATGCCTTCCACAATATATAAAAGTATGTCTAATTTTATCAATAGAAATTGCATTTGAACGGTTGGCAATCTGTAAAATTCTACCAATTTGTGGATCATCAAAAATAACATTAACTGCAGTAATCCTGCCAGTATTTGTAAATTGAAAAGATTGAATGATTCCAGTAGCACCATTTACAAGACCATGCTGTGTAAAAATATTTCTAATAAGCATGACTCTTGAACCGACTGATAGTGTTAACTCCTTCTCTAAGCCACCAGCTATACGATCATCTTGTGGTATATAGTCTGATGATACATTTCCACCTATTTCCGAATCTTGTGAACCAAAAAAATGTTCTGATCTTACAAAATGAACATCAGAATCTAAATGAGATTGCATATGAGAGTTATGAGCATCTACATCTTTACGCAATGCATATATATGTAAACAAGGTTCAACAGTGTTGTAGTCAAACCGCAACCTAGACACTAAGAGACTTACATCCTGGTCAGAAAGTAAACCAACTCGTGCTTTATTTAAAAGTTGCGCATAGATTAAATCATTGTTCTGTCTCATATTTTCAGATAGGAAAAGTGGCCGAAAGAGCTGCCAGATTAAAGTGTTACAAAAAGCAAATTTCCCGTTAATAGGCCTTAACTGGAAGAAATCACCAACCACTATAACATTCATATTACCAAAAGCAGACTTGTTATTCTTTATATCAGATAGTCGTCTACTTATGTAAGTCATCATTTTGTCACTGACCATACTAATTTCATCTATGACTATAGTATGAACTAATAAAAATTGCCTTTGTAGCCTTGCTAAAGCAGAAGCTGGAAGTTGCTCATATTCCAAATAATTAGAAACTGGAATTTTCAACAACGAATGTATAGTAAATCCATTAACATTGCGAGCGGCAGTACCAGTTGGAGCACACACAACAACAGGAGACGATCCAATAGATGAACTTGTAAACAATTGCAAAAATGCTATAATCATTCGAGTAACAAATGATTTTCCCACACCAGCACCACCAGTAATAAATACATGCATTGGAGATTGAAGTCGATCCTTGAAGTATGTTTGAACATGCTGTAAAGCCTTCAACTGGCAAGCAGACATTTTTTTAACATTTTCATTAAAAGTATCTTCTGAAAATTCACAACATTGTAAAGAATGAATATGACATGTTTCAAGATTTGTGTCATTATTATTGTTTTCAACAAAGTTTTTACGAATATTGTCATTTTCTGCAGAAAAGGCAATTGTCTGGTCAACAGCTGAATCATTGGAACTGCAATTTTTATCTGAAATGGTTTCATGGATACCCAATTCATTTTCACATAACCTGATGCGTCGCATGGCATTTTCAATTTCTGTTGTAAGGGAAAAAAAAATGTGGTTAATGTCGTCATCGAACAAATGTTGTTTTGCTTCAAAAGCATCTTTAGCACTTTGAAACGGACAAACAAGTTGACTTTCATCTGTATGAGGCAAAAGTAACAAAAGTAAACTATAGAAGTAGTCCTCACTACCAATTGGGAATTGAGCATATCGGATGACACTAAATCTTCTTTTTTTCCGTAACCAAACATCGAAAGTTCGACAATGAATTCTTTCATTTCTATTATTTGTGGTAACATTGCTTGTAGGAGTTGGAATTTTTTGGTACCAAGATGCAAATCTGTAAAAAGACAAATTTTCTAAAGAGTAAGGTCGGTCCTGATAGTAATCTAAAATGTTTGTGCAAAAAATATCTGTGCTATTATCTGCAAGGTTTTCTATGTCTTTTGATGGCTTTAGTATCTTAAATCTTTTATCTGGGTGACGCGTATTTAAGTATACAACAGTTCTAGTAGAATGCAGTAAGTGTAAGTTACCCATTCTGTATGCAGCCTCTTGACTACTCATTCTTCTGTGTTTAAGAACACATAAACCAATCTTAAGTAATTTCACATATTTAGGGATACTTGGGTCTTGTCTGAAAACTGATGTGATCAATTCACCCAATGCATTTTTCAAATCATCTGGCTCAGACTTGCATAAATATGCACAAACATAATATGCAGCTCCTTCAGCATTTTGGATCAATTGAATATCCATATTGGCACGCCAGTGCTTTAATATTGTAGGGTTGTAATCATTTATGAAAATACTATTGTGATTTCTTTTTGACAAATAAAATTTTCCTTTATTTTTTGAAGACGGATGCAAATGAGTCACAATTCTCGTTTTCGAACATGGTTGTTTAGGAAAACCAAAACGACAACTGGCAGAACGTTTACAGCAATATGGAGAATGATGATGCTTTTGTAAACGATTTACTAATTCATACAGTTCTGGATCATCAATTTCATCTGGAATATTTGAAGAAATAGTTTTATTGATATACGAAATTATAGAGGGACAAGTATGTTCATCTATGGTGTGTGGTAGATCTGCAACCCACAAAAACATATGTATGTGGGGACTTCCTCTGTTTTGGAATTCAATTCTAGCAAAATAATCATTTACTTTCCCAAGAGGTTGCGAGTTTCCATGAATGACATGCTTCATTAGAGCTCTGAAACGCCGGTCAAAGTGGGTTGCAGTTAATAAAGGATCATTTCGCATGGAAGAAAAAAACGAACGACCAAAGGAATCTTTGAAATTAATATCTTCTAAATTCATACCCAATTCTGGCCAGTGTAGATCATCAGCTGATAAGGTCATGAATAAAGATGGAGGGCCTAAACTGCGAAACGTTGCTAACAAATCGTACAGCATATTTCTGAAATATGCCACAGTACCTTTTATATTCTTCATGAACATGTAAGAATTTTCCAAAAGGTCACAATTCTGATCAATATTTTTTACATTTCCAGCTGTAACTGGAGTTTGATTTTCATTTCCACAAGATGCAACCTTTTTTCTTATTTTCATATGGATACTTACTTCTCTTTTCAGCAAAAATACATCATAAGAAACAGCAGTGTGTAACAAGTATGTCCTGTCTTTACGAAAAATACCAGTTTTATCATATAAGCGAACTCGAAAGTACATACTTGGTGTTAACTTATATGGGCGTTCATGCTTAAACCCATTGTTTCCATGTGGAAATAGCCATGGAAACGCCTTTTCTTCTCCACAAGTTAATTCTAAAATGTTTACAGGTTCATTTGTGTTCTTGTTAACTTGCAAAATTTGCATATGATTAGCATCATTTACTTCAAGACTGCAGGTTCCAGAATCTCCAACAGGAACTAATACACTTTCTTCCAACTCATTTTCTAAAAGGATACTTGTACACTCGTTATTAGTTTGAGTGTGGGAATCTATATCCTGTAAATTGTCTTTGAACTTAATATCAGAATACAAGGGATTATTTATTTTCAACCATTTCAGAGCATTCCTGATTGTTGAAACAGACACTTGTTGGCCTCTTATTTCACATGGTTTTCCGGTCTCTTTATTAAAGTGTATTACCATATGGGAACAACTGTGAGAGGGTGGTGGCAACTGTGTCATTGTTTCCTGCAAGTCTGTAGGTAGGTTTAAAACCAATCCCTTTTCAGCGTACTGACCCCCTGGCAATATAATTACTGTCATAAATATGTTTATTTTAGAAATAAGTTTTTTCTCTAAGGACGACAAACTAGTCAATGGAAACGGAATATCACCAATAAATAGCATATTTCCATGTACAGAAATAGCTGGGACATTATTTGTTTTTAATTGATTATGGCAAGATCGACAAAGACTGCAGTTTTCAGAGATATTTAAACAGTTTGCAACATCATTCAATTTTGTCAAATGCACAACTTGATCTGCAAACAGAAATCTGTTACAACTCGCACAGCTTTCAACTGGACACAAACGAATATCTTTTTCATAAGAAGAAATATGACCATCAGTACTTTCGTAATCCAAAAATGTCAAATTTACCGATGTTGATACATTGCAAGTATAACCTACATCAAGCATATCAAAGTTCCAAAATATGTCTGTCCTATCAGTGTCATTTGCATTGCAAACAGAAATATTTTGCAGCTTCCCTCTTTTTTTAATATGTTTACGCTTTTTAGAATTATGACTAGAAGAGTAGTATGTGTGGTCTAGACGCTGTGTCTTTGCTTGAACAAAAATTTGATTATTTGTTTCACTTTCGACTGTACATGTTTCTGGAATGACTTGATTACAAGTTTCTAGCTTACGCCTTAGACGCCGTGTCTTTGCTTGAAAAAAAAATTGATTATTTGTTTCACTTTCGACTACAGACACGCTATTATTTGGTGTAGATGTTTCTGGAATGACTTGATTACAAGTTTCTAGCTTACGCCTTTTAGATTCTACTACCCTAACTTGTTCTGCATTTTCCGTAAAAGTAATTGGTGTCAGTTCATAGAGATAACCGCTGTAATTTTCAAAAATGTATAACACAAGTTCATCAAACGAGTCAAACAAAAGCAAAACAGCTGCACCCTGCTCATGATATAAACCGTTATTACCTCGTTCATGAGAATCAAAAATGGCAAATTGGTTTGAATCAGTATCTAAATAAAGAGAGACTGTTAAATCATTGACAGTAAGTAAGTGATAATTAGAAAGTACAACAGCTTGACTCAGTGATTCATAAAAGCACATCTGACCAGCATTGTCATTTACTGCAGCATCAATTGGACCATAAAATGTATCCAGCATATAATTAACTTGAAAATCACGATTTCTCAAAGTCATATAAGTTGGTAAATGGTTGTGTCCAAGATAACCGACATGGTTAGTTTGTTCAACAATATTTGTATACAGTTCCGTGCCCTCATGCAAAACTTGGTCAATCGACAACGCATTTGGTCGAGATTCAATCGAAACATTGTATAAACCACCATTTAATATGGTCATTAAAGAAACTAACGCAATAGCAGTGCATTGCATTCCATTATACGGCTGAAATATATCACATCCTTGATGGAAATTTCCTAGAAGACCTCTTACCATTTTAGCTGTTGTTTTGTACTGCGCAGAAATAGATGGCCGACACGCTTGTAATTTGATACTTCCAGCCTCTATTTGGTTCTTCCAGCCTCGCTTTCGTTCCATAAAAAAGTGCGAAATGTATTGCTATTTTATAATGAAAAAAAAAAGATTAATCAGACTCTAATCAAGTTTTTCAAATATATAATAAATATTTCTTATAATCCGAAATGACAAATAAAATTAAATGTTCCGCTATTTATTATAAATTAGCAAAACTGTAAAACAAAACTTTGGTTCGGACAGACCATGGTCCGTAATTACCGATGAAGGTTTGTTTATACTAAATATTGTATGAATTTAATACACTTTCAAATATTGAATAATTAATGTTTTTGCTATCTTTGTATCAAATTAATACATGGCAGTTTATAATTATATTGAATACGACAATATTTACACGAAAATGTAAATAATAATACGATGTTGCATTTTCGCTACGTTTATAAAATTACCTAATCAATAAAATTTAGTGTGGTCTACCAACCTACTGACTAGTCATTTTAATTTGAATATTTTAAATTAAAACAAAAAGGGCAACGGTCATAAACTTGCTAAACTTTTATAGTTTAAGTTAATAAAAAAATATAAAAGCATTTGTTAAACGAAATTAACCAATTGAGCCAGTAAAGTTATAAAAATATAGTTTAAGCTAAAATACTGTTTGGGCAATAAATTAGCCTCCTTCGCCCATAGGCATATAACATACGCTCTACAAATAAGAGTGCCCGCCTCATGGCGGGCACTAATAATGTTTTCTTGCGTGAATCCTGGGTCATGCCCTGGTGGCTGGACTTGGCGAGGTAGGCAGGTTCAAAACTCTTCTTTTTTTTAAATAGGATCATGTTGCATATCAAATAAAAACAATGCCCGAGGGTCATCTTTGGTGGTGGGGATGGTTCAGAATACAGAAGTAAGTATATATCCGATATTTGTTTTATCATTCTTCTCTGTTTGCAATGCAGACGTTATACTTTCACTATGTTGTAACTGGCCTAAATGTGAATATATGACACTAATTAAAACGTGTGGGGAATAAAGTCAATATTCACCACAAACTATATTTTCAATGTCAAAGAATAAGCATGACATTCAAGTGCACCGGTCACTCGAATAAGGCTGTTATTTTTTTGTCGCATTCTTGGCAATGTGATGTTCTAAAAAAGCTATCAACAGTCCGTAAATACCCATACCCTGAAAACTAGGTCACTATGACCTACTTTCTCCAAAATATTTGTTACGTTAATCTTTTTATTTTATTTTGGGCTTGGGGTGGGGGTTATATATCAGCATTTTCACCTCCGAACTTCATCAAATTATAACAGCACCTTACTCTCATCAAGCACTGACCATACTCTCAAAACTAGGTCACTGTAACCTACTTTCTCCAAAATATGCATTACGTTAACCTTTTTATTTAAGTTTGGGCGGGATGGGGGAATTAAGTTGTTGTGTTATATTTCAGCATTATCATGTCCGATCTTCATCAAACTTAAACAGCACATTCCTCTGATCAAGCACTGACCATACCCTGAAAAATAGGTCACTATGACCTCTTTTCTCCAAAATATGCCTTACGCTAACCCTTTTAAGTTTGGGCGTGTGTATGAGGTGGGGTGTGGGGGGAGGGGAATTAACTTTTTGTTATATCTCAGCATAACCATGTCATATTTTCATCAAATTTTAACAGCACCTTCCTCTGTCAAGCACTGACAATATCCTGAAAACTCGGTCACTGTAACCTATTTCTCCAAAATATATGTTATGAAAACCTTTTTGACTTTGTTATAAGGGCATCAATTTTTTTTTTTTACCTCGGCATTGCCATGGCCAACTTTTTTTATATCTCAGCATTGTCATGGGCAATTATTATAAACCATGGACAGTAAGTGACTGACATGTACCAAACTTCATACGCTGAAAATGAAAACTAGGTTTTCAACATTAAAGCATCCTCTCACTCCCAAAAAACAATCTATCTAGAAAAGCTTTATTAAATAGTTCACCAAAGACACAAGCAGTCATCTTTCACATTTTGGAAAACCGGCTTTAATGCCACCAGACGTTTCTCTCTTTTTTTTTCTTTTTTAGTGTGTATGTGTGTGTATTGTTTTGTGATTCTTGTATGATACTCATATGATTAATATATAAAAAGTTTCCTTTTATATAATTATCATATAATATGTATCATGTATCATATGAAAATTATGTAAGAATCATGTGGCAACATTGGCAGTGTAACAACTAACATGCAAATTATATAAATTATACAATTATAATTGAAGCTAACAGTTGAAGCTAAGATAGATTTTCTGAGTTTAAATTAAGATACTTATAAATTAAATAGAAAATGTACTTGTAATTATGATTTATTTACAGTTAGTGTTCACATCTTTCCGAATTATTAGTTTCCTAATGAACAAATCAACTTTTGAATGTTTATAAGACAAAACTCCAATAGACTGAAAAGTATGGTGAGCATTAGGTAATTAGATAGGGTTTCTCAAGACGTTGGTCAGCCCAGCAGGTAGTGAGATTTATGGCCATTTAACATCTCATTTACAGTTACTAATGATTACTGTAGCTGATAAGCCGAGCATCCAGTAGATGCTACCTCGTAGACATGTTTGTAGAACTGTATCAGTATTTATTAACATTGACACTAGCGCTGATTTAATGCAGAGTGGCAGCTGTAAAAAATGTCCCCGTGCTACGAATCTGTAGTGTTATTTTACTGTTTTTTTAGGATCAGCGAGCCCAGTATAGTTGGCTTTGAAGTAGAATACCACTAAAGCCAGTCCTAGTGGACGTGAGCTCTTACATTAATCCCGTATGAGTATTTATTTGCTTTGATGAATCAGCTTTATGTATCCTTTGGGGCTAATGCTCGCCAACTTCATTCCGAGACCATTTATTTCACTATAATTTGCTTCATTATCATCGTCATGCCAACAATTTTCGACAAAATACTTCTCCGAGAATCATTTAATAACCAAATAAACGACAACAGTATGCCTTCCGATGCATGCCATTGATTATTTACTTGAAAGAACGCGTTTCACGTTTGATATATTATATCAGCACTGCTATTACAATCCCTCACGGGACTACAGTACGGCATAACAATTATTTCACCGTTGAACAGGAAACGTGACAATTTCCAAGCTATAATTGAGTACAATTCCACTTCTCCTAGGTATCAACGTGTTGGTGTTTACAAAACAAAACGCATATTTATGTATTTATTTGTTTATTCATTTGTTTATTTTTAACGCTTCACCCATTTGCATATTACCACTTTGCTCTTCCAACATGCATTTAAGATAATACCAATATTAAGTATAGGATAGAGGCTATGAAGAGAAATCATCACCATGAAGAAACCGAAAGGGAGAGAGATTAGCGCCCGACCGCGGTTTCTTAATGGTGAAGATTTCTCTTCATAGACTCTATCCAGCTTAGTGTTTACATGTAGCTTAGTTTTATCTATTTCTCTATATAGATCACGCTCTAAACTGTGAAGAACGATGGCAGTGAATTCTTCAGGAATAAATGTAGCTTGTATTTGAAATTCTGAGCCATATGATTAGTTTAAAAACTAGGGTAAACACTAATGTTTGTTGTTGGCAACGAAGTCAACAATTGGTTATATTTTAATATTGCAAAATAATCAATAGTTTATACTAAGCAAAGTCATTTTGTCTAGTATGAGGTGCTATTGAGTTTATACCCCGATTTATGTAGTTGGCTTGGTTTAGTTTGTACAACGAGAAACTGTTGTACATTCTTAAAGATACAGAGTCTCTATATAAATCAATTTATTCTTTATAGGAGTGTCTTTATTTGTAACTTCTTGTTCACCAGCAGATGTCGAAATCGGGTATTTAAGCGAGCAAATATAAGCAGGACATCATTTATTCTATAGACAACGACCAGTGCGCATGGTACCTGTACACAGGTAGCATTATGATTTACAGAAGAAAACAAATTGCTCTCTTTCGGGACTCGAACACACGACCGTCTGATTTCAAGTCAGGTGCTCTTTACACTGAGCTTTAACGCTTCTTGAAAAAACGGTATACAAACTACAATGTATTATGAGGCAAAATAACTTAACATATTTGAACTCAACTCAAGATAAATCTACAAATATATAGTCCATCTTGTCGGATGTGTAAATAGAGACTATCATGTTAGTGCCTGATCTCATCCAGTTTATCAGGTGAGGCTGAGGAAAAAATGTTCGTGCCGAACCTGATTAACTGGATGAGATCATGCACCAACAAGATATTCAATTTATCATGTTGATCGTTTAAAATAATTTAATTTACCTTTTTTCCCATTTCTTTCCGTTCCAAAATACCCAGACGTCATCAAATATACCATGACGTCATCAATAGGGGGTGCTGACGTCATCAAAAGAGGTGCTCAAGACGGGATAGGAAAGTATCTGCCGAGATAAGATTTTATCTCAGGCACCCTGTTTCTCGGCAAAATTATACAGATCGACATGATAAATTAACATTGCCCGGTGCAATTATATATGTTATCAATATGAATCTAATATTCCGCCTCAAAGCAACCATATCTCGACTTGATATTTAGCCCTTGATGAGTTGTGTGTGCGCTAGTTATTACGTAATACCCATTTAGTGCTAATATGAAATAGGCACTACCTATGTAACGGGCAAAGCAATTTGATAGCATCATAGATCTACATACACCTGTACCTGTATATCCATGATAGCATGTACACTTTTTACCCATCTCTATTTTAAGGGTCAGAACTAACTATACATTTTATCAAATCTTAATCTTAAAGTCAGGAAATAGTTATAGATAGATCTTAACACAAATATGTAAATAAATATATTTGTAAAGCCTAATAAAATAATACCCGTGTTTACTGCAACAATAGGTAGTGGGTAGAAAGGTCAGCTTTTTGTTTTATTTTGTATCTGTAATAAGACTTTAAACTCGAGAACAATAAGATACGGATAGATTTGAGTGCAGACTTTATTTGATCTTTTTCTTTACACAGAAAATATGCGCAAGCATTTTTGGTGCATTTTTTGTGTGAGTCAGTGTATTTCAATTTTCGGGGGCTAACAAACTGAACAGTTTTCGGAAAAAAATAGATTCGTTTTATCCTCATAAAAGATGTCGGCAGCGTTTTAAAGGAGATGGTCCGGTGACAGTGAACACATGTTAATTTGTAATCCGAGCCTTCTCTGACCGAACCACTGTAGATTATAATTTCAAATAATCTAGTAACATGTTTATTATTTATTCTAGCATGTCAAACGGAATGTAAGTATATATATAAAATTGAAATATCAAGGTTCTATTTGTTGGCATAAATACCCATCAAAATACTTAGGATGTTTTTTCTATGTTTAATGAATGAGACTCATATGTAGGTAGTCTAAGCCGTTTAACCCTTTTTTCGCAGGGGTCCGTATAAGGCCACTTCCACACCCAAATTACTTTGAAAATCATGCAGTTTACCCAATTTTAAAACTTAATTCATTCTGAAAATGTCATTCCCTAGTCATCATGGTCATGGATCTTTTCCACATTTTGGGCCAAAATGCCTCTTTCCAGACCTCAGGGCTTTTTGAACCTATTAGTTCGGCCTCTTCCCAATTGCAAAAACCTCTATTTTTTCCAAATTTTGGGGTAATTAAGTGACATACTTTACATAGTTTGTATGTTAAAATAGCTCAGTTCTAAAACCTTATCAATATTTTACCTAAAACTACATTTTAATGAAATTTCCCCATTTAAAAAACATTTCCCAAAACAACGAAAATCACGCTATTTTTTCCCTATTTGGACAGTGTCGCGCTTCTTTTTCTCAAATTCAGCAGGCCTAGGCCTTTTCCCAATTTTCTTGAAAAAGGCCCTGGACCTAGTAAAAGGCTCTTGTAGTGATAAGGAGGGGGAGGGGCGAGTTTTTTTTTCATCTTTTAAATTGTTATTAGTGAAATTTCTTTTTTGTTATCTGTTTAGTGTTATTGAGAATATTTAATTAATCTTAGTTACCTGTTATTATCAAATTCTTACTCCAGTCAACATCCATTCCATACACAATTAATCATTCATTGTATCAAAGTACTTTGCCCGTTATCTAGTCAGTGCCTGTTTCATATTAAAACATTATTGTTACATTTTTAAGTTGCTATTAATGTAAACAAATATAGCCTTTTCCTTATTTTATGTAGGATCTCTTTACTGGAAACACATATTTTGTTCTATCATATACTAAAATAAACTCTTCTTACTAAAATAAACTCTTCTTAATCACAATTGCTGGTATCATATTTTGTTATAAGGGGTCGAAATTTGACCCATTCCGTCTCGAAAATATATTTTATTGCAGTAAACCTCACCTACTTGGAACCAATTTAAAATTCGATGGAGAACCCGGAAATCTCGCCGTGTTTTGAACCTGTCCTTTTTAAACAGTCAAAAGATTAGTCTCCATTTATATGTACATTTTCTTCTTTCTCGGTCCTGTATCGATCGAGATTTTGCGAATGTGAATTTTAGAAACGCTAACAAGAAATATGCAACACAGCTAGGTTAATTTGTTTGTTTATTAAACGACAACATTGCACAGCAAGGTCATTGAATTCGTATTTTCCGTAAAAATAGCGGAGAATAAGGCCTGTGACATGTAATAGTCGCACGTTGTAGAGAACGCTAACACGCCGTGGAAACTTTCTTTACGACGTGTGAAACTTACGATCTATACCGATTACGACGTGCGCCGATCTACACCGATCACAGACGCTTCAAAATTGAAGCGCTTCAGAGTCCTATAAATACTCAAAAGCATATAGAAAACTCCTGGTAACACGCGATACTTCATAAAAATGTAAGCATTCTTTAAAATTCATTATTTCTGTCAACAATGGAACGCCGGAAAGTTACTTTTGGCTTTCAACTGTTAATCACGTCTGCGTGACTTCACCGTGAGACAGGAAGCTGGTCAAAAATGAGACCGGAAGTTTAAAAATGGCGTCGTCTGCCTCTGCCATCTTGGAGACGATATTCAAGTTGGAAGCACTACGAAAATGAAAAATAGTAGCGTTAGTTAGTGAGTATTTAACATATTCATTCCCATGCATACATGTACATACGTGTAACCTAGAGTCGGGCTTCGCCCGACCTACAATCGGCAGGTCGAGTTTTGCCCGTAATAATGTTAGAACATACCAATAAATGGCCGTGGTCTAGAGGTTAAACGTACGGCCATCAAAACTTAAAAGCGAAACTGCTGTGGTTCAAATCCCGTTTCGGGCAAGTACTTTTTTGTCACATGTATTCTGAAGCCGTATATTTATCGATGTTACCTGTACGAAGGCTAAATAGAAATGTGATGTTTTACGCTTCAATTTCGGCTTTATATACCGACTATTGGAGTGTTCGTCGATTTGAAACTTCTTAACACGTGACTCATTCATATTCATGAGTTATTACCAGTTAAAATAGAGACGCTGTAGCTTTAATCAGGTAATGCAAAGGGTGATGAACATTCAACTTCATGCATATCCAGATGATTGCATACAATATTTGCATGCATATCATTTCCTATAAAGAAATAGTTTCGTGAAATTCATTATCAGTTTTACCATGGCTATTCAACATTGAATTTTGAAATAATAGTTGTAAAACTTTACCCCCGTTTACACGGAATTCAGAGTAAAATATTCGCCTGATAAATATATGATTTTAATGTGTAAGCATTCGTTAAAACTGAAGTTACTCTCGCCTGATAACAGTAACGCTGAATGTAATAAATGGACACGCTACTACATATAACCTGTTATACTTCGTTTTATAATAAGCAAACTATAAGTAATTTTACATCTTCACATATAACTCTAAGAGCATCATAACAATATCTAGAAAAAGGAGAGACCATTCAAATAACTGTTACATTCCTGTTTATATTCATATTCATAGCTTTATGAATAATAAAACTATTTGCTATAGACAATACACCTTATCATACTTCAAAAACAGAACATAATGTTTCCAATAAATAATTAAAATGCACAGATGCACTTTCAACGTGAAGCTGGAGTACGCCCATTATGTTTACATAAATGTTAACAGAAACGAAAACATATCGTAACACATGTTCACTGTACCAATAAATGCATTCAAAAGAGTAAATTAACAACAGAACATATTCATTTTGGATGCAATTAATGTAATTGGTTTGTGTGGAAAGCTTATTGTTTACTTTGAACTGCAATAACTTGTTTAGCAGTTACATTTATTGGCTCTTGAACGAATTGTCTTTGATATATTTGTTATGTTGAGAGTTTTGCTCATTATCAAAGGATAGGAATACTTAGAAAGAATTGCTACGGCGAATATAAAATATTCTTACAAATAAATAGAAGGATAAAGCGATATAATGGTATATACCAAATAAAAAGTTTAAACGGAACACTTGTAACACATAAGAAGGTTGACATACACGAAACGAAATTAATTTAATGTTATGTCATTTATAAAACAAAAGGTGTTTAATTAACTGAATAATTATGTTTTGTTATACATTTATACATTAAAACAAGTAAATACTTTGTCAGATATTGTGAACAAACAAACATGCACTTACCTGACGATCTGTTTACTGGTAAAAACGTAGGCTTCTACATTTTCCAACAGTTTACTTTGTTCAATTTTGTGACACCTTCTTCAAAAGCATATATACTTAATATCTACTGTTAAGAGTGTTTTACATTTTGCAAAGTAATACATGATTATGAAATATGTATTCAATATGTGGGTTAAAACGTAAACTGATATATATCAGGAGTATCGCCTATCAACATTCATTTTCAAAATGGCTGCTAGGAGAGTTAAACCAGGTGCTTGGGGGCATCAAACTTCAATCTTACCCTATTGTCATTCCAACAAACGGGACAATGCTAATAAATGAATACCGCTATACTGTATCATCTAAAAGGCCAGGTGCACCAAACCTCACTCTTACCCTATCATCATCCCTAGACAACAGGACAGTGTAAATAAATATAATCCTCGCCGAGTTAACCCCTTACTTCTGAGAAAGGGTAGAAAGTTGTAATAAGAATAAACACAGACATGTTTATGTTTATCAAAATATAAGTTAAACATAAAATTTTCATTTACTCAGTAATGCTATTAAAATGAATAGCTATGTGCCATTTCGTAACTTCTAAGGTTATGGACGTCCCCAGAGACAACAGAAGAGCGAAGTGGCACATACACATTATACATAAAGTGATTGCTTTAGTTTCCATAAACATGCACAGCGTTAACATTTTTTGTTTTAAAACTAGTTTAATATTTATTTGATATCTTCTCAGGTATGATCAAATTCCAAGGTTTGGCCACCTATTCATGGTTAGCATAAACCTGTTTTTCTTAAAGCTACAGTCTCTATATCAATCGATTTCTTCTTTGTAGGTGTCTCTTTATTTGTAACTTTGTGTTCACCAGCTCATTTCGAAATCGGGTATTTAAGCGAGCAAATACAGTGCAGGAAATCATTTACTGTATATACATCGACCAGTGCACATCGTACCCACAGGTAACAGTAATGTTTACAGAAAACGAAAGTTAGCCTCTTTCGGGGCTCAAGCACACGACCTTTTGATTTCAAGTTCGATGCTCTATCCACTGAACTATAAACTACTTGCGAAAATAGTATACCAACTACCATATATTATGAGGCAAAATAACTTAACTTCTTTGAAAGCAGCTCAACATGGATCCATAAATATGCCGTCCATCTTGTCGCACGTGTAAATTAACAATACCTGGTGTAATACTGTATGTTATCAATATGAAACTAATACTTCCCCTCAAAACAACCATATCTCGAATTGTTATTTAGAGCTTGATGAGATTGTGTGTACGCGCTTGTTGTTATGTAATGCCTATTTAGTGTTAAAAATGCTATAACATATAAATAGCCGTGGTTCAGTGGTTCAGCGTACATCTATCAAAACATACAAGTGCAAGCATGTGGTTCAAATTCCGTTCCGGGCAACTATTTTGTTTATCACATACATTGTGGAGCCGTATATTTATCGGTGTTACCTGTACGGAGGCTAAATAAAAATGTGAAATTTTACTAATCGATTTCTGCTTATATACCGACTTTTGGGGTGTTTGTCGATTTTAAACTACTTCACACGTGACTCATTCATAT
This sequence comes from Cyrtodaria siliqua, assembly GCA_037043455.1. NCBI lineage: Eukaryota > Metazoa > Mollusca > Bivalvia > Adapedonta > Hiatellidae > Cyrtodaria > Cyrtodaria siliqua. Next base: position 178,158 of record JAWPHD010003752.1, read on the forward strand.
TCATGAGTTATTAAATAGTTAAAATAGGGACTGTGCAGCTTTAACACAAAAAAGTGCAAGTTACTTCTCTTTTTTCCTCTGTTTACTTTGGCATAACGTGCATTGACGAATCCTTTATATGTCTTATGCTAAGTCGTAATATGGCTTTGCGCTACAATGTATCACATACATTGTTTTAATGCAACGGCTGGATCAAAACGCATAATCTAAACAATGCCTATACTACACTATTATACAAAAATAATATTCCAGATATATCTCACAGTGGTTTGTACAAAAACGGGGTACAACCAATTACAGAAAGTACAATTATGTCATGTAGTAGACCTTTGCTCTATTGTCAGCCATTTTGTGTTTGTGATGTCGTTTGCATTTATTATTGCTTTTGCCTTCTTGTTTGTCTGTTTGCGTGTTTGTTTCTGTGTTTTGTGGTTGACTGTCCTCCTTAAAAGCAACTTTCCGTGTCAATCTTTTTATATTTCTTTTAATCAAGGTTAACTTTGTTACTCGAATTTCATAAATGTTAAGGTAAATGTACTCTAAACAAAATGCAAAGTTAAAAGTAGGATAAGTAAAAGAAACTTACACCCTTATCAGTATTTATTACAGTATATGACATAATTATCATCAACATCATATGAAAGCTAACATAAACTAGAAACAATAATAATGAGAATCTAGCAGGAATTAAAATTCATAAGTATCGAACTATTTTTACATATAACTTGCAATATATTACCTTGATATAATTGTCTAGGTTGTGTCAGCCATTAAAAAGTAAAGAAATATGTATAAAGTTGTTTCAGGCAACGTTTGCGTAAATCACCTGTCTTGAAATCAAATATTATGAGTAGCATAATACATAAATAGAATGTGTACAGGTAGTGACCATTCAAATACCATGACCAGGTATGTAAATATCATATTCATGCATTAAATTTCTGCATTGATTATGAACATTGATTTTGTTTCTTTCAATACAACTTTGACAGGATTATTTGAGATTTTAATTGATTTTACCAGCTAGCTAAGGATATCTAGGTAATACATTTTGTAACATATTGCAACTTTTATTGTTAAATTAGATCTATACTGCCGAGTTCTAATTCCTGTTGGATTCACTTTGAAGTGACCTATTAATATCTATTAAATAAAACCTCTTTATTTATATTATTTCAGTTTTAAAATGTTGTACCGGAGGACATAATCCTTACAGTTTCGCTTGTAAAATTCATTTTAGTATTGTGTTTAAGGTTAAGCGATTGCAACGCTTAAAGCCTAGGTTTGCTCACCTGCTTGAGCCAAATGCGCATTCTGTCGATAATGAAACTTTAAAGGGATAACCCTTGGTGTGATCGATGCTGTTTAAACATTCTTTCCGAAGGGACAGGCCAAAGGTCGCCCTGTACCATTAGATTAGCAGTAGCATATTAAACATACAATATATAGCGGAAATAGCATTATTCGTTTCCTTTTCTTTTCAGTATATAATATAGCAGTCAATCAGTAACACGGATTCAAAGCTCGCATTAAATCTAACAAGGAACAATGGAACGGTCAGTTGCAATATGACCGCTGGGGTTTAAACCAGGCTCTCGTGCGTACCAAACCGCACTCTTATCCCATTTTCATACAGCATATATAATTAAAGCTCATAATGAACATATATATGTATATGAACATAGTCTAGAAATAAAGAAGTTGATGGCTTGGTGGAAGCCAGAGGAACACAATAATAACACACATTCAAAGTTACATTCCTTTTGAATCATCAACGGTCAACAATATGTCGGGTCAATTCATTATTAAAGAGAAAAGGATAGTGGCGAACTGTAAATTGATCTTCCACTAAAACATGTAGTGTGTTGCGAAATGTAATACATATTATGATACATTTTCTAACAGTACTAAATTAAATAGGAAAGTGAGTATCACATAGGATTTTACGAGGTATGTTAATCACGTCGCCATAGGAGTTGGTAAACAACAATTACAAGGATAAATAGAATACAGGTGTGCTATTCCACAAACAAACATTGGTCAATGACACGGTTACCGCCTTTCAACGGTCCAAACGTCACTGTGGTCCCGACTTATTGGGATGCCAATATTGTTAACGTAAAATGTTTTTCATCTTAATGTTCGTGACCTTTTTTAGCATGAGCAATACGTTACGTACAACAGCTGAGAATTAAAAACCTTACTGCCAAAATGATTTTTAATGAGTTTCCCATGTTAACTCTTTGTTGCTGGGGGCAGCATAAAGTGAAGAAATCCCAAATAACCGGTTAGCCTTTGTTGGATACAAATCCTAAAAATAATAATTTCAAAACTTTGATGCGGCAGAATTTTGCATTGAAATGCTCTATCAAAAACGACTGAAATTTGTGTTGTCTGCGTAGCATGGCAGACACTTATTGATCACTTTGTCCGTCGTCCGTCCGTCGTCTCTGTCATCCATCGTCGTCCGTCACACACTCTTTAACCTGCAACCTAACCTTGACTTTATTTCACGATATTGTATATTGTTTACTAGTGTTCATAATTGTGAACCCAATTAACTGTTAGGATAGTAAGACATTTGTCGATACTCTGAAATCAAGCATAGCTGTTTTTATTTGTTGTAGGTTCGGTCCCATGTGGAGGCATGTTGTATAGGAAATTGAATCCATCATATCACCTTCCTTTGATACCTTATATGACTAGTTAACGACTAAGTCTATCCCTCAGAATTGACGAAGCAATGTTTGTTCTGAAACAAGTACCGTGACATATTGTGTAGGAGTTCCATATCCTGAAATAGACATGCTATTTTCTAGCAATACATACATTTTAAAAACTGATCCATTTCTATATTATTTTTCATTTTCAAAATGCCTCTTCTTTCCTCCAGAACCTGTTTTCAAGTGCCTCTGGAAAGTAATTTATGTAATATTACACTATTTCCACATTAGTAAAATCTATGACAATAGAAATGACTGTCTATTTCTCCATATGTACAAAGTATGGGATCACATACATTGATCTTATATACAATTAATGTAATTTGATGATTATTTTTTATTAAATGTCCTGGTTATTTTGCAAGATTTAAAGTAAACTGAAAGTATACATGATTTTCACAAAATCGAAATTGGGTCATACACTTTCCTGTATATATATATATATATATATCCATAAACTAAATCCGCCATCTATTACTTTTACAGCTGGAATATGTTGCGAAAATGTAATTCCAACTACGTGCAAATTTAAAAGGAAAATATATGTCGGAAATAGTCTGAATAGGTAATACAATTAAAACATATATAGGAAAACATTTATGTAAAAACAAACAATATAATTAAAAAGGGTATGAAAGAAGTGTTGAAATCGACAGGATAAAAAGAGGATAAGATCAAATTACTGCAGTCTCGGTTTGATTGAGATTGTTCGTAAACGGTAGTGGTAAAATAGCGCTACTGAGGAGTACTCAATATTTAAAATGTAGTACAACACTTTTAGCCATTCCGAAGATGTGTAAGTATGAGGCGCCGTATTGTTTTTTAATACAATTCAGTGATATCACCTATTTGAATGAGTGATATCACTTATTCGAATAGGTGATATCACTCATTCAAACTTAAATGAGTGATATCACCTATTCGAGTCAGAAATATCACTAATTCGAATAGGTGATATCAGTCTTTAAAAACGAATGGGTGATATCACCGATTCGAATAAGTGATATCACTCATACAAATAGGTGATATCACCCATGCAATAGGTGATATCACCCTTTCGTTTTGAATCAGTGATATCACCTATTCGAATCAGTGTTATCACCTATTCGGTTTTACAACAAGACACATACGGACTTTCCCCCCAAGATTATTATCAGGGAGAACATTATACGTCCCTTTTATTATATATACTGAGCAAAAAATAAAAGGTACCACTTTTTTCCCTTATTATATAGACAGCAAAACAGGAAATAATAAATGATGTATATAGACTAATTAGATCGACCACCCCCAATAGTCCAAACGAAAGATTCTTTTGAAAAGTTCAGTTCACACCTATTCGAGTTTTCCCATTTTTTTCTTAAAAAAATAGTATGATAATGGACCTTTGGAAATGGCCGAGCACGACACATACGACATATTGCAGTCTCGGTTTGATTGAGACTGTGCATTTTTGGCAAAAACAGATACAATCTAAAAACATTACTTCACTTTGTCCAAGACAATATTTCGCTTTCACAACAAAATCACAGAAAAACACAACGCTGATTGTTTAGGTAGCAGCTTTTGATTATCAAAAATGAAGTCATCAAATTATCTCACGTTAAGGTTTCCAAGCATCCATAAAAGAGTATTGCTTGTTACAATTTGAAACTGTTTAAAGGAATATTTAATACTCAGATCAAACATTTTTTTAATTAAAGCGCTGTTCAAGCTGTCCTATGGGAATACCAGCAAAAAAAGGTGGTACTTTTTTGGTGAGCATAGTATCGCTAACGGTTAGTTGTAATAAATAAATAATAGCTGTCCATTATAAACAACAGAAAAGGCATAAAAAATTAAACTATAATAATATGTTTCATTTGTTAACACAAATGTTTTGTTTTGTTTTTTCTTGGGGAGGAGTATAGGTGGGGATCTGGCCCTTTAGGGGCCAGGTCCCGTAGGGTCTATACCCCTTCGGCTGTGTGGGGGAGGGAGGAAATTTCAGCGTCTATAACGAAAAAGCCCTCCCAATGTTGCAACAGATGGCAATTTTTAGGGTCCTTCTAATTTGTTACACTGACCCTGGATCAGTCATTAAATTAGAGTTTATTTCTGAATTGGTAATCGGTGATATCACTGATTCATATAGGTGATATCACTCATTCAAAATGAATGGGTAATATCACCTAATCGAATGGGTTTTATCACTCATTCGTTTTGAATAAGTGATATCACTGATTCGAATGATATCACCGATTTGAATAGGTGATATCACCAAATGGTATTAAAAAGTAATACGGATCGCCATAGGTAAGCATATGGCATTGAACAAGGAACATCCAAGGTGGTATGTTCACTACATTCCAGAGCCAGTGATTTATGTTCTCAGTTTCCAGCAAAATGCTTTGCCATCACCGGAAAAAAAGAAACACAATGGAATTTAATTGGTAACACAAATGACTTACCTTTCTAGATGAGAAAACTTTTTGAACAAGCTTTTTGAGGCTGAAATTATCGAACTGCGCATACAAATTTATGAGGTAAATTCCTCGATGCTTCGACGGCAGTTATCTCACAACTTACGTCATCTAAAGAAGAGAATTAAAAATCCTCATACCATCATTGTTCTAGTTCCTACAGACAAAGCCTCCAACAACATGCAAGAACAACATGCAGAGCTAACGAGCACTCCTGCTTATCTAAACCATACCATTGCTACATATATGTGTCCAGCACGTGTCATTTTGAAGACTACGAATATATCTGTAAATAATAAGCAGAATAAGCTGAAAATGCAGGAACCAATCGGTCGATAAAATACTTTGGAGAATTGCTTGATAAAATACGGTGTACGCATGCCCATGCCTCTACTACAAGCAATACGCGGTTCCACTATATACACCACTTTACCACATAACAGGACAAAAGACCAATTGTTTCATCCTATAAATCAGACATTTGCTAAAGAAGGGACTACTTTTCTTGCTTGTAATAATGTAAGGACCTTCTTCACAAACGCCCCTAATGGTAAATGAAAGCGTTATTTTTCTTGTTGAGGTTGTCACATGCTAGCCAGAGAGACATATTTGATGCATTTAATAATACATCTCGGTTTCTGGATGGCAAACTCAATATCGATAATCCGTGTTTTTGCTCATTGGGTCCATAGCTCACGTTGAATAAAAACTTGTTAAAAAGTTTATCAAAAGAGGTTATGACCCTATCATTAGTCAACGTACTGCATGCTTGGTGGTGGACCCGTTTACAGTTCGCCCCTATGCTTTCCTTTTTAATTGTACGATGACCGGACAGGCTGTGGACCCTATGATGACGCCTTCCTAAAGCCCATTGGGACGGTGGAGTTTGATGTGTGTCTATGATCTTTCTTGTCGTGCCCTTAATGGTTTATTCTCTTGTTTCTCTGGTTTCTGCCAAGTCACTGAGTACCTTCATTGTGGCTTTCTAGGCTATTGTTTTTTTGTATTATATTTACACGAGTATATTTGTGTTTTACTTATATTGCCTATTGATGCTGCCTTGTTGGTTAGAGATTAGATCATGGCGGGGATTTATTTATTTACACTGTCCTGTTTTAATAGGATGATAGTAGGGTAAGTGTGAGGTTTGGTGCACCCTAGAACCGGTTTAAACCCCCAGTAGCCTACTCTGCCACTGACCGTTTCAAGGCGGTAGCCCTATTGTCAACCCTTTTGTGTTTGTGATGTCGTTTGCATTTAGTATTACTTTGCCTTCGTGTTTGTCTGTTTGCGTGTTTGTTTCTGTGTTGTGTGGTTGACTGTCGTCCTTGAATGCTACTTTCCCTGTCCGATCTTTTTATATTTATTTGTATAAAAAGGGGCTAACTAATTACAGAAAGGACAACTCTGTCATGTAGTAGACCTTTTAATCAAAGTATACTTTGTTACTCTTGAAGATTCGCTTGAAAAAGTCAAACCATTTAAGAGATTGCAACGTTTAAAGCCTAAGTTGTTGTTTAAATTACCTTTCCGAAAGTACAGGCCTAATATCTCCCTGTACAATTCGATTAGCAGTAGCATATTAAACATACAATATATAGCGGAAATACCCATTATGCGTTTCTTTTTCCATTCAGTATAGTTGGAAGCCTTCACCGATTTTAATAAAGAATGTATGAAAGTGATTTTGACCAAGCTCACGATGCTTGTAAAACACGCCACCATATAGGTCAGGTTGTGATAGATTTTGTCGTATAATTGTTCCTGAAATAATTTATATTTTAAAAGTAGATCAGGGTTATGATCATACGTACACTTTGCCATACTTATAAATCGTTATAGGAGGGTAGCGTTTGATGTTTTGTTTTAATCTTCTTCTTTTTTTCGTATTCTTAACGGTTTATTCTCTTGTTGCTGTGGCTTCTGCCAAGTCATTGAGTAAGTACTTGAGTGGCTTTCTATGCTTTTTTTATATTATATATTTACAAGATCATTTGTGTGTTTTACTTATAATGCCTATTAAAGCTGCCTTGTTTGTTAGAGATTAAAACCTGACAAGATATCTTTATTTACACTGTCCCGTTTATTGGGATGTCAATAGGGTAAGAGTGAGGTTTGGTGCACCCTAGAACCTATTTTAAACCTCCAGTGGCCTTTTTTCTTTTCTTTCTTTTTGCCTCTGACCGTTCCAAGACGATAGCCCACTTGTCTTTCATTTTATGTTTGAGATGTCTTAGTTTGCCTTTTATACATCTTTAAGGTTTTTCTTTATTAATGTGTTTGTTTATGGTTGACTGTCGTCCTTGAATGCTACTTTTCCTGTTCGATTTTTATATCTACTTATAAGTGTCTAATATCCTTGAGGCATAAGTATGCACAATATTATACGTTTCAATACGTGTCCAACAAATACAATGTCATACCACAAAACAAAGCAGGGAAGAAAATCACGCAGTTACCACACAGTAACTAATATGTTTCCCTTAGAGAAATGTTCTTACATTATATAAGATAATACAAGATAACGAAATGCACTCCCAAGAGTTTATAACGGATTTACATATTCAAAGACTGATAACTTGTTAGCGATAGATTACAGTAATACTGCCCCATGAGCTTTATACGATATCGGCGTAACTAATGCGTAGTTGCTTTTAACCGTCACGGATTTAATGAGATATGTCAACAAGAATATAAATGACTCTAGAGATATGTACGACGGGTACATATTTGATACTGCTGACAGGAAAGCGGTTGCACATCAGTGAAATTGAAACTCTGGAGATATGTACGACGGGTACATATTTGATATTGCTGACAGGAAAGCGGTTGCACATCAGTGAAACTGAATGTTGTTAATCAAACTGGGAGACACTGCTATTATATATTCTGTGATGAATTATAGAAATATCCCAGTTTGAGAAAATCTATAACATATCCCTTCCTCTACTGTGCTATCTCGCCTAGTGTGCAAGATAGCACAGTAGCCAAATGTTATGAACTAAACGATAGACGTCACGATATTACGTCACGAATTGACGTCATGATATTACTCCGCGCTGTCGCCAAAGGAGTGACAGAACAAGGAATACTTGTGTCAAAAGACGATTAGAAAGAAATTCATCACAGAATATATATTATATAGTTTAATAAACATTTTTGCCGTGAAACGGAAAATAATTCACTCGTGAGAATATTCTTGCGATATAGAAACTCGTGCGAAAACGCACTCGTTTCTATATCGCAAGAATCTTTCTCACTCGGAAATTATTTCCCGTATCACTTCAACAATGTTAATTAAACTCTATATATTTACCTGTGTCAGATTATCAAACTAAAATGAATATTATGTCAAAATGGCAAGTTATCTAGTCAAATGAGGATTTTCTCGAATCATATAGTAATTACATGCAGCAAGGTGTACAGTTATTCAAACATATTACATAATTGATTCTGATTTATATAGGAAATACTGGGAATAGAAAAGCTATATCTACTCGTTTGTATCTCCCAGTGATATTTCCCAGTACGGAACATTGCTCGGCCTTTTCCGTCAGTGGCGGAAATGCCAAATGACGTTCCGGTTGTTTTACGGACGTCTTCGTCAGATTCCGTCACTAGGAAATAACGATTACGGAAATTAACGAAGAGTTCCGGTTCCACTTGTTTTGTTTGTATGACGTAACGTCTTTTTGGATGATGTAACTTCGTCTTGGCGTTCTCGTGCAAACTGGTGTAAAAAGGCGTGAACCATTAGAAATATTAATAAAATATCATTTTAAATTATGTAATGTATAGTTTAATAACCAGTGTTTTTTAGATACTGAAAATATCTCCCTCGCTAGAGAAATGACCCCGATATAAGAACGAGTGCGGAGCGAAAACGCACTCGTTTCTATATCGCAAGAATCTTTCTCACACGGGAATTATTTCCCGTATCACTTCAACAATGTTAATTAAACTCTATATATTAGCCGGTGTCAGATTATCAAGCACAAAATGAATATTATGTCAAAATGGCAAGTTATCTAGTCAAATGAGGATTTTCTCGATTCATATAGTAATTACATGCAGCAAGGTGTACAGTTATTCAAACATATTACATAATTGTCTCTGATTTATATAGGAAATACCGGGAATAGAAAAGCTATATCTACTCGTTTGTATCTCCCAGTGATATTTCCCAATACGGAACATTGCTCGGCCTTTTCCGTCAGTGGCGGAAATGCCAAATGACGTTCCGGTTGTTTTACGGACGTCTTCGTCAGATTCCGTCACTAGGAAATAACGATTACGGAAATTAACGAAGAGTTCCGGTTCCACTTGTTTTGTTTGTATGACGTAGCGTCGTCTTGGATGATGTAACGTCGTCTTGGCGTTCTCGTGCAAACTGGTGTAAAAAGGCGTGAATCATTAGAAATATTAATAAAATATCATTTTAAATTATGTAATATATAGTTTAATAACCAGTGTTTTTTAGATACTGAAAATACCTCCCTCGCTAGAGAAATGACCCCGATATAAGAACTCGTTCTCCGCACTCGTTCTTATATCGCGGCCATTTCTCTACCTCGGGAGATATTTCCCGTATCTCAAAAACACTGGTTATTAAACTCTATCTCAGTACCAAGAAATCAAACGTTTATAATTATATGAATCCGTCGCTCCAATCCGCGAAGACAATCTAAGATTATTCCGAATAATTCTAGTAGACAAGCGGTGCATATTAAAGAAACAAACACGCCAAAAAACGGCAAAATTGCACTACAAAACCATTTATCGAAATTCCAGGTGTTCGTGTCATATAATAATGTGTATGTGCCGATTAAAAGTATAGGATGTTTTACGGGTTCTCAAAATTCCCTCGATTAAATAAGAGTAAAATGAATTAGGAGTTGGTAACTCTTAATTCAAAGCTCCAGTTTTGTGGTTTGGTCAGGTTAGTTAAAGCCCTTAATATTGTGTCTAGAGAGTTTGGATTCTCAAAATACGTAAGCTATATATGTATATACATCGTCATCAGTAGAAACGGTGTACATATGTTGCTGTTGTTGGAGGGATATCTACTTTAAAACGCACATGCTCGATATCGGATATGTTAGTATGATAATATGAGGCCTCCTGATGTTAGATGCATATAAGAAACATTTTGGTGAATTTGTGAAAATCCTGTGAGAAAGAAGCAAGATACGTATGTCCTAGCAGAGACAGACTTATATTTCACCAGGAAGTAGCTCACAGCGACCCGAAATTATGCCCATGACGTTAGATGCATACATGTTTAAGAACAATTGGAGTTTGGTGAAAATCCTGCGAGAAGAAGCAAGATACCCATGTCGTAGCGGAAACCGAACGTGACCTATATTTCATCGAAAGTAGGTCACAGCGACCCAAAATTGTGCACGTGATGTCGGATCTATATAATAAACATTCCGATATAATTTAATGAACATTCTGCAAATTAAAAAAAGACATCAAGAAATGAAAATCGGAAGCACGAACGGACGGACGAACGAAAGAACGGACGGATGAGCTGAAACACATTCATCCGACCTGTCCTATTCGCATTGCAAATGGGTTCGCAGTATTTTAAAGATGGTTTTAAATAACAACCTATAGTATGTGCAGTTGTCGAATTGTACGCATATTCAGAAGTAATTTGAACGTATTGTGAAATAAGTACACATGTACTTATGATGCTCATTAAATCAGATATACATGACATCACATGTTGATGGTGAATGTTCAATGCATTGATGTTGCTTGGCGATGTTTTAGTTTACGAATTATTTGTTAAGTATTAATTGGTTAATATACATTACTATTTATTTGTTGAGATACTGTTTAATATTCAAGCACTATATCAACATAATGCATGTGTTAAATGGGGAAAAACACAATGAGAATATATCGCTTTACTGATACATGTAGCATTATCTTATTATCCTGTTGAGAGTATTGGAATCCAGTTGATGGAAAATAACATAATCAGCAATAATTTATCAAGTTTTATCACTTTAACAACCCTGTATGTATTAAATAATCAGACGAACTTTGATGAATGCGTCTTATATAAATTATTAAGAACAAAATAGTCTAGGTGAACTATACAATACAATTCACTGAAGTAGACACACGATCGACCTATCAGTCATGAAACTTTGCCGCAAAAACACTGTAATCGAGCATTTTATAAAAAAAAATCATCGATAGAAATAACCAAGTTTATCTTAGTATGCGGCAGGTAGCATTCCATCAAACTAGTATCCGGGAATTTATTATATTTGTTGCTTTTTTACTGGAATCAAGCATATCTTATGACCAGATTGATATTGATAACCAGACATGGTGTAATATGCATTGGATGATGAATTAAAAATTAAGCACAATATTGGCCACGTGTCTGTTACTGTATTTCCAGTAAATTACCACATGGTAATCACCGTGTGAGATTTTGTATTCAGTTGCTCATTCGGTAGAATAACTGTCTTGCTTATCTTATACTAGAAACAAAAAATAGAAGAAAAATAAAGTAAATAAATATACAACAAAAACGAATGTGTCTCATTATGTACGTGGAAAAAAACGTGCGTTTATCAAAAACTTGATTAATACTTAACAAATGTGAGATATACTACTCTATAACCTTACACATATCATATACATGTCTCAAAGAATCCGATATGATTTTCGCAGAGGGGGTCTACTGTCTTCATGTCATGAAATACACAGATAGTGTATGTGGTAGAAAAAGAGATGCAAGATATCATATCAGTGCCCCCGTCCGCTGTGCTCAATAAATTCTCAATAGACGAACAATAAACAAATGAACTGTTTCAGGAAAACTTAACCACACTTTGTGAATTTCTTTCGTATTAATATGTACACACCATAAGAGACCAGTTTACTGCAATAATCACACACTTCCAAGGGCGAGTTTAAAACACGAACGCACAGTAACTATGTACATATATGTATAATATCAACATTCCATTAACCAATGGTTTCATATTTCGTCTCGTTTATAGATTTAACTATGTTAAGTATAATGGTCTTTAAGAATACGCCTCATCCGCGTGGTTTGTTTGTTTGTTTGGATCAGACAGTTGTTGGCATCTTAGGCAAATTCAATTAAATCAATCAATGGTTTAATTCAATAACAATTGTAAGTAACTGATGCCACATCAATAGGTGGTTGACGATGATTTATGGGATTCAGCAAGAGTAATCTGAACAATTTCCGCTGATAAATCACGCTTCTTTTATACATTATATTTATAACACTTTTTTAACGATTACAATTACTTGATCTTCCGCTGAGAGCTGAATACCGTCTTTAGTTGATAGGCCCTGTGGATGCGCCAACATCCTGCAAATAGACGGAACATTGAATGAAGTCCATTCATATCGCTAACGGCGTTGCAAAAACGCACTGGACTTCAGATTTGATTGCCAGCTCTATCGAACATCGCAAATATGTTTGTTTTAAACGATATCGCTATTCAATGTCTATTTTTCAGACATATTCGTTTATGCATCTTTATATCTAAATCGATAACTATTACACCTATCTTATATCTTCTGAATACATATATACAATTAATAATGTCCTTGTTAAATTCGTATATACAAATGAAGATATGTTGACAATAATACTGAAAGCAATTTAACAACTGTTCTTCAAAAAATGTGCCTAAACTTATACAAACATCGCATTCATCATACTCTAGAAGTAGATATAAATATCGAACAGGAAATTTAGAAATCAAGGACCACAGTCAACCACAAAGAAAAGAAATATAAAAAGATCGGACAGGGAAAGTAGCATTCAAGGAGGACAGTCAACCAACAAACACAGAAACAAACACGCAAACAGACACACAAGAAGGCAAAAGCAATAATAAATTCAAACGACATCACAAACACAAAAGGGTTGACAATAGGGCTACCGCCTTGAAACGGTCAGTGGCAAAATAGGCCACTGGGGGTTAAACGGGTTCTAGGGTGCACCAAACCTCACACTTACCCTTACGGAAACACGCACAGAAACAAACAACTACAAAGATGAATAAAATGCATGATACGACATCACAAATATATAAGGGTTGACAATAGGGCTTCCGCCTTGGAACAGTCAGTGCCAAAAAAAGGCCGCTGGAGGTTTAAAGTAGGTTCTAGGGTGCAACAAACCTCACTCTAACCCTATTGTCATCCCAATAAAACGAGACAAGTTATCTCCATCAGGTTATATTCTCTAACAAACAAGGTCGCATTACTAGGGAATATAAGGATAATACGTAAATGAGCATGTATATATACTGAAAGGAGAAAGAAAGAAGTTTTAATCACAGTACGCGATGTAACTCGAAATTCATAAATGTTGAAGTTCTTCTTTGAAAAACTGAGCCAGTGCAGTACTGTATGTAACGTAAAGAGTTTGCACCATTTTGCATCCGAAGTTTGCCCACATGCTTGAGCCAAACACGTACTTTGTCAATCATGAAACTTTGCAGGAATACTGTTTGCTGTATTACGTGTTGTTTTAGTCTTTTTTTCGAAAGGAAATATCTTGTACCATTCAATTACCAGCAGCATATTGTACATACAATACATAGCGGAAATTCCCATATCGCGTTTCCTTTTCCTTTCAGTATATTATATAAAAATAAGCCCAGAAATCCACAAAGCAAGTACTCAGTGAATTAAGCAGAAAAGAACAAACCGGTAAGGTACGATCAGGCAAAATTTAAGACAAATATCAAACGCTACCGTCCTATTTGGATTGAGGTAGACGTCATCATAGGGTTCACAATATGTCCAGTCATTGCACAATCAACGTGGAAAGCATGTTGTTAACTGTAAAATGGTCAACCACTAAATATGCATTGCGTTGCAAAATGATAGGGTCATAACCACTTTTTGATAAAATTTATAAGTTTAATACAGATAATGTGAAAGTGATAATGACCAATGATCTTACGAGTTTGTCACATCACCATAGAAGTCTGGTTGTGATTATTATCATCTTAAATTACTTTTATATTTCAAATTAACGATATCACAATTAATACCATCGCTCTTGCCATAGCCTTTACTAATTATTTTACCATTTTCAATTGCGAGATTTAAAACAAGAAGAAGAAGCGAAAATATCTGAAATGTTAGCTTTGTTGAGCTGAATTTCTTTAGGAATCATAGTAGAAAGGAACATATTGTCGATGTTCCATATGTCACCCTGATACCGAATGGTGTCGCTAAAGGCTGCAATACCACTTCCAGAGTATCTGACGGAAGGCTCAACATGATATCTCTGTCATAGCAATACAAGAACAAGCCTGCAACAAGAAGTGCACAGTTGGTACCTATCGGGATACCAACACTTTGCTTATAAACGGTATGTCCATACGAACCGATTAGTTAATAGGAAAATGAGTGCTTCACAAACTTCTCGGCACGTCCACATAGTGTAGTTGTCTAAGCTGCCGTTAGTAAAAAACACTTTAATAGTGTTACAGGTCATAAATGTATTTTTTCTCTAGCAACAGTTTATTTAATTGCGTAAACAAGTAAACATGCACGTATGTAAGTTAATCAAGTAAACGTACGGATAACGGACGAATAACAGACACAGAACAATACCCTATTGAAAGGACGTTTATGGCGACGTATTCCCATCGTAGCATATTATGTTATTGGAAAAACATATTAGAAGATATTTTCTCTGATATTTAAAGAAATCAACAAGAATGGAAATAGTTTTTTTACATAGTTTCTTCTTATCGTTCAAAAATGTTCTTAGCGTTGCTGGCACGAGGGATGACTATTTAGGTCCTAATCGACAGTATATGACTGTTACTGTCACACATTTAGCTAGTTCGTGTATTAACACTGAAACTGCTTATGAGATTGCTTATAGCTGTTGCGATATTTTGCCCGCCATGTACTATTTAGATATACTGTATTTTTATTGCAATAGTTTGCAGTGTTCCACTACTCCAGCCTTAAACGTTTCTGAGTATTGTTTAATTACCACTAGGATATGTTGTCTGCTTTTTAATTTAGTATTTGACTGTTAGTTGTACATGTGATACGCAGGCTTCATAACGGTTACCTCTGTTCCCAACTAAATTCCATTTTATTTATTTCCCATTGTTTTCCAGTTTGAAGAAAAGCATTTTGCTAGAAACTGGGACCATACGCCGCTGGCCACGGGATGGTGTGAAATGCGCACAATCCTCGCTATTATCCTGTCTTCAGCGCCCAAATAGACAAGACAGTGTAAACAAAACTACATCCCATCAAAAGGAATGCTCTAACAATAAAGTCCACATCCAGCGAAACTAACTAAAGATACACATACAAAATAATAAACATCTCAGGATGTATCCAGAATCGTACTGAACAAACATAGTAGTTGCAGCTAAAGAGAAAACCAATCTAGGGTACGACCAGAAAACCCGAGGGACGAAAGCTCATGCACCCACCTCCCTTAGTTGGGGTTTCAGTAGGTACAATCATAGAGTCCCAAGAGGTAGTCCAGTCATCGCACAAGTGAAAAGTGAAGCGTAATGACTGACTGTAGAGGGGTCAATCACTAAACATGCAGTGCGCTGTAAAACCAAAGGGTTATATCCTTTTCTGACGAACTTCCTGATTAAATTTTTAAAGCAGTCAGGAAACCCGTCAGACCCCTTTAACTTACGAAGTTTATAGACCACATCTCCATAAAATGAGGGTTGTGATATGCCTAGTCGCAGAAGTGTTTTAAGGTTGGTGTTGTACTTTTCCAGCAGGCCCTCGTTGCGGCGGTAGAATTTAGAGAAAGATCTACGTAGTTTGTGATAACGAAAACCCTGCTGAAGAAGTTTACTTGTACATGTAATAACTTGATTTCGATCATTGAAGTCTATAACATCATTACACGCTCTAGCAAATCGAATGAACTGGGAGATATACACCCCATATGAGGTAGCACGAGGTACATCTCCATCCAGGTGTGGATAGTTAACGATGTTAAAATTGAAATCATCTCTCTTATCATAGATTTTAATATGAATACAATCATTTGAAATCGAGAGATGAAGATCGAGAAATGCTGCTACTGTATCCGAACTGTTGGCTTTATTCAACGTGAGCTCTGGTGGATAAATGTTAGTAACCATATGAGCAACGAACAGATTATCCATATTGAGTATGTCATCAAGATACCGAGAAGTATTATTAAAGGCATCAATAATTTCACCCTGGCTAGCAGGTGACAAACTCAACATAAAATCTCTTTCATAGCAGTACAAAAACAAATCTGCAACAAGTGGCGCACAGTTAGTACCCATAGGAATACCAACAACCTGGCGGTAAATAGTTTTACCGTATCTTATAAAAATGTTATCCAGAAGAAAAGATAAGGCTCTACAAACATCAATACAAGTTCACATATTATACTTATCAATCGGGGCGTTAGTAAAGAAAGCCCTGACAGTATTACAAGCTAGAAAAGTTGTACCTTCTCTAGCAAATGTCTTCTGAATAAGCTGAAGCAATTTTTCTTTGATAAGATTATGTGGTAATGTAGTATATAGTGTAGAGAAGTCGTAGGTGCTTAGAGAATAGGCATGAAAATGCTTACACCGTAGTTTGTCAACAACTTCTCCAGAGTTGTTGATAGACCAAAACAGATTGATTCCTGAGTTCTCGAAGGCCTTTCCGCAATATTTTACAATATGTTCTTTAATCGCGGAAAGTCAGGAAGTCAATAGTTTTGATATATTGGTCGTGGTACATGAACTAGAATTAGCGATAAAACGTGCTTTGTAAGGAATTTTGTGAAGTTTGGGTATCCAGTACATTGTAGGGAGCTTCGTCTGCTTACTAATTACTGAAACCTTTATAGTCTCCATAAAGGTCACATGCTCATTTTTTATAATATTTATCATATCCTTCAGCTTTGTCGAAATTTCAACTTCAGCTCAATCACTACGCTGTTTTCCAGGGAGAAAAAAAGTTTAGATCTAGTCCATTCTGATGTGCTCATGTCTGTCGCGCAAGTGGTACGCAACATTTGTTTTTGTCCGAAATCTTATTGAAAATGAATTCCTTAAATTTGAAATTTTCTAATCAAGGTGATTTGTCATAAGTGGTTATTTTATCCACGGATAATGAGTCTATAGCCAAAGATCTGCCACGAAAACAGAATGCAACGCAGACGACAAACAATACCCATGACAAATCGTATACAATCGTAACAAATTGGTTATTTCCGTATCACTCTGGTAAAAGGATCGAGATGAACATTCGGTTATTTCCGTGATATGACATTTTTTCACCCTATGTTTCATGCGTGCAATAAAGCTTTATTGCCCGGCTTTATGCCCGGCAGCGTGCAATAAAGCTTTATTGCCCGGCTTTATGCCCGGCAGCGAAATCCTGATGGATATGACTAGCTAGGTCTATGTCGAATTGTATATTCAAAAACAACGTATTTATAGTGAAGTATGCGATAAAATCATATATGTATAGGATAGAGCATGAATTTTGCACGTTTACGGGGAGATAATGCACGAGCGTCCGTACACGTGCAAGACTCATGCTCTATTGTATTTATACCACAATAACTAACATATGCTGTGTATATCCTCGGGTATTACACGATGCATAGTGTGTATTTAGGCTATTGTGGTATAAAAACAGTTTGATATTCAAGTGTATTTTATTATTGGACTTCTTGTTTTTATTCACGCAAATGGAAAGCCATGTTGGTTCCATAAACCTAACGATGCTTAACATATGACAGATCTTACACAATTGTATGTTCATATCAAATAATAACACAATGCCTGGTAGGGGAAATTGTATTGCCTTACAAAACTTCTTGTTTACACTGTATCGTTTTATTGGGATGACGATAGGTTTGGTGCACCCTAGCACCTGGTTTATGTCATATCTTGATGAGCAATAAACTAAACACTTAAGTGTTTCAAAACCAATATGTATTTCAATCGCATCATTAAACAGTAATTTGAAGACATTGACAGTGAAAGTGAGTGTCATATGAAACACTTATTACATGAATGACCGTCGATTGTTTTGTCGGGAAGACAGATTGATCTTACATCTGTTGTTTTTTTCAATACTTTTATACGATTGCAAGTGTTAGACTAATATGGTAAAAGTAGTCGCATTGTCTACGAATAATTCAATAATCTTTTGTTTAGCATAATATTATGTGTTTTTGGACTACACATGTTTGAAAAATAATCACCTAAACATGTACTGGTGAAGCATATACAGAAACACACGTCATTTTGGTAATTATATTAGTAAGAAAAATATTATTTGGAAAGAACAAAAATGATTAAAAAACAGTCACGTTTGGAAATAAAATTACAGAAACGTGTTCGGTGTCTGTCTAAATGTGTTAAACAAGTAACCCGCCAAATAACGGCAAAAATTAAGCTCCATAGCCGTTAATCAAATTTAACTCCATGTGTTCAGGTCATAAGTTTTTATTCATGAGTTGGTGACTCTTAATTCGATGCTCCATTTCTGGGGTTTGGCCTGGCTGGTTAAAGTTGTTTATATTCTGTCTATAGATTTTGCATTCTCAAAATATGTAAGTTATATATATAAATCGTCTGCAGTAAGTCTAGAAACGGTGTACAAACGTTGCAACATTTTACGGGATAGCTACTTTAATATGCCAGAAAATAAAAGGTATTTTCCACGCGTGTTGCTTATCATGGTCAATACGTTCACTGATATATTACAAAGCCCAATCTCCTCCGTGACCAGTAAAGTAAAGACGCTGCGTCTCAAACTATCTCGCCTCTCTCCGCTGCTGGATCGAATTCCACTGCGAACTCGACTTGTCAAGTGACAAAGCGTCAATTCTTACGAATGGCGGGTGTTATACAGTACTGTTTATATCCAGGAAAAATCGAATACTGTGTCTCTACTACAAAAGTCGACCGTCATATATGGCTTAACCCGTGCTAAAATGTCGTAACACACCATTCAAACAAATCAAAAGCAAAGGAAAAGCATGATACACATAAGGTTATACATTATCGGGTGCATGTTTGTACATGTCACAGGGATAGGAAAATGTGCAGCCAGACCAGGGCTCAAACCCGGGACGTTCGTTCCGATGCCCTACCGACGGACAATGCAACATCAATATACCTGTTCGATATATATGTACCGTGACATACAAATACATAACATAGTTGTATAATTATGTATTTAATTATTGTCTGTTACATAATTATGTTGCTATCTACATAACAAAACAGCAGCAGACGGACTTCTGGAACAGTCCTCGTATCATTACCTTTACCATATCCTTTCCATTCCCTTACATATGGGTGCAATTAATGTATTGTTTGATTCCTTTTAGCATGCAGTTCGTAAACAGAGATATATGATTGGCACTGCATATTAAATGTTATTGGTATTGATATACGGCTTTACAAAAGTTAGCAACATGTTATTGTCCATCACAATCAATGTGCCATGTTTGTGGCATATGGTCATAACCAGCGCGCTGATCGAATGAAAATTCAAGGAGTTGACCGACGTTTCAACTTACCGTTCGCCTAAAGGGAACATTTGAAAAGACGGGTTAGTACGTGTTTAGGTTTTATAAGTTGGTGATAACTGATTTCTCTTAAACTCTGTGTCTCATATCAATGCTCATATAGCAATAGTAGATCTTATCTGTTTGAACAAACATACATCGACAGGTAAATTCAAAATATTAAATACATGTTTATGCATGCATTCAGCACTTAAAGGGACACACGGCAATCTTGTTTTTTTAAAAACTCACGGCGTCCCGTTAGTTTTCCTCTTAATTTGCATTTGTTCAATCATTAATATTAATTGTTAGAATAGTTCAAAGCAAATTATTTTTGCATATTACTAACTTTTTATAATATTGCACCAGTAATATATTTAAAAAATTGGTAAAATAGGGAAAGAAAGTTGAAATTTCAATTTTTTATTTAATTATATGCAAGCAGTTTTAAAGTCAAAATGACGCAGGATAAGTAAATTGAGGAGCAAATTTAAATGTTTGAATAAAACTCAAAATTGCCATGTGTCCCTTTAAACATTAAACTAATGTTTATATCCTACGCAAACCAACTTGTTTGTAAGAACATTGCACGATATCACATTTAACAACTTTCTATGGTTATATTACATACAGTTCATTGTACTTACTCATTACTTACACGAGTAGTTTCAGTTCAACATCTGGGGGTTGGCGTGGCGCAGTCGGTAGAGCGGCGGATTTGTAACCGGTGACCCCGGGTTGAAACCTCCGTGTTGCACCGAGTTTCGTCGGTGTGTTCTTGGGGAAGACACTTTCAACTTAGCCTCGTCCGTCGGATGGGGACATAAAACGGCGGTCCCGTGTATCGGTCTATCATCCGAGCACGTTAAAGAACCATAGGAATCTATTCGATAATAAGATTAGGGCACGGTTCCCGGATTCCTATGTACCCTTCCCCTCTCTCTTGGGCGGCTCTAAATAACATATACTGTTAAGAAACATTCAATTGTTTACTATTGAATTTATTAAACGAGTTGGATAAAATGATATGATGCGAAGTAGTGTCGAGCATCATATCAATTGTCTCACGAGTTTAATAAAATTAATTTAATTTTAAAAAGGCATGAATGTAAGATTCTATTAATAACTACAAAAATGCCTCAGAATAAACTTTTGTTTATTGATTGTAGCTTCCTATATTTAACGGTGTTTGTTGATGAAGTTGTTTGTATGATGACGTTGTATGTTTACTCGGTCTTTTCCGTATGCCACTGAACAACGTTGTCGATTCCCGTAATCCGGTTTACAAACCGGTTTGGAAACTCGATGTACACCGAACTGAACAAAAAGGACAGAAGGATGATTCGTCCTTCATGTGCATATTTATTTTATAAAATGCAATAAGATGAATACATCATGGCTTTTTTACACTCCAACACCGCAAGTTATGTGATAAAATAGTTCTCGGAGCGCGATTTAAACCACATATTAATTTATTTGCCTTTATTTGCTCTTCAGTACCGGATTATTGCCACTACTCCACCGACACATGTTAATGTTTAGTAGCATTTGTAACTTTAATTAGGCAGTATGTCACCATAATGCGAGCACAAACTTAACATCTACTTCATCAGATCGAGATACTTATATTTTTGAGAAGGATGTCTAAACTGAATTTGATAAGCTTTGTATCACTCAGTCCCTCGCGGTTTATGTAAATATGGTGCATGACGGACTACATGCAGATACATATTGAGCTATTAAAATTCTTTTAAGTTGTTTAGATTGTATTAAAGGCTACTAAACATAACATATTCTCAGGGATCATTAGCTTGATTAGAAGGTCGTGGTTTAGAGTCCCAATAGAGGCATAGATTTCTTTGTGGAAAATGTCTAAAAACCAGACGAATCTTAAATACACAAATTCTCCATTAGCAGAAGAACATAAAATTACAAATATGTATTTATTTATATAACAAACCACCCAAAAGCAATTGCATCGTCGGTACTCACTATACCATGAGCAAATTAGCAGTTGCAGCAAAAGAGAAAATGCATCTAGGATCCGACCGCAAACCGGAGAATATGACTCTATAGGGGTCAGTCACTAAGCATGTCCACCACTGGATCACAGACACCACTAATACACATACATCTGGATGCTTACACATGTGATTGAATACATTGTTACGGCAGTAACCAACCATATAGTAAATGTTTAACTCGGAAACTAGTTTAGTATTAAATGAGATATAGGTTAACCTAATGCATTCCCAGGAGATACGACTGATATTGGAGCTATCTGCCTGAAAGAGATTGCTACATAGATGTTGTTCAATGTTAATCATTTAACAAACATTTGCTGTGTTCTGCTGGAAAGGAAATATCATTGTCAGCGACGGCCGCTAACCCTATTGATATAGTGGCGAAGAAAGTCGCATTTCGTAGAAAGTATATCGGCTTTACTAATTAGAAGATCAAATACAATACATTTAATTGATAGATAGAAATGTAAAGTCAAGAGCTCTTATGACCATTTGCCAACATAATAATCCACCAACTGTCAGAACAATAAACAGAAACAGAAGTATATTACAGAAACGATTTCGCCTAAAAAAACGTACATCTGGGTAACTACTACGATGCAATTCTATTGTTTTGAATTCTAAAACCTCGGAATCTGGTAAATTACAAACTGTTACGGATACTATCCAATTATCAGTAGTGATTTAGAAGTAATGTTGGCTCACGATGACGTTTTTTCTGTCTGATGAATGCTAGATCACAATCAAAGTCGGTCCAAAGACGTGACATTATCTGACTACCAGCTTTCAAGAGATGTACAAACTGTTGGCTGCTTCTTTTTATAGTATGTTTAACTTAAGAGAGAAATAGACGATCATCATAAACATATAGGGTATTAGTTCACACCTCTATAATCTAACCAATATCTTCCTGTCTTTTTAACCATGTGACAATCCTATATTTTCACTGTTGTACTCAATCTGGTATCCACAGTCCCGAAATCTATATTTAATAGATATGGAGTACAATAAACCCATATTCCATATTTTGTACTCCGTATTTTGTACCATGAGAAGATAACTCTAACAGTTAAACTCAATGAGTCATCACGATTTTTCTCCCTTACCGGTGTTCGTCTGCAAGTTGAACAATGATGACGGAAGAAGAAATTGGAAATGTTATTTCCAAAAATACACATTAAAACTCTAAAAAAAAGAAAATCATGTTGGAATTAAAAATTAGTATAGCTAGAAACTACATATACAACGCTTGGTTGGAATTATAGAGATGTGAAATAAAGGGGTCATTTTACAGCATTAATTACAATACTGAATTCAACTGGACTCGTACCAAATATGGATTATGTCTGCTAGGAACTCGTCCAATATAATTCAGTATTGCACTAAACTCTGTAAATAACCTCATATTATTTCGTCGTTAGATCGTTAAAAGAGTATGACAGTGGACCTTTGGAAACGGCCGAACACGATACATACGAAATATTGCAGTCTCGGTTTGACTGAGACTGTTCATGAACGGTAGTGAAATATACTTGCTACCGCTCACGCCCACTAGCCCAGGGTTGAGAAGAACTCAATATTCATAAAAAATTGTATGATAATGGATCTTTGGAAACGGCCGAGCAAGACACATACGAAATATTGCAGACTCGGTTTTATTGAGACTGTTCATGAGCGGTAGTGAAATATGCTAGCTACCGCTCACGTCCTCTAGCCCCGGGTTGAGCAGAGCTCAATATTCATAAAAATCAAGAGTACATATTGTAACCATCCCGAAGATGGTAAGCATATGGCGGTGGATAAAGCAATATTTGTATCTTTATTTCATCCCCTATATCCAGTATGGTCCCAGGATATAATAAAGTTGTATGCTCCGAAGAGCGAAATAAACAAAAAGGAATTTAGTTGGGAGCAGCAGTTATGAAGCCTGCGTATCACAAGTAACAGTCAAAGGACTAAATTAAAAAGCAGACACCATTTATTATCCAACAATACCCAGAGCCTTCTACCGGAGTAGTGAAACCACCGAATCGAAAATTAAGTAAGAAAACAAAAGAAATTGAAAATGTACCACCGATCACTAAATATAAGTATCGGGCTCAGCGATCTCCAAAGATCGGATGAATAACAGTATTGATTGCAAGCGCGGGGAGACGTTATACTGTCGCCACACTGCACAAGCAACGCCACTGTGCTATAAATAAAGAGTATGATAATGGACCTTTGGAAACGGCCGAGCACGACACATACGAAATATTGCAGTCTCGGTTTGATTGAGACAGTTCATAGTACAGAATTTTAACAATCTCGAAGCTTTTATTGTTATAATAATAATAACACGGTATGGTTATCGTTTTTTTAATCCGATACCGCAACGGTATGTTTGCCACTGACCGTTTCAAGGCGGTTGTTTGTTTTGATGCGTGTTTATGGTTAACTGTGATTCTTTGAATGCTAAATTTATTGTTCGAGTTGTATATGGACATTTACATAATCTAAATCTGATTTTTTTATAGCAATAGTTTGCCGTGCTATATCTTATTTAAAATATTCTATGATATATTATTTAAACGAAAATGTAGGAACTTATAGCATCTTTCCAGGATGTACAATTCAGCAGTTTGATGATCAATTGTATTTGCCTCAGTGGTTCATCGATACACTATAATAAAACAAGATATACACTGAAGTGATATGAAAACGCAACACGGGAATTTCCGCTATATATTGTATGTACAATATGCTGCTTTTAATCGAATGGTACATGGCTACGTAAGACCTTTCCTTTTGGAAATAATACTAAAACAACAAATAATACAGCAAATAGTATTCCTGCAATGTTTCATTATTCACAGAGTACGCGTTTGGCTCAATCATGTGAGCAAACTTAGGATGCAAAATTTTGCAAACTATTTACGTTAAATACAGTACTGAACTAGCTCAATTTTTCGAAGAGCAACTTCAACATTGATGAAGTTCTTGTTACAAAGTGTAGTGTGATTAAAACATCTACAACATCACAGTTGTGTCCTTTCTCTAGTTAACTGCAACATTTTTTTAAAAAAACATCTTGGGATTTCTTTGGAATATTATGTGCAATTAAGTGTGCAGTATATACAATATATAGCGGAAATTCCCGTGTTGCGTTTTCATATCACTTGAGTGTATATGAAATGTAGTTGTTTTATTACACAATCAATTAACAACTAAACAATGCTGGATTGTATTTTTGGGTATGCCGGTCCCTTAACACTAACGATGCGTTACATTGGATATATATGAGAAAATATTAATTAAAGTTGAAAACATAGAATATACAGTGATAAATACAATGTTAAGCCAGTAATTGCTGAATAATAAACACACGCCTTAAGTGTTTCTAAAACAACTAAAAGGAACATATCCGAATAATCACATCGTTAAAACAGTAATTTGAAGACATTGGTATTGCGATAGTGTCAAGGTGAAGACAGATTAATGTCTCTCCGCAAATATGATCGGTTTCTTTGCGATACGTTTGTACGATTGCTAGTGTTACTTTATGTTAAAAGTAGTCGCAATGTCTATGAATATTTCAATAAATCCATTCTTAGCATAATGTAATTCAGCGTTATAACCACTGTATGTGTCAAGCTCTATACACTCATGGATATGCAAAGCATCAACAGAAACACACGTCATTTCGGCAATTATTTTTGCAAGAATAAAGGGAAATAAAACAAACGTAAAAATAGTAGTCACATATATCAGAAACGTATTCAGTGTCTGTCTAAATGTGTTAATATGCCAACAAATAAATAATATTTTCTACAAGGCTTGCTATCTATAAGTTTATTGATGTATTACAGGGACCATCTTAATACACATAATGTTATACTTATCTGATGCAAGGTTTGAGGAGTGTTATTCACAACAGTATACCATGCACGTGACAAATTAATGTATTCTGTTTCATGTTTAGCAAATTTTGTTCCTTTACAACATCGTTTATTTTCACGTGTAATTCCCTCGTCGGAAGATCTTAAACCCCTGTTTAAGAGTAAAAAAATGATGCAGTACATCGTGTCAAATATAGTAAGATTAATCGCGAAACCGTGAAAATGATGGTTAAGACGCTGCGTTTGAAACCTTCTCGCCTCTCATCGCATGTTGGTTAGAATCCCACTGGAGCTCGACTTGTAAATGTGAAAGTGGCATTTTAAAGCCATGCGTGGATCCCCTGATGTCAAGAGACCCAAGATCACATGCGCGTAATAGGTGATAAATGGGCGTTACCGAGATTAGAGGAACTTAATAGTGTTTTAAAGTGCAGATTAATTGTGAACAATCAATATCACTAAAATATCAAGGTTTAAAGTAGAGCTGGAGACACAAATATAGTTATCACTGATATGTTTTGCATAAAAACACCATTCGAGCACTTAGTGGACAAGGGATTCCTGTATGAATTCGTTTAGAATTTACTTGATAATACTTGTATTTTTTATCTGCCGTTAAATGAATTGCCTTTGATAACAATTTGTAACAGTGGTGAAAGCATTGTCTGAGGTATCAAATCATAATTACAATAAATATCGTTTGATCGGCAACACATATCGTTGATCGGCAACACATATCGTTTGATGGCAACACAGGCAAGGAGTGGCATACATGTCAGGGTATTGCGGATAGATTAACGGATATAATGTGTCTATAGAGAAATGAAAGGCCGTATGTGACCTTACGGGGTATTATACTTTAGCCTACACACATTGTACTCAAAGGACACAGTGTGATTCGTAACACATAGAGACTATCACGGAGGTCTGTTGAAGCAATTAAACACATGGTCATATACCACCATTGCAATTTTCATATTACTTACTGTTTAATGTGTTCCCATCTGACATGTAAACAAAAAAATGCTTATTTTGTGCTTACACTGCTGCGCATATCCAACTAAGATACATCTAAAACTTCTTTTTTAGGCGACGACCTATTTTTAATGCCACGTCCATGACCTACAATTGAGGAATCCCCAAACAAATTTATGAAAGCACACGCTTTACGTTTTACTCTGCCATATCATAGAAAAAAATCAAAAACATGAAACCTATGTTAAATGATAATCCGAAATAATTTAAACAAAAATAAACACAATCGAAATTCCAACCTAGTCTCTCATCCAATCAAAACGAGGCTTATGTATGTCTTAGACATGGGACTTTCCATATTCGTTTTCTGCCAATCAGACTGTCTTTGAAAAGTGTACTGTAACCTAAATGAGTCGCGACATTTCTTCAAAATATGTACCTACCATATGTAACGGACCATTAAGATTGACCGATGGACTGACAAGAAGCTTTCATGAAGGTTTTTAGTCAATTTGGTTAAATGCATGCATTCAAACCGCCTTTAACCTATATACATTCATGAGGCGGTGTCTGAAATAGAAAAAGGTGTCAATAATTTGAAGAGTTTAATATATTTTGATCAAATAAAGTTTTCAGACATGGTCGTCTGTGTACTAAACAAAAAAAGAAATATTCTTACGGGTTCTGACTTCAAATCACTCTCGCATGAATTATTTATTTCTTATGAAGGATAAGACATTTCTCAAATTCCAACATTTGTTATGAACAAAATATACCCTAAAGCTGCTATTGAGCTTATTTGCATCCATGTAGTCATTAACTGCTACATTTTGTGTAAATATCAAAGAAAACACCGAGAAAATAGAAGTTATGGCTCAAAGAGCAAGGCTACCGCCATACTTGTGTAGCAATATATCAACTAAACTGACCAGTGATTTAAAGTCCAGTAAAATGCAAGATAATATAGAGTTATACATTATAACAGTACGTAATGCAATCCAATACACCATTATCTCTAATAATTAGACAAATTAATGTGTGATATTTTAGTGTTATGCCATTTCATGGTGACTATTATTAATGAAAAAACAGCATGGGTAAGCACATTTTTAGGAAACAAAAGACGCAATAATGATGTTATTTGTTGTACATTTAGATCTAAAATGTAAAAATAATCATCGTGCACAGAACTTAAAGAATCTGAGGCTTTCGGTACAAAGAAAGACATATTTTTGGTTCGAGCCAAGTGAAAATTTCAGTTTAGATACAGTTTCAGATTTGACTTGTACGGTACTGTAAATACATAACATTGCTGCTTATTGTCAACAAGTCGGATACATTTATTATCTATTGACAATAATCCACTTATGGGCACTGCATATGGTACCTGAATTGCTTCAGGGATAGTGAAATCATAGCCACCCACATATTTAACCCCAAACTATACACATGTAGTTAAACTGCAAACAATAGTTCGCTTGGAATTTCAAAATTGTAGCATTGTTTCTTTTATTCACACCCTGTTTCGAGCATTCACAGAAAATGTCAAGCTGATTGGGCCAGAAATAACAATATTAAGGAAAAACATTAAGTGCATGTTTAAACCCCCAGTGGCCTACTTTGTCACTGACCGTTCCAAGGCGGTAGCCCTATTGTCAACCCTTTTGTGTTTGTGATGTCGTATGCATTTATTATTGTTTTTGCCTTCTTGTTTGTCTGTTTGCGTGTTTGTTTCTGTGTTTTGTGGTTGACTGTCCTCCTTGAATGCTACTTTCCCTGTCCGATCTTTTTATATTTCTTTTAGGTCATAGACCACTATTGCATTTTCCATAGACATACTGTTTAATGTTTTCCCATCTGACATGTAAACAAAAAATCCAGGATTGTTTTTGATTAACATGCTGAACAGATGCAACTTAGATACATGTAAACAGGAACTTCGTTTTAGGCGACGACATATTTGTAATGCCACTTTCATGTGTCCGAAGGACATGAACCTACAATTTGAGGAATCCCCAAACAAATTTATGAAAAGCACACATTTTCCTTTTTACTCTGCCATATCATAGAACAAAATCATATGGATGAATCGTATGTTAAAAAATAATCGGAAATGAATAACAAATACAATTGAATGTCCCATCTAGTCTCTCATCCAATCAAAACGAGGCTTATGTATGCATTAGACATGTGACTTACCAGATAATCAAACTGTCTTTTGTAAAATAGTATAGGGTACTGTAACCACATGATTCATAGCATCGGTTAATAGTACAATATCCCAGATAAGACACCTCGTAAAATACTCGTTAAAAACAAGAATGTCAGTAGTAGCTACATTCTATGCAAATAAGGTAAACAAGTGCTAAAATATGTGAGGATTGTCTAGCAAAACGTGATGTTATGGAG